>OX328123.1:95543658-95826713 GCA_946811695.1 Gonocerus acuteangulatus
CTTTGTCATCAGGTTCACTGAAATCCGATTCACCGCCAGTACCAGTCTCTTCGTTAATGAGAGGTACGTTCTCAGGATCGACGTCAACTTCCATTGAGTCGAATCCACTGGTCAGGCTGTCTTGTGACGTATAATCTTCTGAACCTTGTATAAAGTTTGTGACAGGTTGTTGCACACTTGATACAGAAGAATACGAAATTTTGTCCTTATGAATTCGGTTCGCAGTCTCCAAATTGATTGTGCAAAATTAGCAATCATTTGCACTAAGAGGCTTCTTCCATATGGCTGGAGTTTTGAATTTGAGTTTATCCTTGTTTTGGTGCTTTCCAAATCGGTAAACCATATTGTAACATGATCCACAAACTGGGCATCCAATTTTTTGAAGACAAAGTTTCATATCGAAACACTCTTCATACAAAGTCACAAGTCTGTGACTTTGTATGACATATCTGTGAGTTTTTTGTATTTTTTATCCCGATGTATTTTGCAACGTAGCAAATGTGATTGGGATTTTTAGAACATTCGTGATCGTCACGAGAACTAGAAGTTCCGGCAAAATTTTGAGTATTAGAAGAAGCATTACAATCTATAAAAATAAATAAACCCCGCACGCTAGAATACCTGGCCCGATCACAGGTGAGTCAGCCGTCCTAAGGGTGATAACCCTCATACCTCCCCAGGCCTAAGTATGAGGGCTTTCCGACTTTGACGAGGACAATGTCCACTCGTCGTCGGACACACTACGGCATCATTCTCATATCCTAGAGCTTCCCTGCAAAACAGCGCGCCTTCGCTGGCTTCGATACCACGAAATGTTGACTAGCGAATCATTCTACACATCCCGTTGAAGGGCAGTTGTCACCATAGCCAAAACACTCCGTTGTAGCAGGATTTTGCCGGTAAATGTACCGATTCAATGTCCTGATGTTTTATTTTTTATCGAAGACAAACTATCTCCTATAAAAAACATAAATAAAATGCAATAAGCAACAAAAAAATGATATTTGCAAATCACGGGAGTGGACAGTACCTGCAGAAACAAGCAGAAACTGCAAATTGATTATTACATAGTTAAAAAACCATTAAATCTATATTTTCTCGATTTTTTCATTTTTCTCCGTTTTTTGCTGATTAACCCCCAATTATGGCTTCAGATTTGTGTTCAGCGGTAAAAAATACGTCAGAAAAAATGTGTCCGATACCCAGCACAAACCAGTTTTTTTTCTTTTTCTTTTTTTTTTTTGTGGACCTGTTATGAAAACATAACACATAACCCGCGCAATTAATTTTAGTTGCTGCTAAATTAATATGATTAATATTATTCGAAATGACAAATTATTATCCATTATTTGAGGCGATGACTTTCTAAATGGGTTAATTCCATTTTGTCATCAAATTATATTCTTTCCTAAAAACTTTTTTTTTTCGTCACAGAAAAAACTTTTTTTTTTGGGGGGGGGGGAATTCATTAAACCTCAACAAAAATGAGGAAATGGATGTTAGTGTGGCCTCCTAAATATTAATTTCCTGAAGGAATTATATAGCTTAGGCGTTTATTGTGTCCCCTGAATAGTTACACTATTTGGACATATCCTTATCGTTAAGTCGACGCCTCATTTAATGCTTGATTTTCTTAATAGGTTGAAGTTTGGCGCAGAAAACCAGCAGAGCTGTTTGGTTCAATAAATAAAAAAGGTTGATGAAAAATACGGTAAATTTAAGTTCTTCATACTCCTAAATCTGCAAAATTTAGTGGTGAAAGCCCTATGATTAATAAATCAGAAGGGGATATTTATTGGGTGTAGACGGCCTTTGCCAAGCTAGCAAGACACCTATCCCTTTGAAATTAATTTCGCATTCATCTTGTTGATTAATTCCCTCCCATTCAGCTCTCTAATGGAGCCTATTATTGGACCAATCGTTTATATCAGTAGAGATCAATCCTATAAACTTTCTCTTTGACCTCCGAGTCAAACAAACTCGTGCCTTTCCAATCAGAATCAAGTTAAAAGCAAACATATTTCTCTACTTTGCTATTATCTATTTTTCATAAACTGTACCTACTATGCTTCAAATATTTTGTTTCCAATGAATGCAAGCTGGGTTACTAATATTTTCATTAAACTCTATATTTTTGAATTAACTTAAAAACATTTCTGTTATAAGATATATTAAAAATATGTTATCCCTCTATGGTACTCTGTAAGTATAATGAAAATAAATCTCCTGTAAGTCTCGTGTTACAGACACACCCTATCCTGCAGATCCATTAGTATAGCTCTTAATTTACATTACAACATTTTAATAATGATGATGTAGATTCTAAAAAGAGTTTTTTTTTCGATACATTAACCAGAAATCCGGAAAACACAGGTTTTTTTTTTTTTTTTTTTTTTTTTTTTTTTTTTTTAGTTTTTTAGTTTTTTTTAGAGAGAAATCAATATTTTTTAAAACAGACCAAAGTAGATCTGCGACACTGATCTACAAAAGAGGTGTAAAACAAACCCCTAAAGTTACGACATCTCCATGCGGGACACCCTGTAAATAAAAAAAGTCCGTCTCGCAGGAACTGCATCATCTTAGCGCGGTTCCGTTTTTATTCCTAGTGTCATTCGGAAAGAATGAAATAGAAACACTCATTATTTTGGTCTGATCTTCCTTGTAATGATTTATGACCGGTGACCAGCGTACCCTTTTACCTGGAACACCCTAAAGCTGGCTTGGCAAGGCTCCACTGCAACAGACATGAAATTCTTATTTCATTGTTCAATGTATTCAAAACTATCAAAACGTTTCGAATTTATAAATGTTTCTAAAAATAAATACAATTTAAAACAAACAATTAAAAAGTGAGCTAAACAACTACGAAAACCCGTTCAAAAGAAGAAAACAAACACATTCAAAGTTTCAAACACCGTTTTCTCCGATTGACATCGACTAATCGGAAATCTTCTTAGAATATTAATTATAGAGAATTTAGTAAGCTTTTGAATAGTTTTATCCACTTACCACGATTTCCCAACTGTTTTCGAAATATTAAGGAAAATATGCGAAGTTCCCAAAACTTTTCATGTCTCTTAATAAAATATTTGATTCTAATTCTTCCTTAACTCCAAACGTAACCAAAATTTACACATCTTTGTATGTATGAATTTAAAATATGCAGAAAATATTTTAACCGAATCCGATGATTCTAAGTAACCAAACCAAAAACTTGATTTAACAACTATTTTCCCGATTTTCTCGGAAACGGTTAAAGCTATCGCCTTAAAAATGGTTTCATTGGTTTTAAAAGCCCAAGAAGCCTATAAAATGATTACTTACAAGCATAGGAACGTAAGCGTTACGATTTTTTTTGCGCGAATTTCGCCCCAAACGCCATCTTCCAGTGGGCGGATTCTGCTGGTTAACGAACTTGACCTTTTAAATTGGATGACAGATTTTTGTACCAAATTTAATCAAAATCGGACCATTAGGGGGGCCGGAAAACCGCGAATAGACAAAAAAAAATAATATATATATATATATATATATATATATATATATATATATATATATATATATATATATAAATTTGAACCACCGTTATGTTCGCTCTCTAGGGGTTCTGAAACGCAAATTTTTCTAGTCGTCACTTCCGGATTGTTTCATGAGATCAATCTTATAAGTGGGGTTCCTCCCTATGAAGGGAGGGAGGAACCGCGCTAAAAGTCTGACTCGCAGGAACTGCCTCACCTTAGCGCGGTTCCGTTCTTATCCTTAATGGCATTTGGAAAGGTTGACATAGAAAGAGTTATAATTTTGGTTAGACCCTTCATGAAATAATTTATGACCAGAAGTAGGTCACGGTTGTAAGGGTTCATACCTCTACCCGACAGAGAGCCCTTCGCTCAAGGAACACACTGCTTACTGTTTCTTATTTTCTTTTACCATAATACTAATTTTACAGGTAAATGCAATTTAAAACAAAAAAAAAAACAATTAAAAAATGTTTTAAACATAGACAAATACCCGTTCAAAAGAACAAAAAAAAAAAACACATTTGAAGTTTTAAGCACTTATTTCTGTGATTGACATCGCCTAATCGAAAATTGCTTCAGAATATTTTTTGTACTGCATTTAGTAACCTTTCGAATGGTAAATATCCGCTTATGAAGATTCCTAACTGTTTTCGAGATATTAAGGAAAATATACGAAGTCCCCAAAACATTTCATGTCTATTAATAAAACATTTTATTCTAATCCTTCCTTACCTCCAAACGTAACCAAAATTTAAGAATGTTTGTTTATATGAATTTCAAACAGCAGAAATTTTTTAATTGAATCCCATGACTCAACCAAACCTAAACCAAAAAAAGTCCGTCTCGCAGGACTGCATCATCTTAGCGCGGTTCCGTTCATATCCCTAGTCTAATTTGGAAAGATTAAAATAGAAGCAGTTATTATTTTGGGTCCACCAGTCTTTTTTTTTAAATTAATTATTATGATGGCATGTCAACCCTTAAGGTCACTAACGCCATTCCTGTGAGTAGTAAAGTCTTGAAAGGTCATGATTTACAATCTTACCTGGAAGGGTCTGCTACACTAGAAACGGACCCGCTAGTGACAAGGTCTTGGAATCTTGGAAATCTATATTTCTAACAATAAATTGTTTTTGTTATTTTACTTAACCAGTTTTATTGTCAAATACATTATCCAACTTTAAGCAATTAAAAAATAACAAGAAATAAAACAGACAAAAAGAACCATTGGAATAAACGAAATCAATTAATTTAAAGCTCTAAGCACTTTTTTCTCCGATTGACATCGCCTAATTAAAACTTTCTTCAGAACCTTTTTTGTAGAGCATTTAGTAAGCTTCCGAATGGTAATGTTCCGCTTTACAAGATTGTCAACGGTTTTCGAGATACTAACGAAATTATACAAAGTTACCAAAACTTTTTTTGTCTGTTAATAAAATATTTTATTCTAACCCTTCCTTTACTCTAAACGTAACAAAAATTTCAACATATTAGTGTTGATGAAACTCGAACATGCAGAAAATGTTTCAACTGTATCCCATAATTCTAAGTACCAAAATCAAAGACAAAGAACCCTCCCTAGGAAGGACGCTAGGCAGTTGAAAAGCTATATATCTTGGAAATCCATATCTCTAACATTAAATTGTTTTTCTTATTTTTCTTAACCTGTTTTATTTTCAAATACATCATCCAACAATAAGCAATTAAAAAATAACAAGGAATAAAAAACAGACAAAAAGAACAGTTCGAATAAGCGAAATCAATTACTTTAAAGTTTTAAGCTCTTATTTCTCCGATTGACATCGCCTAATCAAAACTTTTATTAGAACCTTTGTTTTAGAGCATTTAATAAGCTTTCTAATGGTATTCTTCCGTTTACCAAGATTCTCAACCTTTTTCGAGATATTAAGGAAAGTATACAAAGTTACCAAAACTTTTTATGTCTGTTAATAAAATATTTTATTCTAACCCTTCCTAAACTCCAAACGTAACAAAAAATTCAACATATTAGTTTTAATGAAAGTAAAACATGCAGAAAATGTTTCAACTGAATCCCATGATTCTAAGTACCCAAACCAAAAACGGTATTCAAAAACTATTTTTCCAATTTTCTCGAAAACGGTTAAAGCTATCGCCTTGAAAATGATTTCATTCGTTTTCTTAGCCCAAGAACCATATAAAACGAGTACTTGCAAGCTTATGAACTCAAAAACGTAAGCGTTACGATTTTTTTTGCGCGAATTTCGCCCCAAACGCCATCTTCCAGTGCGCGGATTCTGGTGGTTAACGAACTTGACCTTTTAAATTGGACGACGGATTTTTGTACCAAATTTCATCACAATCGGACCATTAGGGAAGCCAGAAATGAGCGAACAGACAAATATATATATATATATATATATATATATATATAAATATATACATACATATATATATATAAATATATATATGCATACATATATATATATATATATATATATATATATATATATATATATATATATACAAATTTGAACAACCTTTATTTTCGGTCTCTAGGGGTTCTGAAACGCGAAATTTTCTAGTCGGCACTTTCGGATTGTTTCATTGTATCAACCTTATAAGCGGGGTTCCTCCCTATGGGGGAGGGAGGAACCGCGCTAAAACGCATTTCAACAACTATTTTGCCACTTTTCTCGAAAACAGTAAAAGCTATCGCCTTAAAAATGGGCTGCTTAAAGAAAATTTATGAATTGTTTCTTTAATGGCACTTATTATTATTATTATTAATCTGTGCCTGTCACTATTGTGTAACTATTGCCTGGTCAGGTTAGATAGAAAATAAGGTTTTATATCAACTTATAGTGAATAGAAAGTGTATATTTGTTGATATATCTTTCAAGCAGTTATTATATTTAGAATTGAGAATACACACAAACAAAAATAGCAGCTATATTCATTTTAAGTTGTAAGATTTTAAGTTATAAAATTCTATTTTCAAAGTCTCTACGAACTTTCCGGCAGCCAAATATATAGGGAAATTTTTCCGCAAAAGATTCATCTAAAACAATTTGTGGGAAGATTAGATTTTAGATCTAGTGTATTCCATTGGTATTGAAACAAGAAACCTTGTGAAGTCCAATAGTAGCTATCTAATGCCAATAGTACTGCTAATGTGATTTTGAAATGCGCCCCAAGGTCTGTCTCTGAAGTGACAACCTATCTACAATTGTTCAAAGACAAACATAATATATGCTGGGCCAGAAGGAGGATACTAACCTTAGTGTGTATATATAGATGTACATTAGGGTGGCCCTTATTTTTCAACTTTCTAAAAGTGAACCTCCCACCCCCCTTTATCTTGTTCAAATCAACAAAATAACGATCTGTTCAAAATTTTAGCTAAATCAAACAACTCCAAGGTGACCCGCAATGACCTTGAAATATTGACATTTTCGTCCAAAAGTAATTTTTTCAGATAATTTTTTTTTAAGTTATTTTATTTTTTAATAACTTTTGAGCAGGTAAGCAATAGCAATGAAAGTTAAATTAGTTTGTACGGGAAGAAAGGAGTATCGTTTCGTGTACCAGGAGCTGTAAGTCACGTTAGGTGGATGCCAAAGGTGATTTATGCATTCAAAATATACCTGTTCCCAAATAAATTCTAGGTATCTCTTAGCGAGAAAAATTCTTTAAGAAGAACATGTATTTTTTTGCGCGAGAGTACGTTCGAGCCTGGTTTCTATCATAGGAACCTATTGAAGCACCATATCATGACTTTCTATTCATGCATGAATTGATACATTATCAGGATATTGATCGAAAAATCAGTAAGGCTGCTGCAAAACATTTTTTTCCTATCATCACTGGTACTTAGTTCTCTCAACCGTGGCTTTATCCTTATTTGATGAAAATTTTCCAACTGAGGTTAAGGCAAATATAGCTCAAGTTATGCTGGAAGCAGACAATGCCGAAGAAAAGGAAAAAGAAAAAAAATTAACGGAATAGGTACGTTCTCCACCAAAATGATTTTTCTTCCTCCACAAAAATCGATTTTTTCATATTGTTTTGCAGATCGTTGGGGACCGGGAAAAATACCCGACTGCTACTAAATCCTCCATTAGGAAAACATAATGTTTAATATTTGTATTTTTTTACTGTTCAATTTATGCCTCGTTTCTATAGAAATATTTGTTTCAAATAAAACTGCGGTTGTCTTATATAAGTTGTGTGCATTATTAAAAACCTTATATTTCTTACTATTTTCAAGTTATCTCTGCGATTTTTAGATTTAAATTTTGAGATATATGGTTCAGAATGATTGTAAACCATTTCTTAGGTAGCCTGGATGTATCTAAATAAATTGCAATAAGACATGGATTGAGATAGAACGGTATAACCCTGTTTTAACGGAATTAATCGCTGCGTATACTATGTTTCAATTTCAAACCGTTTGCGGGTCGCCTAGCAGTTATCCGATTACCTTGAAATTTTGTACAGCTTGTTTTTTTTGTTGATTTGAACAGAATCGGGGGGTGGGAGCAGCAGCATTTAGACTTTCAAAAAACTTCCCTATAGCTAAGTGCCACCCTAATGTACATAAATATATATAAATTCTTCTGAAAATGACCCAACATATATTTTCCACTTGTTCTTTTTTCTTTATATGTCAGAGGGTCGATGAAGCAGAACACCATTTGTTTTTGTTCAACTATTTTATTTTATCTATCGTGCCTTACTTCGCACCTCTTCAGGGGGTTTCCTATGAAAATATATTTTTTCCATTTCACCAAATTCTTTAATTTCACACGATGATGGCGAAGTCCCTTCTTTCCCAAACTACATGACGTTTATAAAACAAGCCCATCTACCAAATATTAACTCACTCTGGTTTCAAATGCTTGGTTGCCCAGCTCATAATGGACGAGTGGTGACGGAATGGCTGAGCAGTGAATTCCCTAACCGTTCCCTCACTACGTAAACACATTTTTTTCTCCGATAAGGATAGGGGGACACTTCGGGATCAAGGGTGAAGGAATTCAAAAGAACACATGGGATATAATTACCATTGTAAAAAGGAATTGCCACACCACCATTTTTTATATGGTATGATGTGGAAGTAATATTTTTGTGGGGCTGGATAAATAAGTGGACTGTATGAATAATGAGTTGATAATTTACATTTATTGAGTACAAAGAGTAGTGGGGGGAAATTGCCAAAATCAGAACAAATATAGGTTAATGTATTAATGAAATTTTGAAAGTGGTGGGACCGATGAGTTGAAATGATGATGAGCTGATGATGTGGAGATGAAGATGTTGGGCTGCTGGAGATCCATGAAATTACATTAAATAGGTACCTGTAGATGGTGCCTTGTTGGATAGAAGGGGTGCATCTCTCCCTGTTTCTTCATTTATGGTCAGTTGGTGTCTTCCTCACCTCCATGGCCCGGTGGTTTGCGGTGACTACTCGGCCATAGTGTAGGTAGTAAAGCCGGTGAAATGGAACAAAAAAATCACTTTGCACGCTGTGCGAAAGCGATTGGACTTCTTCTGTACACGCTGTGTAAGCGGGGTGGACTTCGTCTGTCTCGACTTGACCGGGGGTAGTTCAACCCGGTGAGGTAGACGGCGCTACTGTTGGCAGAGTTGAAAGAAAAAAAAGCATCTTTAGGGTGGCAACCCTAAACATACCGCCCACCTAAATTATTCATAATAATTTAAAGAAAAAAAATGCACTTGTTATTTGGTGAGCTTCACCCAATGTAATAATTTAAAGAAAAGAAAAAAAAAGTATGATAATGTAAATAAATAAGTTAGTCAACTTGACAAGAAAAATAAGAAATAAAATATATATATGCAATGCCTTCAAGAGAAGAACGAATAAGTGTCAACTAGACATAGACAAAGGGATGATAAAAGAAAACAAAAAAAAATACATGTAATTCCATCTGGAGAAAAGGGAAATAGAAAGGGAAATATACAACAAATAAACAATATAAGGGAGTATCTAACTCTCTGAGGGATCACCCATCTCGGAGGAGAACAATGGAGCTAGGGAAGTTACAGCTCTGGTGAGGATGCCGCCGGATGGTGTACGCACGATAACAGTGCGGATCGTGCCATCACGTCCAGGATGAGTCTCTACAATCCTGGCGACTGGCCACTGTCCGAGCAAGGACCGTTTCTCGATTAGTATCACGAGATCACCTACCTTCATATTAGGGACCTTACGAGTCCATTTCACCCTTTGTTGAAGCGTGTGCAAGTACTCTCTGCGCCAACGATTCCAGATTCGAGCTATTTGTAATTGCATGGTTTGCCATTTCGAAGGGTGGGAACTTAAAACTTGGTTAGATGAAGCAGGTTCGGGGAGAGTACATAAGGCGGAGCCTATCAAAAAATGGCCGGGAGTAAGAAAGTCATAGTCTTCCACGTCTTCATTGAGAGGGCATAAGGGACGGGAATTTAAAAGACCTTCTATCTTTGTGAAGGCCGTGACCAGCTCGTCGTAATGGTATGGCTGCTTCCCTAGTTATCCAGCTAAGAGAGTTTTCGTCGACTTCACTGCAGCTTCCCAGAGACCGCCGAAGTGTGGAGCACGCGGTGGAATGAACTTCCATCGGACGCCTTTGGGGGCGAGTGAGTTGGTGATGGTGTCGGAAACCTCAATTTGAAACTTGTATACATCCTTGAGAAATCTTGAAGCTCCGACGAAATTGGTGCCATGATCGGACCAGATCACGGCAGGAGTACCCCGACGCGCCATGAATCGCTCAAGGGCTGAGAGAAACGAACTGGTAGTTAGTGAAGGGACCAGCTCCAAGTGTAGCGCTTTGGTCGCTAGGCATACGAATACAGACAAGTATGCTTTGCCGGTAGCCGAAGTCCGCAGCCGCGATTCCTTGATCAGGAAGGGTCCTGCGTAGTCCACTCCAACTTCAGTGAATGCCCGGAACTGGTTGAATCTGTCTTTAGGCAGGGATGCCATGTGCGGTGTGATGGGTTTCGCCCTTAGTATGCGGCAATGCGAGCAGCGCTTGATACAACTACTTATGAGTTTGGGAGCTCTGGGAATCCAATACTTTGCCCTAAGAAGAGACAAGGTGAGCGTTGGCCCAGCGTGAAAATGGTTATTGTGTATATGCGCAACGACGAGTCGTGCTAGCCAGGAATTATAAGGAAGCAAAATAGGATGCTTGCTTGATGACTCAATTGGAGCGTTGTGTAGCCTTCCGCCCACCCTGAGAACTCGTCGTTCGTCAAGGAATGGCGAGAGTGGAGCGTAGGCCTTGGGTGTCGTATCAGGTTCGTTGAACAGTTCTTTGGGAAGGTACAAGTTTTGTGTGAACCTGATGACTCTAAGTTCGGCGTCACGAAACTCCTCGGTTGAAATGGCTTCAAGGCAAGAGGGTGGTGTGTCAGGCTGCCTTTGAATGGAAAACTGAGATGAGCCGTCAAAAACCACTCACGGCTTTCGTCTTTTTGCGCCGTCGTGCTGCATACCGTGGTGGGGTATGAGAAGGGGAATCTTTGATTGTAGGTAACATGTGCCATAACTTCTGATACTCTGTGATAAATTCCGAGTATTTTTCTGAAAGTGCTTACTCGAGGGCGTAGAATCGTCGGAAGACCATGGCTCTGTTTTGCCCTTTCTCGGAGTTGTCCTTCTCAAAGGGAAGTCTAACGGTGTGTCTGCCGTCAGAGGAGCTTGAGTGGGTGCGAGGAGAATGATCCTTACAGAATTTGGCTTGAGGGTTGCTCATATTTGTAGACAGAGGCTCTCGAATTTTCCAGTACCGTTTTGATTGGTTTTCTTCGTTGAGCTGAGATTCTGTAAAGAATGAGAAGCTAGAGTTGGATGGAGCCTCGTTTAGAGATCCCGATATGACGAGACCAAATACTGTGGGAGTTAAGTACAAATCCTCAACTTCTAAATGGTAAGGAGCTCCCGTAATGACTCGAGGGTGGATGTAGCCTCCGATCAGAAGATCTACTGGTCCAGGACAGCTAAAATCGTGATCGGCCAGGGGTAGGTGGCGGAATTTCTCGGCGATGCTCAGAGGTATGCGGCGACCTGGAAGAACAGACGTTATTCGATCAATCACGATGGGTTTTACCGGATATTCGTGATTGCCTCGCGAAGATTGGATATCGTAATTGATGGAGCCTCTAAGCTGTGATTTTGGGAGAGCAGACTCACCGAGGCTCGTAATGGAGCCCTCGAATGGAACAATTTTTGACTTGAGTTTGTTTGCAAGTGATGTGGTTATGAATGTGTTCTGGCTTCCTGAGTCAAGAACTGCCCTCGCCATTTGAAAATCTCCATTATCACTCATCACGAGGACCTTGGCGGTCCCAAGCATAACCGTACCATTGTTCGGGTTGATAGATTGACGAGTCGATCTAAATCCTGTGAAGATTTCAGGCTCTGTCTGGTCGCGGTTCTCATCCTTGGCCTCTGCCACATTCCTGGTCTTGGAGTGAATGAGGGTGTGGTGTTTACCCTTGCAATGTCTGCACCTAAATTTGGAGGAGCAACGGGTTACCTCGTGGCCTATTTTTAAGCAATTAAAACAAACGTGAAGAGACTTAGCAAGCTCTGCTCTCTTGCTGGGCGGAAGATCTTGAAACCTTGGACAATGACCTAAATAGTGCGATTCTTGGCAAGAGGGACATCTAATGGTTTGTTTTAGAGCAACGGGCGTTCCATGGTTCTGAGAGCTCGTTTCTCCACCTGAAGTTACATCTTGACAGCCATCTTTGTACCTTGTGTCGGCGTAACTGGCGTGAAGAGAGACAGGATTGTATATGGTGGCTCTTCTGTTGGGGTAACGAGGACTGGCAGAAGATTTCCTTGTAGAACTACGACTGGCTGAAGACGTGTTCGATGCACGGAACGACATCATTAAGGCTGTCCTGCGTTCCCGCACAAAGTTGATGACATCATCAGCAGTGGGGAAACTTTTGGCCGATTTGATGTCTATCTCGAAGTCCTTTCGAGTGTCGGCGTCTAAGGCTCGTAAAGCAAGCGAAGATAGAAGAAACTCCTCAGGGTGTTCTAGTTTTAAGGAACGGAATGAGTCTATGCTGTCTGCGACATCAGTGAGGAACTCATCGTACCGTTGTAGTTCACTCCGGTTCGTCTTGATTTCACAGTCCACTATACGATGAATTAGAAGACTGGCTAAAATTCAGGGATTGTCATAGGTTTTGAGCACCTTTTCCCAAGCCTGGACGTAGGAGTTGTCTTCAACAGGAAAGCGGGATATGAGAGCAGCGGCTTCTCCCTTCAATGCTCCTAATAAATAGTGGAACTTCTCTACATTAGACAAGCCAGGATCATCGTGCACCATAGAGGCGAAGGTGTCTCGAAAATGTGTCCATTTCAGAATGTCGCCTGAAAACGTGGGAATCGGGATTTTTGGAAGCTGAGATTTCGAAGAAGGGCTTATAGTGGAATGAAATGCCGAGCCAGGTTGAGGGACTGTTGTCGGCCCTTGTTGCGCTGCTTGGTTTTCTTGAACGCCAAGAAGAATGGTGTTGGCCTCGATTACCTCGTTCTTCAAGGCAGAATAACGGTCCCTCCATGAGTTCGAAGGGAAGCCGTCCGACTCTCCAAGTAGCACCTGCAACTCGGTCCTCTCGTACCAGGTGGCCTGGAATCTTGACCAGTAAGATTCAGCAGAAGACAATTTGGCCTTAAAATTAACGAAGGCTCGACCGACAAGGTTTTCTTCGTCGACTTGAGAAATATGCTTTATGTTGAGTTCATAGTCGGTGAGCATGCGCTCAAGGGTGGTTGCCTTCGCAGTAAGTTCCTTCATGCGGAGTGCCGTAGGTTCTTCATCTCGGTTAGGATTTTTATTTCCACGCGTTTCAGGCATAATGAAGAAGAAATAAACAATAGAAAATAAAATAGAAAATAGCGAAATAGATAAATCAAATGGATAAGAAGATGACAAAATAAACAACCTACCAGGCGGGAGGTGAGAAGACAAAGCTGACCGATAAAAGGAGAGGAGATACAAGAGAAATTAAACAGCAGCCCAAAGTGTGAACAATAAGAAAAATACAAAATAGAAAATGAGATAAATCACATGAAATAATTGAATAATGCTCAAACACATATAGAATTGAATTAAAGCAACATGATCAACACAAAGACAAATCTGAATTAAAAAGAACAAGCTAAGGCTGTGAGACGCCACAAGAAGAATACACGGTGACGTCACAGGCATGAGAAAGACCAGCTCTTGATTGAGAAAGAGCGGGAGTGCCTACCTCGCTGGAAGCCGGCAAGCGGGAGACCAGTAGGGAGGTTACCTGCCATGTAAACAATGTGGATCAAGAAGCTGGAATAAATTAAGTTGTTCTGCAGAATTTGTGAAGAAATAATTAAAAACTAGTGGTTGATCAATAGTGAAATGTGATGATTGAAGCATATATTGTGAATTAATTGAAATAAAGGACATTAAGAAATGATAATGTAAAATATGAGTCCTAATGATTGTATGTATTCACTTAATAAATGAAATAATTAAGTGTTCAAGATGATTTTATTAAACCTTATCACAGAAAGAATAATTAATGAACAAATGCTGTGAAAGATTTAAGATTGAACAGCTAAGATTTGAAATAAGAGAAAAAAAATCATCTCAGTATGTATCAAGTGAAGATTATTTACCTTTGCAAAATTTAATTTAAAAAATCAGCCTTGAAATAGTGTTAAAATTAGAAATTACTTGAGTTAATGGAAAATAAACAATTTAATTTAATGTTGTTTCAATATGAATTTAACACTAATAGCTTAAGTTAATGTATATTTGAAGCTCACCTCACAATAATTAATAAATACTGATTTTATGCCCACTTTAGATTTAGAAAACCATTATCATAGAAATAATTAACACAGATGAAACGGTTAAACAATTAATTTTATTTGAGCCACCATCAAAAGTTGCTTTAAAATGTTACCTCCGAGGAAAACGGAAAAGATTTTTCCGAGGAAAACGGAAAAATGTATAGAAATCTATGAATCTAAGAATCTATCTAGAGAAAAATGGATATTACTGTGGACTAATAACTATTTTTCCAGTAGATTTTCAAAATGTCTACAAATATAAGCTTAACATCTATCTAAATCCACAGCATTACGGAGGACACCTTGTCTTAGAGTTCTCATGAGCTGGCACTGCTCCTGGATCCTGTTGATGAGTTCCTCCGTCGTCGTCACGGGCTCTCAGTACACTCTGCTGTTCCATGTCCCCAATACATGGAAATCTAGAGGATTCAGATCAGGGGATCTAGGAGGCAAATCCATTGTCACCGATACAACGATTAGGGAATTCAGGGTTCAGCAATTCCGTCACCACTTGTCCATTATGAGCTGGGCAACCATCCATTTGTAACCAGAGTGAGTTGTTATTTGGTAGATGGGCTTGTGTAATAAACGTCATGTTGTGTGGGAAGGATAGGATATCACCATCATCGTGTGAAATCATCCACACGATGAATTTGTTCAGAATGGCTCCTTCACGAAAAAGCACATTTATTGGTTTTGACTTAGAAATCAGAAAAAAAATAGATTGAAATAGATTTCTTTCTAAAACTACGAGGAACCATTTCAAAGCTTAATAAATAAAGCAACTTTTGAGGCGGAGGAAAACCTCTAAGTCAAAAAATAGCTGATTAAGAAAATATTGAATAATTTAATAAAACACTAATATTAAAAATTCTCATTTATTTGGCTTTTAATATAGCTCTTAATTTACATGATAATATTTCAATAACGGGTGTTTCTTATTGGAAATTTAATGTAGATTCTAAAAATGTGGTCTTTATTTTCGATACAATGATCACAACTTCCGAAATCTCAGTTTTTCTTTAAAAACGTTCGACTCGCACGAACTGCATCATCTTATCGCGGTTCCGTTCTTATCCCTAGTCTCATTTGGAAAGATTAAAACAGAAGCAGTTGTTGTTTTAGTTCCACTTTTCTTGAAAGGTCTTGATTTATGATCTTACCTGGATGGACCATTATTCGCTGACGTATGCCACGAACAGACAAACCACAGACCAAAGTAGATCTGCGACACTGATCTACAAGTGGAATGCAGAATGAACCCCTAAAGTTATGACACCTCAACGTGGGACACCCTGTATATATATAATTTTTGCAAAGGCGTTATAGGTCGTCAAATTTTACATTTCATTTTATAACATTCTTTATATTTCTGAAAACATTATTTTCTAGCACCTTGGGCTCCTTCTCGAAAGAATATTTCTGAAGTTAATTTTTAAAACCAAAACATCCGTATATATCTTAAGTTATTTATACATTTTTAAATATCTTTCGTTCATCAATATAATTTAATTTAATATAACTTATTTTTATTTTAACAAATCATATAAAATCATATAAAACGTCCACAAAGTATAAAAAAAAAAACCAAAATCACACTTTATACTTTTAAATAACTTCCCCACCAGCCAGGTTAATTAAATTATATTAATGAATAATAACTTAAGATATATAATGATGTAATGGTTTTTATTAAATAAAGACTTCTATAAAAAGAAACGTAAAATATGTTGACCTATAAGGCCTTTACACAAAGAATATATATATATATATATATATATATATATATATATATATATATATATGTATATTAGGGTTGCCCTTAGCTATAGGGATGTTTTTTGAAATTCTAAATGTTGCTGCTCCCACCCCCCAATTCTGTTCCAATCAACAAAAAAACTAGCTGTGCAAAAGTTCAAGGCAATCGGACAACTGTTCGGCGACCCGCAAACGGTTTGAAATTGAAACATAGTATACGCAGCGATTAATTTCGTTACAGAGGGATATACTATTTTATCTCGATTATTTTCTGCAAAAACATTTACGCAGTTACATCAAGGCGACCCGAGAAATTGTTTAAAATCATTCTGAATCAAAAGTCGATTCTAAAACCTTTTGGAATAACATGTAAAAATTTAAATAAATATGAGAATTTTACTAATCCACACTAGGGAGGCCCTTAGCTATAGGGATTTTTTTAAGTCAAAATTTTGCTGCTCCCACTTCCCAATTCTATTCCAATTAACAAAAAAACTAGCTATGCAAAATTCTAGCACAATCAGACAACAGCTAGGCAACCCTCATACGCTTTGAAATGGGAACATAGTACACGCAACGATTAATTCCGTTAAAACAGGGATATACTGTTCTCTATCTCAATTCTTATTGCAATTTATTTAGATACATCCAGTCTACCCAAGAAATGGTTTACAATCATTCTGAATCATATATCTCAAAATTTAAATCTAAAAATTGTAGAGATAACATGAAAATATTAAAAAATATAAGGTTTTTAATAATGCACACAACTTATATAAGACAACCGCATTTTTATTTGAAACAAATATTTCTATAGAAACAAGGCATAATGTGAACAATAAAAAAAATACAAATATTGAACATTACGTGTTTTCCTAAGGGAGGATTTAGTAGCAGTCGGGTATTTTTCCCGTCTCCGGCAACGATCTGCAAAACTATATGAAAAAATCGATTTTTGTGGAGGTAGAAAAATCATTTTGGTGGAGAACATACCTATTCAGTTGATTTTTGTCTTCTTCCTCTTCTTCAGCATTGTCTGCTTCCAGCATAACTTGAGCTATATTTGCATTAACCGCAGTTGGAAAATTGTCATCAAATAAGGATAAAGCCACGGTTTTGGGAACTAAGCACCAGAGATGATTGGAAAAAAGTTGTTTGCAGCAGCCTTACTGATTTTTGGATCAATATCCTGATGATGTATCAAAGGATAAATGAATAGAAAATCATGATATGACGCTGCAATAGGGTCTTATCATAGAAAACAGGCTCAAACATACTCTCGCGGAAGAAAAATACATGTTCTTCTTAAAGAATTTTTCTCGCTATGAGATAACTGGAATTGAATTTGAAACAGCTATATTTTGAATGCATAAATCGCCTTTGCCATCTTCCTAGCATGACCTATAGCTCCAGGTACTCGAAACGATACTCCTTTCTTCCCGTACAAACGAGTGCGTTTTCAGGAAGCAGGAACAGACTTGATTGCTTATCTTTTTATCTAATATTAACAAGAACACGATTAATTTAATGTCCATTACTAGTGCTTACCTGCTCAAAAGGGATTAACAAATAAAATAACTTAATAAAAAAAAAAATTATCAGAAAAAATTACTTTCGGACGAAAATGTCACTATTTCAAGGTCATTGCGGGTCGCCTTGGAGTTGTTTGATTTAGCTAAAATTTTGCACAGATCGTTATTTTGTTGATTGGAACAAGATAGGGGGGTGGGAGGTAAACTTTTAGAAAGTTGAAAAATAAGGGCCACCCTAATATATATATATATATATGTATATATATATATATATATATATATATATATATATATATATATATATGTGTGTGTTGTTCATTCGGCATCTGTCTCCAGCGGTCTTGCTCCTCCTATCATCGCAATATTTCGCCGGATTCCTCTCCGGCTTCTTCTGGCCTTCACTCATCCTTGCTGGTCGGTAAGGGAATGAGACCGTTTTTTTTTTCCTAACCCAATAAAACGAGCGAAAAACAAAAAAGGAAATAAAAGAAGAAAAAGAAAAACTGCGCAAGTGCAACTGCAATGAGGTTAAACACTGCGGGGTGGAAAAGAGACAGGACTGCCTTATGTTGTGCGTGGCACATTTGAAGGCTGGTAAAAATAAGTAATTGTTGATATAATAGACCAGTCGCCACTGGTGGTGGGCTTTAGACTGAACGACTGGGAAATCGTTAGTATTGTCGCAAATGGATAGATGAAATAAGATAAGTTGAAAGGGACAGTGAGAGATTCGTAGATAGGACATCCAGCTCAACAAGGCGTAGTAGGCTACTCGAACCAACATTTACTGTAGTATGCTACTTGATACCACTTAGATCAAAATTTACTGAAGCTAACCAGGATAAGTGGTATCGTTTGTCGAAAGGATAGATAGCGGGGCAAGAAATAGAGACAGTCGGAGAGGAGATTTAGATTGAAACTAGGTGGCAAGAGTTGTGTTTTGTGTTGTGTGGTGTAGTGTGATGCTGTGATAGGAGAGAGTCACAGGATAGTGAGAGAGTAGTCGAGAAAGAGGTGGGGGGGGGGATAACAACACAGGTGTCATGTGGGAATTGAGAGGATGGAGGCTAGTAGCTATAGACGTCTTGAAGACGGACGGCTGACTTGGTCCCCTGCCATCTGTCAGGCCGGCTAGGGGGGGTGATGCTATTGAATAAGGGGTTTTGCAAATGCTGTATTGAGTCGAAGAACTTAACGTGTCTTCGTTTGATAAAGGAGGTAATCCTCGGGAGTACAAGACTGTCGTGAAGCTGATCAGATTTTTCTTTATGAAGGGACGTGTGTCGAACAGCGTTCCTAAGGACTTTGTTTTGAAAGGATTGTAGCTTTTTAAGGGTGGTAGCTGTGAGGTATCGGTACAGGGGAGCAGCGTATAGGAGGGTAGGGCGGAGGACTCCTTTATAAATGAGTAGTTTAAGTCTCAGAGAGAGGGTAGGGGAGGTCAGCAAGTGTTTCAGTAAGTGGTATCTCTTATTGACCATACCAAGCTTCTTCTGCAAGTGGGCGGTGAATGACATGTGTCTGCTCAGGCGAACACCCAGGTACACTACTCTATTGGAAATGGGGTTTCGAGTTCCGTCGATTTGGAAGCTCATAGGGAGGGTCTTCTTACCTCTCTGGAATGAGAAGATAAGAGCGTCAGTCTTACTGGGGTTGACTGATATGTTTATGGCACTGAGTTGCGATGAGATAGCCTGTGCGGCTTCTCTGTGTGCGGCCGTCTGTGATTTTTAGTGTGAAGGTCCTAATGGACTCTTCCAGGGTCTGAGTATCACTGATGGCTGTGAACTCCGAGGTAAGCTCGTGCATGAGGGACTGGAATTCCTTCCAGTTTGCCTTATGGAACGAGTAGTTGGTCTTCTTAGGGCGGGGTGCCTTTCCGAACAATTCGTAAAGAACTGGTCGGTGGTCTGAGGTGAGAAAGTCCAGTCCGGAACATCTATTCACAATGTGTGGTATCTGGGTTAGGAGGAGGTACAGTGTAGACACTGTTTCGAGAGAGTTTACATTAGCTATTGCTTGCCTATAGGTGGGGGCATTTGGGTGTATGACCGTGAAACGAGTTTTCGTTATCACGGAACCCGAGGGCGTGCTCCGAGCGTTGTTCCAAGCGGGGTGTTTGGCGTGTCTATGGACAGTAAGCCTTCCATTTTGCCTTCATAAGATGTCTTGTCGAGGATAACCGTTACATTTCCTTTGTCAGCCTTTGTGATTAAGACATCTTCCCTTTTCCTCAGATCATTTTCTTTGGGCTGGTGTTAAGCTGTCCTTCGGGGGCCTGGCTCTTCCGACGAGGTGGGCAGCTTCTAACCTGATCGTTTCAGCCTTGTCCTTATCCATATGGAAAAGAGCGGCCTCGATGCTGGTTACCAGTTCCTCCATCGGGGTGCGTTTCGGTGCCACAGCGAAATTCATGCCTTTTTCAAGGACTTCAGTGGCTTCCTGAGACAACTCAATACCAGCCAAGTTTACAATGACTTTTCTGTCCACTGGTGGGCGTGGTTGTTGTTGCAAAAAATCATCTTCAACGGCCCTTTTGAGGGCTATCAAATTTGATTTTCGCGTCAATTTGTCCCATTTCTTCGTTTTCTTTTCGGCGTTTCTTGTCCCTTCCTTTTTTGGCTTGTCATCTGTTATGCTGTCAACAGTATCCCACATGTCTGGGTCAACTATTGACCGTATTTTGTCCTTTAGGGACGTTTCCTCTGTTATTTGGCTCCACAACCTGTGACAGTAAGCTCCAATTCTTTCCCTGATCCGGGCTGCTTTGGGAGTCTTGAGGGGCCTCTTCATCCTCAGGAAGGGGGGTGTCACCTTCTCGTCCCTGCATCTCCGTAGGAAGTCCAGGTCATTACGCGTTATTGCTATGCGGCACCTCGTTTTGCTCAGTCTCCTGGTCAGGGTGTACGTTTTCTCGCCGTAGAGGTTTGATATGTTGTTTTTTAAGCTACTTCGCTGGGAATTAAATGTGTTGTTCATTCGGCATCTGTCTCCAGCGGTCTTGCTCCTCCTATCATCGCAATATTTTGCCGGATTCCTCTCCGGCTTCTTCTGGCCTTCACTCATCCTTGCTGGTCGGTAAGGGAATGAGTCCGTCTTTTTTTTTTTCCTAAACCCCACTTAAGAGAAAAGATAAATAAAAAAGCATGCAAGGAAGGGCATGATGAAAACGAAAGTGAAAGAAAAACGTGCAGAAAAGCAAAAGAAAACTAAGGACCTCGAACGCAACAGGCGTGCGTAAGGGCCACAGGTAGAGGGAGGATGAGGGAGGAAGTGTCCTTATTCTGCATTAATGCACTTGAAGGCGGTAAGTAAAGGAGAAAAAGGTGTAGGATTCCCAAAGGGAGGTATGTGTAATGTGCTATGTGGTGATGAGTCCGTCCTTGGTCTGGGCTCCCTTTATACGCCTTGGTCGGAGATTGTGCGAGCCAATAAGCTTGGGGGGCTGTGGGCCAATGGGGAGTCGGCTGTCTCCGTCCGTTTCTTCAGTTGTCCGTTCGGGGCGCTGATGGTCTTGCGTGGGTGGCTTGACTTCTATCCTCTTCATGATGGTCCATCTTCTCTATTGAAATTGGCCGGATACTTCTGGATATATATATATATATATATATATATATATATATATATATATATACACACACACATACATGACTATTATATCTTGTGCCTCGTAAGATCAAAGAAGAATACAATTGAAGAAGTGTAGAGAAGAGTTGTTTCAATGTAATATTCTTTCCGAATTTCCCAGGACATTTTAATGATATTTTGGGACTTAGGTATTGAATTATATCGGAAAGCATATTTTGTGGTATCGATGTTTATAAAAGCGGAACGGTCGCTTTTTTTATTTTAGTTCCATGTAAATATAACGGTTCAGAAGCTTTGTTATAGAATTAGGAGGGTATCAGTCGGTATACCACAAGATACAGTAAACCCATTTTCTGACGTTCAAATTATCTTTTAACGGCACACTC
Organism: Gonocerus acuteangulatus; assembly: GCA_946811695.1. Taxonomy (NCBI): domain Eukaryota; kingdom Metazoa; phylum Arthropoda; class Insecta; order Hemiptera; family Coreidae; genus Gonocerus; species Gonocerus acuteangulatus. The sequence continues at coordinate 95,565,287 of OX328123.1, forward strand.
ATTCTCAATTTAGATCAATATTTATCTCGTTCACCTTGGGCTGGGAAATATTTTATTCATTTTTTTTTTATATTGGGTAAATAGATTGAACGCTTTAACGATTTAATTAAACTATATGCAGGTTTCTCAGAATTGCCGATAGAAAAGTCTTTGGTTTCGTATGAATAACAACCTAATTCGTTATTTATAAGTAGTTATTTTATAATTAATAACTTTCTCTCTATTCAAGAACAAGGGAATTCCAAGGAAATGAAGCTTTTATATAAATAAGCACTTGATACTTTGAACAAATTATCTCGTGAAATACTTAGTGGACATTTCTTGGAAGAATAACTAAGTAATTATTTATCAAGGATATTTCTTGTTTAAACTATGTTAATTAGGGCTTAGAAGTTGAAATTTAATCAAGCATTATACTTTGCCACCCATGTCCCTTGAAACGTTATAAACTCCAAAATTGCTTCTTGGCGAACTTTAATATTCAATATGCCATTATTATATTTTCCCTTATGGGTGAAGTCTTACAGAGTACTATTACAAAAAAAAAAACTATTAAAAACCATTATATCTATACTAATGTCATGAGCATGTTAACCAATGCGCAATTGGCTATGTTTAACCCTAGAAAGCAACCCTTCGTCGTTTCGACGAATACTGCTCGGATTTGTAATTGTCCTGCGATAAGCGATCCACAATCGTTATTTGGCTCCACAACCTGTGACGGTAAGCTCCAATTCTTTCCCTGATCCGGGCTGCTTTGGGAGTCTTGAGGGGCCTCTTCATCCTCAGGAAGGGGGGTGTCACCTTCTCGTCCCTGCATCTCCGTAGGAAGTCCAGGTCATTACGCGTTATTGCTATGCGGCACCTCGTTTTGCTCAGTCTCCTGGTCAGGGTGTACGTTTTCTCGCCGTAGAGGTTTGATATGTTGTTTTTTAAGCTACTTCGCTGGGAATTAAATGTGTTGTTCATTCGGCATCTGTCTCCAGCGGTCTTGCTCCTCCTATCATCGCAATATTTTGCCGGATTCCTCTCCGGCTTCTTCTGGCCTTCACTCATCCTTGCTGGTCGGTAAGGGAATGAGTCCGTCTTTTTTTTTTCCTAAACCCCACTTAAGAGAAAAGATAAATAAAAAAGCATGCAAGGAAGGGCATGATGAAAACGAAAGTGAAAGAAAAACGTGCAGAAAAGCAAAAGAAAACTAAGGACCTCGAACGCAACAGGCGTGCGTAAGGGCCACAGGTAGAGGGAGGATGAGGGAGGAGGTGTCCTTATTCTGCATTAATGCACTTGAAGGCGGTAAGTAAAGGAGAAAAAGGTGTAGGATTCCCAAAGGGAGGTATGTGTAATGTGCTATGTGGTGATGAGTCCGTCCTTGGTCTGGGCTCCCTTTATACGCCTTGGTCGGAGATTGTGCGAGCCAATAAGCTTGGGGGGCTGTGGGCCAATGGGGAGTCGGCTGTCTCCGTCCGTTTCTTCAGTTGTCCGTTCGGGGCGCTGATGGTCTTGCGTGGGTGGCTTGACTTCTATCCTCTTCATGATGGGCCGCCATGTGTTGGAAAGGATGAGTCCATCTTCTCTATTGAAATTGGCCGGATACTTCTGGATTTCAATCCCCTCCCTGATTTGTCTTCTGGTCAGAGCGTCTTCTTTGGCTAGGGTCTTGGCTTGGTCAAAGAGGATTTGTTTGGGGCACTCTTCTCCGTGTGTTGCCACTGCAGAGTATTTCGTGCGTCCCAGCCTGTAGTCAGCAGCGTGCTGTCCAATCCGGATGGCTACCTTCTTCCCTGTCTGTCCTATATACACCTTCCCACAGTCGCACGGTAGAAGGTATACACCCTGGTCTTGTAGCCGCTGCTTATCCTTGCTTTTGCTTAGACAATCCCCAATTTTGTTCAGCGGTTTGTAGGCGACCTCTATCTCATGATTCCTGAAGACTCTGCCTAACTTCTCGCTGACAACACTGACGTATGGCAGAGTAATTCTGCGTCGTTGTTCTGTATCTCTCGTGTTGTTAGCATCTCGGTGTTGATCCTTCGCTATCCTTACAGTCCGGGCCAATTTCTTCCTGTCATAACCATTGCTGGCTAAGTCCTCCGTTAACTGTTCCAGCTCTGCTCTTAGGAGTGTATCGTTGATGCACAGGGATATAGCTCTGTGTGCTAGTGTTTTCTTTACTCCTGTTTTTTGTGCCATGTGATGGTGAGATTCGGTGTGGAGGTATCTTCCTGTGGCCGTGGGTTTCCGGTAGACCGTGTGTTCCAATCTCCCGTTGGGCCCCTTAATGATCAGGAGGTCTAGGAAAGGCAATCTGCCGTTCTTCTCTTCTTCAACGGTAATTCTGATGGCTGGGTGCGAGTTGTTCATCAGATGAAGGAATTTTTTGAGTTCCTCTGCACCGTGCTGCCAGATTGCGAAGACATCGTCCACATATCGTAGCCAAAGCTTCGGTTTGTGTTCGGTGCCCTCGATCAGTCGCCTTTCGAAGTCCTCCATGAAAATATCAGCCACAACTGGTGATAGGGGACTGCCCATGGCCACTCCATCCTTCTGCTTATAGATGATTCCCTTGTACTGGAAGTAGCAGGAAGTTAGAACTAGTTCAGCTAGTTCCATCATCCCTCCCTCCAGGGGTTCATTGTTCTTGATGATCTGGGTAGCATCTTTAGCTGGAAGGTTGGTGAAAGGGACTCCACGTCAAAGCTCACCATCAGGTCTCCTTCTTCGAGCCTTGTGTTTTTTAGGATTTCCACCAAATGAATTGAATTTCGTACTGCTGAAAAGGACTGGCCTGTGTAAGGTTTCAGAGCTTTTGCCAGCACCTTGCTGGTTCTGTACGTGGGCGCTCCAATCATGGAGACTATAGGCCTGAGGGGTGCTCCTTCTTTCTGGATTTTTGGTAATCCATAGATCCGGGGTATTCTGGAGTCACCGGGGGCCATCTCTGCGATTCGTGCCTTATCTTTTATCTTGTCTTTTAAGATTTTATTTATTTGATTTTCAATTCGCTTGGTGGGGTCCTTTATGTTCTTCTCGTATGTCCAGGTCATTACGCGTTGTTGCTATGCGGCACCTCGTTTTGCTCAGTCTCCTGGTCAGGGTGTACGTTTTCTCGCCGTAGAGGTTTGATATGTTGTTTTTTAAGCTACTTTGCTGGGAATTAAATGTGTTGTTCATTCGGCATCTGTCTCCAGCGGTCTTGCTCCTCCTATCATCGCAATATTTCGCCGGATTCCTCTCCGACTTCTTCTGGCCTTCACTCATCCTTGCTGGTCGGTAAGGGAATGAGTCCGTCTTTTTTTTTTTTCCTAAACCCCACTTAAGAGAAAAGATAAATAAAAAAGCATGCAAGGAAGGGCATGATGAAAACGAAAGTGAAAGAAAAACGTGCAGAAAAGCAAAAGAAAACTAAGGACCTCGAACGCAACAGGGTGCGTAAGGGCCACAGGTAGAGGGAGGATGAGGGAGGTGTCCTTATTCTGCATTAATGCACTTGAAGGCGGTAAGTAAAGGAGAAAAAGGTGTAGGATTCCCAAAGGGAGGTATGTGTAATGTGCTATGTGGTGATGAGCCCGTCCTTGGTCTGGGCTCCCTTTATACGCCTTGGTCGGAGATTGTGCGAGCCAATAAGCTTGGGGGGCTGTGGGCCAATGGGGAGTCGGCTGTCTCCGTCCGTTTCTTCAGTTGTCCGTTCGGGGCGCTGATGGTCTTGCGTGGGTGGCTTGACTTCTATCCTCTTCATGATGGTCCATCTTCTCTATTGAAATTGGCCGGATACTTCTGGATATATATATATATATATATATATATATATATATATATATATATATATATATACACACACACACATACATGACTATTATATCTTGTGCCTCGTAAGATCAAAGAAGAATACAATTGAAGAAGTGTAGAGAAGAGTTGTTTCAATGTAATATTCTTTCCGAATTTCCCAGGACATTTTAATGATATTTTGGGACTTAGGTATTGAATTATATCGGAAAGCATATTTTGTGGTATCGATGTTTATAAAAGCGGAACGGTCGCTTTTTTTATTTTAGTTCCATGTAAATATAACGGTTCAGAAGCTTTGTTATAGAATTAGGAGGGTATCAGTCGGTATACCACAAGATACAGTAAACCCATTTTCTGACGTTCAAATTATCTTTTAACGGCACACTCATTCTCAATTTAGATCAATATTTATCTCGTTCACCTTGGGCTGGGAAATATTTTATTCATTTTTTTTTTTATATTGGGTAAATAGATTGAACGCTTTAACGATTTAATTAAACTATATGCAGGTTTCTCAGAATTGCCGATAGAAAAGTCTTTGGTTTCGTATGAATAACAACCTAATTCGTTATTTATAAGTAGTTATTTTATAATTAATAACTTTCTCTCTATTCAAGAACAAGGGAATTCCAAGGAAATGAAGCTTTTATATAAATAAGCACTTGATACTTTGAACAAATTATCTCGTGAAATACTTAGTGGACATTTCTTGGAAGAATAACTAAGTAATTATTTATCAAGGATATTTCTTGTTTAAACTATGTTAATTAGGGCTTAGAAGTTGAAATTTAATCAAGCATTATACTTTGCCACCCATGTCCCTTGAAACGTTATAAACTCCAAAATTGCTTCTTGGCGAACTTTAATATTCAATATGCCATTATTATATTTTCCCTTATGGGTGAAGTCTTACAGAGTACTATTACAAAAAAAAAAACTATTAAAAACCATTATATCTATACTAATGTCATGAGCATGTTAACCAATGCGCAATTGGCTATGTTTAACCCTAGAAAGCAACCCTTCGTCGTTTCGACGAATACTGCTCGGATTTGTAATTGTCCTGCGATAAGCGATCCTTGTAGGCGGCTAACCTGCTGGGTGTTCCACCAGTAGTATATTGCCTACGCGTAGCCGGTGATCTTGTGCGATCCCTTCTTCACATGGAAGTAGCATTACCGATCCGTACCTTAGTCATTCCGGCTAATGTATTGAAATATTGAGGGTTTTTTTTTTTTAACTTGAAACGATCCCTTCGGTTATAATAAGAGGTTATGTTGCAATAACGAAAAAACTATTTTAAAAATACCTAGCAAAAAAATCAATGAAATTAAGAAGAGTGTATTGTAAAAGTAATAGGAATTAAATACCGAAATAATATAATTAGAGACAACTAAGACCTTTAAGGAAAATGTCTTCGACAACAAACACTGAGGGGATAGAAAAACAACCCTTACTGACATGTAACACCCATTACATTACAAGGTACGAATTGAAATGTGTTCTTTTAGGTATGTATAACACCACCGGGGTCCGGAGTATCAAAAACTTACCCACTAAAGATTTTTTTCCCAATTTCTTTATTTGCCATTAACAATTCAACATAATACATTGTGTACCTACAGACCATAAAGATTTACAATTTTAAAACAAGTTAACTATCATATTATTTTCCATTAGTTCGATGCGAGGAATGTATCTTCTTCGGTTCCTCACTTTATTACTTATATAAAAATGAATATGGAATTCATAAATAGAAGAGAAATTTCATTATTGAGAATGGGTAGATATATACAATATATACAGAAAGGTTTTAATGTGTTTATGTTTGGGTTCAGATAGCACAATGCATAATCGAGTTCTTAGCATGTACTTGGCATGGTATCTTATACTTATTTCAGTAAAATGTGTTTTGTCTTTTCATGTAAATAGTTGTTAGTACTGCCTTTTGAATTGCTTACTGTTTTTTTTAATCTGTGGATAGTTTTTCCCCTGCATGCTTTAGCCCACCAGAGATCTTGATACTCTTCCCATGCTGTAAAACAAGATCTTCAATGCAGATAATCGCAGACTTCAAAACGGAACTTTTGTTATTCTATAAACCAAGAAAGGAGGTGCTCAAGTTCAAAAGTTGTGTGTTTCTTCAGAACGGAATTTATGATTATTTGGCTTTATATTTGGATGATAGCTTGAGCAGAAAGTAAAATTTTGAAACGTTTTCCTTCGGAAATTTGTTTGTGCTAAAAGTAAGGTAAAATTGCTAATATTTCTACTATATTTGGAACATTTCTTTTCGAAAGATGGTAAAATTGTTGAATTAAAGATAAGTGAGGAGGTAAGTTTGCAGGGGGTTCAGATTGTCATTAAGAGGGTAATTAGAGAGGGAGATGTAGGATTGTGCTGGAGGATCGTTAGTATCCTAAGGTGGATATCTGCTACATTTCACTTAGCAAAGATAAATCTAGAAATACAGGAGCAACGGTGTATTAGTAGAAGTGAATTGTTCGATTTAAAGTATCCTTCGTGGGAAGAATGTGTTTCTCAAAATTATCATTGCTAAGGAGGACTGGGATTTAATTAAAAAAAATAAAAAATAAACCAAAAGCACTATCATAGACAAGGATTCGCCAAAAAACTTGCACGGCTCTATTGTTATTATTATTTTAATTAACGAAGCATAACTTCAGGGTGTATCGAGTCACTTATTGGTAACGTGCTGTTCGTAGGTATATTATTTGACTAAACCAGTAAAATACAAAATATATTAATTGTTATAAATAAATTAAAACAAATACCCAATGGAAAGTATTCTGTCAAGTTATTCTGCTGGAGAAATTCGTTAGTATAGCTTTGTTATCAGTAAATCTTAGAGAACTGGTTTCCCAACAAGTTGCTCATCAAATAATTATCATTTTTCACAGTATTGTTGTAACCAATCTAATGATTGGAGGTTGACATTTTCTGTAGAGTAACTGTTTTTGATAGTCTAGATGATTTATTTAGGTTTATATTAAATTAAATTTCTATCCATGATTTACTTGTGCATTCTCCAGCAATTGAAGCATCATGTTTAATCGTAAAGGTGCTGACTGACGCCTCTTTTTATTCTCTGGTGTATTGTGTAGTTATTGAATCGTAGCTAGGTACATTACTCTTCACGGGGCAGATCTTTTCAGGAACATAGAATTAATCAGGAATCTACAATTCTAGATAGTTCTAGAATTTCGGCGTCTTGCATCCCAAATATTTCCTGGCAAGTGATTATTCCTTTTGAACAATTTTTAGTCCTATGCGATGATACTCTTTTTTTTTTTTATGTGATGAAATTCTGTTTCTTTCTGTTTTAGTTGATATTTTGATACTAGGGCTGGTTACGAAAAGTGTTCCATCTCTTGTAGTTTTCAATGTTTCTCAATATTAACTTCAATATTTCTCCCAAAATGTGAAATCCACTTTTCAATGATAAATGGATTTTTTTTTATTATATTTAACGTTTTCGCTGCCAATCTTAATCGCTATATATGTCAGATTAGATGTCATTGCCATATCAATATAGTCACAATTACCGACGATGGATTACTTTCTGGGGTTGCGTATCAATATATCTATGATGAATTTCCATACACAAGGTGAATATGAAGATCTCAGAATGTAATCTCTTCAAGTAACTAGTAGTATGAGTGAGAAGTAAGTCGGTACACCGGCCATAGATACAGAAGGACAAGGAGATATTTACCTGCTAGGAGTTAATCTCACTAGTAGTAAACATCTACCGAGTACCGGCCGAGAAAAAGACTAGGCGGACTACGGACAGCACTTAGAGATGTCTTTACACCACCGCGTCTACTTACCACGGATCCATTAATCTGAAAACAATTAAAACTGGAGAGAAAACTTCCTAGATAAGGTTAAAGAAGAGGGAATTTCCCCCTCAGAGTTACTATATGGGAATATAGGCCATGCAACTTTTCCCTTAATAGTCCATCTGAACAGGCTATAATAAATACAACCTACTCAACTACAAATACACCTTACTAACTCATATTCTAAGAGTAGGAAGGACAAAATATACCACTGTTCCCGCACTGGTGCGGGCTGACAAAGGAGCTATTTTTCTCATAAAACTGAATTCTCACGCACCTAGGGTCTTTTTCTTGTCATTTTATTAGTTCCTCTAGTTAACGCCAAGATAATACGCAGTGTAACGTTATTCTTCCTACTCTACTAGAACTAATATAACTAATGGGTAAAGGGATGAAGAGAAATACGAAAACAGTACCGCGGGAGGCGTCCACCACTAGCCAAATGAATTTCACACGACCCATACAATGCCCGTGTATTGTATGTAGCAGGCAAAAGGTTAAACGCCAGTTTCAACAGTTAAATACATGCCATCAGATTAAACATCAATACGGACTGAATAAATAAATTAATATTGTAAAATGCGCAGTTTAGTAAAGTTGGCCGTATTTTAAAATTATCAACCCAAAAAATATTATATTCATGAAACTCTGACAAACCCTAAATCGTAAGAGAACTATTTAGATTGTTAGACAGTTTAGAGGCATAAGTACATTGCACTGCCATGAAGTTGGGCCATTTGTGTTAATTTTGTTAGTGCTTTTGATAAATTAACTAAGTATTAATAAGTCAAAAATAAACATAATAATAATAATATAAGAGAGTTTTACAATCAGTATCAAATCAATTCAAATTAATAACAAATAACTACACAATATCATGGTAAATAGATACTTAGCAAAAATAAATGAAAGCAATACATACAATTTATTTTTATGACTAATAGCATACTTTTAAGAGAAAGGAAAATACTTTATTCAGATCTTCAACGTTTAAAAAATTAAAATTGTTTCTAACAACAATTTATTTTAGTGCATTCTTTTAAGAGACATGAAAATACATTATTCAGATCTTCAACGTTTGAAAAATTAAAATTGTTTCTAACAACAATTTATTTTAGTGCATTCTTTTAAGAGAAAGGAAAATACTTTATTCAGATCTTCAACGTTTAAAAAATTAAAATTGTTTCTAACAACAATTTATTTTAGTGCATTCTTTTAAGAGAAATGAAAATACATTATTCAGATCTTCAACGTTTAAAAAATTAAAATTGTTTCTAACAACAATTTATTTTAGTGCATTCTTTTAAGAGAAATGAAAATACATTATTCAGATCTTCAACGTTTAAAAAATTAAAATTGTTTCTAACAACAATTTATTTTAGTGCATTCTTTTAAGAGAAAGGAAAATACTTTATTCAGATCTTCAAGGTTTAAAAAATTAAAATTGTTTCTAACAACAATTTATTTTAGTGCATTCTTTTAAGAGAAATGAAAATACATTATTCAGATCTTCAACGTTTGAAAAATTAAAATTGTTTCTAACAACAATTTATTTTAGTGCATTCTTTTAAGAGAAATGAAAATACATTATTCAGATCTCCACCGTTTGAAAAATTAAAATTGTTTCTAACGATCTCTCACTGTTATCTACTGTCTGTCTATAAGCGACTGAAAGCATTGCTGTCTGTAAATTTCAAATTTAGGGCAATGAATAATTATGATTTGCACAACACTTACATATTTCATCTGTTTTTAAAACCTGAGTTATATTTGTATGTTATATTTTTAGGGAATCACTGCTATTGACCCTGAGTCGACTTACGGTTCTCAATATTTGTATACTGATATTAAGCATTAGATAATTTTCAGGCTGAGGATGGTAATTGAAAAATAGTCTATAGAGAGGATTGTATTTTGTATGTAGTACACGTTCAATATCTATGGATTTTAAAATTACATTTTCTATTATGGAATGTTTATTAGCCCGTGCTAATTTTTTTTTTTTTTTTTTTTTTTTTTTTTTTTTTTTTTTTTTTTTTTTTTTTTTTTTTTTTTTTTTTTTTTTTTTTTTACGGCGCATCTACATCTAGGTCATTAGCGCCGACATCCAGGGTGCAGAGAGGAATTTTACCAGCGAGCCGTGGGATGATAAAATTCCTGCCGGAGGTTGGGAATCGAACCCACCATCTCCCGCTTATGAATCCAAGGCGCTAGCCATTAGACCACGGGAGACCCCCCCGTGCTAATGTTTGAGAACTAGAAAGATTAGTGAAGTATTCGTGTCCGAAGATAGATTCAGCTGGCATTTAATTTTGGGAGTTATATTCTACATTTGGCCCTCATTTCTATTAACATATTATAACATCTACGTGGCCTCCGATTCTCAAGGAGGGCTAATAAAGAAGGGAACTATTTTTGGAGGTAGAATGATATTTTTCGTTTCTATAACCTTATTCAGCTTACATACTCGCATGTTTAATTTTGCTATGTATTCAACCGAGGTCACATCTGTTTATAATAATACATGGAATTTTAGCAATAAAAATATATCTTATTTTTATCATTGTAGAGCTGGCAGTATCTAGAGTCCTGTCGAGTGGATCCCCGGTCTAAATAAATTGAAGGGGATGTCCGAAATATAATCTCGTTGCTTAACGTCCCAGCGAAAATTCCCTAAATAAAGCTTAGTGACGACGGAAATAACTTAATCAATTTTCTCCTTCCGAGTGAGAGCAGTGTTTCTTCCATCCGACATCATCCTCAAGAGGAAAAATAACGAAAATATTTACTTCTTGAGGACAATCTGTACGAAACTTGGAGGGAAGAAAGCAGTGATTCCCGCTATTTTCCCTTTAAATAATTATTGGGTAATAGTAGAGAAACGGAATTTATCTACAATTTTATTCTATAAAGGTTGATTATATTTTTACAAGGTTTCGCGGCAGAGTTTCGCAGCAGTTAACGTTTTTTCTTCTTTTCCGTTGCCACGCCGGGCGACTTATAGGTAGCCAACCTTCCTAAACAGCGCGAAGCATGGACGTTTTTCAGCGAGCTGACAGATGACAGAAATGTACCTGTTATCAGCTGAAATCGAACCCACATCTTCAAAAGTGGGAATCGGACACTCTATCCACTCTACCATCTAATAAGCTCTAATGGTTCTTATTTAGATATTTGTGAAAAACCTTTGCCGTCCAGTTTAGTTGAAACTATTTGAACCATCGTTATTTTCGTTCTCTATGGGTTCTAAAACGCAAAATTTTCTAGTTGGCACTTCCGTATTGCGTCATGAAGTCAACCTTATAAGCGGGGTTTCTTCCTATGGAGGGAGGGAGGAACCGCGCTAAAAAGTATCCTTAGTTATTTTTATATGCTTAAGAGGAAAATAATGTTATTTTATATTACGAAAAAACCAAGAAGTCTACTCCCATAAAACAAGCTCAGTTTTTATGTACACCTATCCAGCGAGACTCACAGGAGCTCCGTAATCTTAGCGTTTTTTCACGTAATGCTTATACTCAGTGTGATTTACTAGGTTTAGAAGGAATTGACCTTCAGTTTAAGAAATAATATTTTTCCTTTAATGTAAGTACACAAATATTTTTTTTGGATGCCAAGTATTGATTTCTCTGTTTATGTGGACTTATTAAAATATAAATTAGTTATTTTTTATGGAAAATGAGCTTATATATAAAAATAAGAAGAAATATATTCCTATAATACTTTTTGTACAGATTGTAAATTATCAATAAAAGAGAAAGTACTTAATATATATATATATATATATATATATATATATATATATATATATATATATATTGAAAAGCGAAAAACTATTTCTAGCACTGAGTTGATCTTTAACTTTTAACGAAACTATAAGTATTTTTAGTGCGACAAGGAGTGTTAAAGGGGTTTACTTTAAACAAGTAGCTCCTTCTGTTACTGAGCTATTAAGAGCTGACAGTATTGATCTTCTCTATGATATGACCAACGCAGTAATTCAGATATGCAACAAACTAAAGATTAAATTTATGTGTTATCAAGATCCAAATCATGAGTCAACAATCATCGTCGGTTGTCCATTTTTCAAAAGTAGAAGTTTGTAAAACTTCTTAATTTGGAACTAATACAAGCTGAACAGGAAGAGGAAGAAAAGTGTTAAAATAAATTCTCTTCACTGAATTATATAGGAATTTCGCTCGCCCAATATTTCCTGACTTCCAAATAAAACAGACGATCAACAACATAAACCTAGCCCTCATGTAAAGCAAATAGAAGAAACTTTTCAAATAAATCGGCAAGATACGAAAAAAACAAACCCCTAACTACGAAAGAATGGAAAGCAGATGGTAAAGAAGTAGAAAACTTTCTTGAGCCACAATTTCTAAAGAAAAATACGAACAATTATAAAGAACTACTCGACTTCTTGAAATTGAATAGTACAAAATAAATAGATTTTAAACTTTTTACTTTACCCCTTCTTCTTAAATTTACCGTTTACTGCGCATTAAAACACGCATAAACAAAAAAAAAAAAATAAACAAAAAAAAACAACAAAAAAACAAAAACAAAAAAACAAAAACAAAATCTTAATAGAAAAACATCAGATTCAGGAAAGCCAGAAGGCCTCAAGTTGATACGTCACTTGATATGTGCTGTTTTTATTTCACTTAAGCAGATTAAATAAAGCAAACATTTTCCTCACATAAATTTTGAGGGTCCCTAAGAAACAAATAACTCAAATCATGTTCGCATTTTTGTTAACTCTTGTCTCATTAGTAAAAATTTTAGTAGAATCACTAAACGCTTGGTCTAAATATTTCGTGGAAAATGTAAGTACATGTAAAAGGTAAAAGGAATTATCAAAGTGAAGAAGCGGAAAAATATTCCCTTTGAGCACCAATTTATGCATATGAGATCACTCGATCAAAAACTGCATAAGGATTGACATTTTAAGAAAATTATTAAGTTTATGAAAATATGTTTTATAATTGCAACGATTTCCCGGTTTTGAGATATTTAAGAATGTAGGTATATGAAAATTTCAAGATCTTAATTTCCACTATCCTTAAAAACGGTTAGAGAAATACCGTTGAAAATGTTTCCATTTCATTTCTCAAGTGAAAATTCCGTTTACTGGAAGCCTTTAAAGGTAAAGTCGTAAAACCTTAAATTTATTTTGCTCAAATATAGTTTTCCGGTAGGTGGATTAACGAACTCCGTCTTTCAAATAAGACAACGGATTTTTGTAGCAAATTTCATCAAAATAGGTCATTTTTTAGCCTCCGAGAGAGGGAACAGACAAATATATATATATATATATATATATATATATATATATATATATATACATATGTGAATATATTATACGATTGTGAACCTTGTTCTCAACTAAGTCTTTTAAAACTAGTTCCACAAGTGACACTCAATTCACAGCTAATACCACACACCACTACACTGAAATTTCTTAGGCTGACGTTCGATAATCGATTGACATGGATCCCAAATTTAAAAAATATTGTCATCAAATGTAAAAACTCTTTAAATGTGTTAGTCATCAGTTGCACAAAATGGAGAGCAGACAGGAAAACAATGCTCCAATTTTATTGAACATTTACAAGATCCATTATAGACTATGGAAGTGTTGCCTACGCATCAGCCAGACCAAGCACACTAAACATGTTAAACACTATCCACAAAACTGGCCTTCGCCTGTCTGAAACAGTCCGGCGAACCTCCTCTCGAGTACCGCCGTAAAATTGTCATAAGCTCCCAAAAAACATAAATCAAGAGCCATGTGTGACTCCGAATGCCTTCATATGAGTATCCATAATCCTTACGATGACCTGTTCAGAATAAAACCCATAGCCCAGAGACCTTTCAGTGTACGATATAGGGAATTGGCTAATGTTTCACAGTTCGACGAAACGGAAATACTGATACGTAGCACTACCCATTTTCCTCCATGGACATTGAACAACTATGAAGTGGACGTTACCCTTTCGGCAATTCATAAATCAAGCCCAACGGGGTCTCCCGTGGTCTAGTGGCTAGCGCGCTAGATTCATAAGCGGGAGATGGTGGGTTCGAACCCCCAGGCGACAGGAATTTTCTCATCTCAGGGCTTGCTGAGAAACTTCCTGACTGCACCCTGGACGTCGGCGCTAATGTCCACGATTTGTCGATGCGCCGTAAAAAAAAAAAAAAAAAAAAATCAAGCCCAACATCAAAATTAATCTATAATGAAATCTTTAAAACTTTCGCTATCCAAAACTGCCAGAAACTCTCTATCTTCACTGACGGGTCGAAATCCAATAAAGGTGTGGGAGCAGCAGCTGTGCAAAGACTAAATGATTTCTGCAGAGCTCTACGGCATACTTCTTGGCTTGGAGAACATACCAACTTCAGACAGACGAGACGTTGTTATTTATACTGACACACTGAGTTCACTTCAAGCACTACAGGACAAATACACCTCTCATCCTTTACTCTCAAAAATATTAAAGACAATACACTCTCTACACAAACATGTAACATTGTACTGGCTATCTGGTCATGAAGGATTAAGAAAAAATCCGATTGCAGACACCCCCGCAAAAATAGCTGCAGAACATACAGACACAGATAATGGACCATTTCCACATGAAGACATAAACAGATTTGTTAAGACATTTATTTCAACTACGGACTATAAAACATACGGTCAAAGACTGGCCATCCAGTTATCGAGCCAATAGAAGGGAGGACCTTATGACAAGACAAGAGAGGATTATGTGGAATTTGTAATACTCTACTGACAATAAAACATATTCTAACAGACTGCATTAGACGCCAAGACTTAACCATACCATTCAACATGTTTGAACTTCTCGCTGAAGGTAGCCAGTACCTAGGCAGTATCTTGACATATTTACAAAGTACAGGATTATACAATCTCATATGAGGGTCCCGAAGACAGGTTAATGAACTACCATGAATAAGTTATTATTCTTCATAGTTAAAAATTGAAATTTATTTTAATAATTTTATTTTTAATAATATTTTAATTGTAAATTAATACAATTTTCACTTTCTCCCTGGTTTCTCGGAAGACCTTAGTGTTCTTATTGTCCACGAAACAAAGCACTTAATAAATAAATAAAATAAATAATTTTAAAACTAGCAGGTCATGTATTATAAAAAAACTTCAATTAATTTATTTTTATTATGAGCTGTACATGCTTCGCTCTACTAAAACCTCTTCAGAAGCAACATAAGTAAGTGTATTTCATTTCAGTGTCAACTGTCCTGCGAAAGGTCATCCTTCGGGTGATTCGAGGCTGAAACGATAGAAAAGGATCTAAGTTCGGGCAAATTAATAATTTTTCAGAGCTGAAGCTTCTTGGGACTCCTCGAAGATGGAGCCTATGCGCTTCCAGAAGGCTCAAACAGCCAAAGCTAATTTATCTTCCCCGCTTCTACCAATCCATACAGGCTCAGTAAGGCCTTTATTCAGACCTTGATGGCCTCTTTTACAAGACACGTGACGGCTCCACTCAAACCTTGGAGCCTCATAAGCAATCTACATTTACAAGTCTTGTACAAACACTTTCCTCTCTACCGTTAACACTCATGACAACTCCCTCTGGGAAACAACTAGAAAAATCTTTAAGTTCCATCCTGTCTCTTCTCTCCTCCGTCGTGACGATGGCACTTGGGCCTCTTCCGACGAAGAAAAGACCAGCCTCTTTGGATTTCACCTCCAGAAAACCTTTACTCCTCATCCTAATCACAATGATCCAACACATTATTAACAAATAATTGAATTCCTCGGATCTCCCCTTCCACTATCCTCGCCTCCTAAACCCATATATCCTTCCGAGGTCAAGCATATCATCACCAAGCTACACAGACGCAAATCTCCAGGCTTTGATTTAATAACTTCTGAAATCATTCGCCAGCTCCCAACTAAGGCTATCACATTCCTCACATATCTATAAAACTGTATTTTCCACTCCACCTACTTCCCACTCCTATGGAAATTCTCTATCATCCTCTTCCCTAAACCTGGAAAAACAACACACTGCCCTTCATCCTATCGCCCTACAAACCTACTACCCATCCTATCTAAAATATTCGAAAGAATGCTCCTCAAACGAATCCAACCTATCCTTCATAGCCAAAACATCCTGCCCACGCACCGTTCCCAACATTCCAAAGTTCAGCAGGGTCTTCGCGTTGTAGATCGCATATCTTCATCCCTAGAGCAAAAAGAATATTGAACATCAGCGTCCCAGGACGTTGCTCAAACTTTTGATAAGGTATGGCACGAGAGCCTCCTCTACAAGCTCAAAACCTTTCTTCCCAGCACCCACATCATCCTACGATCCTACTTATCCAAAAGGCATTTTCGGGTCCGACAAGGATCTGAGTACTCAGAATATTACGCAGTGGAAGCGGGAGTTCCCGAGGGCAGTGTTCTGGGCCATGTGCTCTACACCCTGTATCTAGACCTGGGCATAATTTATTTGAAATAATATTTTCGAAATAAATCATGAAATAGCCTTAGCAGATTATTTCAGAAATAATTTATTTTAATATAATTTTTGAAATTATTATTCCACGAAATAAATTATTTCATGATTGCTGAGATATTTATTTCCGAAATGATTATATGATCAAATAATATATTCTGATATCTTAATTTATGGGAGAATTTCATCTAAATACATGTTTTCCTGCATGGACGTATATAGAAAATAATTTAGGAGGGGGCTGGGAACATTTCGGGTGGCAGGGCTGAGACCATATCCGGTGTATGAAATACTAACAATTTAGATCTTGGAAGAGTTTTAGCCAACTTAAACCCTATTACACCCAAAATAGAATATGTTTTATGAACTAAATGATCTTATTTGATTTATTTTTAAGGGTTTTATGAAATTTTTACCAATCAAATCAACATTTCGGGGGGGGGGGGGGCTGCAGCCCCCTCAGCGCCCCCCTTATATACGCCCATGTTTTCCTGCCAATCCTCATTGAGCTGAAGTTGACAAAAGTGAAAGTCTGAGTAGCTGGAACTTCATTTAAATTATTTATGATATATATATATATATATATATATATATATATATATCGTATATATATATATATATATATATATATATATATATGTATATATATTTATTTCTATAAATAAACATACATTTTATTTATATTATGTGGATATCCTTAAATATATGTTGTACACTAGTAGATACAAAAAAGTAGAAAAGGAAATGCTAATCAAGAGAATATATTGAAGAGCTAATGGTCCAGATTTGTCGATGCGCGGTTAAAAAAAAAAATGAAGATACGATTTTTTTTTGTGGGTTCGATTCCCACCGGCAGGAACATATGTCGATGCGCCGTAATATATATATATATATATATATATATATATATATATATATATATTTATATACATTGAAGACTGATTTAAATAAATTAAAAGGGAGACCAAAAACATCCAAGGTGCAGCCAGGAATTTTCTCAACGAGCCGTTAGATGAGAAAATTCCTACCGGTGGGAATCGAATCCACCATCTCCCGCATGAGAATCTAAGGCGTTAGCCACTAGACCACGGGGAGATCCCAAGAATAATGTTAGAAGGATTATCTCCTTAACTCCTGTATTGAGGGTAGTATTAACCATTCCCATTATTCTCATCCATTACAAACGTTATTTCATTATGAAGTTATTTCGGAAATAATTATTTTGCTTCTCTGTGAAATAACTTATTTCATAAATAATAAATACTGAAATATAAATGAGCAAATAGTTATTTCAGAAATAAAGCTTTTAGAAATACGTTGATTTATTTCAAGGAATGATCAAATTTCCAAATAATTATTTCAAGGAATAAATACATCTAGTTACCTGATGAAGGTTGTTTTATTTAACTATGAAATAACATTTAAAGAATTTCCATTATTTCGAAAATAATTATTTCATGAAATAACCATTTAATGTATTTGAGAAATAAATTATTCCAGTAGTGCCCAGGTCTACCTGTATACAGCCGATGTTCCAACAAGTCCCGACACCCTTCTGGCAACCTATGAGATGATACAGCTATCCTCGCACCCCACCCAAATCCTAACACTGCGTCGCAGAATCTTCAGTCCCACTTGAATAAAATTCAAGAGTGGTGTAAAAAATAGAGAATCAAGGTGAATGAGGAAAAATGCCATCACATCAGCTTCACCCTCCAGCGCAGATCCCGTCCACCAGTACACTTCAATAACGTTCCATTACCCTCTTCTGATACAGTTCGCTACCTCGGACTACACTTGGACTCTCGACTTACCTGGAATATCACTTAAAACTTAAAATACAAGAACTTAACAGACGATTTGGACAACTCTACAGACTGTTGAACCGCAAATCACATTTAAGTAATGAAAACAAACTGATTATTTACAAATCACTACTGCAACCCATTTGGAGATACGGTTCAGAACTCTGGGGAACAGCGAAAACATCGAACATCAGACGCATTCAAACATTCCAATCCCAGGTCCTAAGAACAATAGTCAATGCCCCCTTCTACGTTTCCAACCTCAACCTCCACCAAGACCTCAATATCCCACTCGTTAAAGAAGGTTGTATTATCAAGATTCCAACGTTTCCACCCTAAACTTTCCACTCATCAAAATCCTGAAGTCCTCGCTCTAACAAGCGTCATCCACCCACTCTCTCCACCGAGGCGACTTAAAAGACATTGGCCTAGAGTTCTGCTGCAGTGACCAAGTGAAGTTTTAGCAATGGCTTTCTATTTGTTGGGACAATTTTCTGTTGCTCGCCGATCTCTCTTCGACTCCAGCCACTGGTCGGAGCAGAAGGGAGCTTGTGTAGGCCCCTCTCAACGTCATCTGAGCGTCCTTCTGGCGTTAATGGAGGATGAAGTCATCATATTACAGGATGTAATGATCAATAAAGAAATATATATATATATATAGGTATATATATATATATATATATATATATATATATATATATATATATATATATATATAAACTGGAACAATTATGATGAGGTGAAGATAGCCGTTCAGGTGATAAGAAGTCAAGGAATTGTTGGGATTCGGCTAGATGAAAACTGCAGATTTTTGGAAAAAATTAAATTTCGGAGGTGTCGGCAGGCTCTTGGGCAGCCTTCTTTAGCTAAGGAATAAATATACACAATTGCAGACAAGAATTATATTAAATAACAAAGGATTTGTTTTGACTATTAAAAATAGTCTTGTACAGGACATAGTTAAGAGTAAGAAAAAAAACAAAAACAATTAACAGAGGACCCAAGTAAAAATGGCAAGTATACAATAAGCACTGAAATAACATATAAGTGGAATAATTATATCTGTTAATTTATACTTGTAAAAGTTCTTGTGAAAAAGATAAAAAAGAAATAAATAGCAAATTGATTGCATTGAGAAAAGGAAGCCTCATTTTGAATTGTAATGAATGAAGGAGGTTCTTACGTCTAAATGGATTCGACGGAGGTGGGAAGAGTTGAAAAGACAGGAGCTATTGTCGTCGGAAGGAAGCAGCCGGTGTGAAATTGGTGAGGGCGTGCTCCTTTTTCTACGACGGTGGCTGTTATTTAATCTCAAGGAGAATGACGGAGAATAAATTAGAAAAGGGAAGGAGGGTTTGGGGAAGAAAGAAAAGAGGATGAAGTAAAAAAAAATAAAAATGTCAGGTGCTATGAAGAAGAAGGAGGCGAAGAAATAGAGTTCCTGGCCTATATTTAAATCAAATTGAGACAATATTCTTGAAATTTAGTTTTACTCCCTCAGAGATTTCCCTGTTATTGCAATATGCAACTCTACTAGAGCTACACAGCTTGATAATAGCTCAAATTACAAGGACAATAAAATGAGTGATTTTTTCACATGTATAATGAAAACCTTTTCGATCGTTTCTACTAAATTTAATTCCTATTAGGTTTTTAAACATTTATGGAAAATACATGGAGAATGACAAAAGCTAAAAGGTACTGGCAGACACTGGCTCAAGACCGAGAGGAATGGTGACGGAGGCCGAAGGCCTTCAAGGACCGTAACACCCGATAATAAAATCTTCTTTAATCAGGTAAGTTCTTGATAACTACTAAATCAAAACAGGCCTTTCCGGAAAGGAGACATAAATATCTTATAAAATAACTTGCAAAATTACCTAGAAAAAATAATCTTATCTTTGACTTAGCTGGATTCGTATTAGGTTTGAGAAGTGAGGCTGCCTTTTTTTTTTTTTTTTTTTTTTTTTTTTTTTTTTTTTTTTTTTTTTTTTTTTTTTTTTTTAACTACGCATCAACATCTAGGCATTTGTGCCAGACCCAGTGTTGTTATTAGTGATATTCTTCGTAATGTATTGGAGCGGTGGAACCACATCAGGTCCTTTCATCTCCCAGGAGGGGGAAAGTAAATAGGTCGGCCAACTGCAGCAATATTTTTTTTTTTTTTTTTTTTTTTTTTAATATTCTAATAAGGAATACTGCATCTCATTGAATCCTTAAACTACCGATGTCGACCTTCAAATATTCATATATTCAACTGTGGATGATCACTGGAAATAAGCAATTGGTATAGACGTGAGCATATTGAGAAGCTAAATTGTATTTCCAAGTATGAGAAAGAGAAGAGATTGTCCCGTGAAAGAGCTGGATGGGAAATAAGGTTAAGTGTAGGAATATGTGAAAGAAAATTGGGCTGGAACAAAGTAAGAGGCCATACTTAGCAAGAAGAGTCCTTGTAAAAGATATTCCCTTTATTCTTCCTACCCTTGGAAAAGATGATTCCATAAACGATATCTGAAGGTACTCTTTCCTTTTTTTTTAATTGGAGAACCTATTGGCTTAATGTTGCATATTTTGATACAGAACGTCCAGTTTGTAGATAATTTGCATATTTGTAGACGTTTTAGCAATGGTGTCAAGTGCAGTGCTCTTTTAGCGCGGTTCCTCCCTACCTCCACAGGGAGAACCTGCTAATGAGGTTGACGTCATGACGCAATCCAGAATTGCCGACTAGAAACTTTCTCGTTTCAGACCCCATAGATCACAAAAATATAGGTGGTTCAAATTTGTGTATATATATATATATATATATGCTTGTCTGTTCGCTCTCTAGCAAGCTCAAAAATGGTCCGATTTTTATGAAATTTGGTACAAAAATCTGTCGTCTAATTTGAAAGGTCAAGTTCGTTAACCAGCAGAATCCACGCACTGGAAGATGGTGTTTGAGGCGAAATTCGTGCAAAAAAAAATCGTAACGTTTACGTTTTTGAGTTAATATGCTTGCAGGTACTTGTTTTATAGGTTTCTTAGCATAAGAAAACGAATGAAACCATTTTAAGGCAATATCTGTAACCGTTTTTGAGAAAAGCGGAACAAATGTTTTTATAAGTCTTTATTTTTTTGTGGGTACCTAGAATCACGGGATTCAATTGAAATATATTATGCATCTTGGAAATTCATCTCAACTAAGATGTTTAAATTTTGGTTGTATTTGGAGTTGAAGAAGTTTGCGAAAAATTTTTATTAATTTTTAATTAATTTTTCGGATCTTCGTAAATATCTTGAAAACGGTTGGGAAATCGTGGTAAGTGGAAAGTGATCATTCGAACGCTTGCTAAATTCTCTACAAAAAAGGTACTGAAGCAATATTCGGTGGGGCAACTTCAATCAGAGATATGAGCGCTTAAAAGTTAAAAAGTGTTTGTTTTGTTCTTTTGAACCAGTTTTTGTCTTTGTTTAACTCACTTTTTAATTGTTTGTTTTTGTTTTAAATTGCATTTATCACTAAAATTAATATTTTAGTAAAATAAGTGAAGAAAATTTGAAAGGTAACGGTAATAAGTTTGGAGTGGCTGTGGTAATCATGATGGCTGTGGCTAATCATAATGGCGTTTCCATACGTTTGTTTTGAATTCTCCTGCCTATATAACCTTCCTCATTGCCTACAACTGAAGATATCGTTATTTCTTATTTTATAGAAAGATATAACCCACGAGAGAATGGAATTTTATTTGCCAGGAAGCACATATTTTCAGTTGATTATAACAGTAAAATGAATTTGCTAGTAAAACAACAAACTTAAAATGACAAGGAATTTTTGGTTGTTTGGAGCCTTCTGTGCAGTAGTCAAAGAGTGAGTACGTTTTCACTGCATAATTGTATTGACTTATTCAGGTTTCCTCAAGAATGAGGATTAAGAATTATACGTTTCTGTGTAAGTTGGCTACTGTCAGTTTCCTGTGATTTGCGATGCTAATCTATTCCATTTCTTCGACTTGTAAGGAACCGCGCGAGGCGGACTTTTTTATGTCAACGTGTCCTGGGAAGGAATGTATACTGACTCATCTGTTTATGTTGTGCATTTTTTCAAGTATTTGTAAAGGTTTGTAAAGGATTTGTAAGGCTGTTGCAGTAAATGTTCTGTAATATATGTAATGCTCTTACTTGTATCTATTGTGTACTGTAATATTGTAGATGATAAGCCGATTTGTATGAATACTTGGGAATCTATTTTGGAATGATGGAAATATTTAATGGCAAAAATCCGGAGAATAAATCTCTTAAAGTGTAATACATGGCCTTGGTTGATAGTTTGTCTTAGTTGGGTAGTCTTAACCCTAATAGAGGCGGCAGGCTGGGGATTTGTTATTGACTGAATTCGATTGGTTTATTGCTCTGGGAGAGAAGAGGAGATTTATCGACATCCCGTGAGAGCCATGACATTCGACAAAATAGACCACTCCAACTGCAGTCCAACAACAATTCTTTTAAACCAGTTGGGTATTTGTTACACGCTAGGGTCTGCAGGAGGAAGTTTAGTCCTGAGTATTCAGGTAGAGAAAATCAATTGGCTAAAAATGTTTTGTTATAGGTACTTGTGTTAAAAAAGAAAAAAAAAAAAACTTCGAGGTTATCATTGCTCGGGGTTAAAACTGGTCATTTCTATGGATATTCACATCCACGCTAATGAGTCATCTTGAAACGGTTTTATGAGGTCGAATAAGCAAAAAACGTTTGAGTGAGATCCTGACACGATTATATATAAAATTAGTCTGTGCCTGTGTTTGAAATAGAACTCCTTCAAAACGGCTGGACTGATATTGCTAAAACATTTAATATATAATTAAGTCGATTTAAACATGGTTTGGATTTACAATTTCATCCGATTGACAATATTTTTTAATTAATTTATGAATTGTTAATGTTTGGATGGATTAGGTTTACATTTGATCCAGTAGGTAGCACTGCGATCGCGTATAACAGTTTTTAAATTTTTGTCAGGTCCCGTAGGTGATGCTGCGATCGGATTGAAAAAAAAAAAAGAAAAATATTTTGTCGCTTTGTCACACCTCAGTTTCTTGCGCTTAAGGTTATTATTTTTGTTTATTAAAAATCCAGAAATGCGGACTTATTGTGATTATTATATTATAATTTCAAAGGAATTTTCAAATAACACTAAAAAATAAAATACAAACATTGCGGGAGGATAAATGTTATTCCTTAATTCAGGCACAACATTTTGTGGACAGACAAGGCCATATTCACACATGATGGAATATTTAAGAGTTGCAAATCGCATACATGGTCTCGTGTTAATCCTCAATCAGTATCAGTTCCAAGTTAACGTGTGGTGCGAAATTTTGGACGGATATCCTTCAACGCGATCGACCAATTGCATTGGAAGACGTTCCACTTGCACTAAATATAGCTTCATGGTTCCAGATGGCTTGCTGTCCGGCGCAATGCAGCAGCGCTGTTAGACAGTGGATGGATCCATTGTCCAAGATGACCAATTGGACCAATTGAAATCCAATTGCAATTTCGGCAAATTTTTAGTGAATTCTAAAGAGTGCGAAATATATCACGCAAAGTATAAACCAATGAAAGAACATGAAATGTGACATATATCTCAAATTAAAACTTTTCCAAACAATTTCTTTTAGTTACTTTTTATTACTTCTGGACTGGAAAATGTGCTCCCAAAGTTTGGCTAGTAAAAATGAGTAATCCATAATTTCTTCACACAAGGTTTTTGAATGTAACAAAACTCCATGCCAATTTTTTTTACGAAAATGAGTCAATCGTTCAACCTATCCCGCGCTAAAAGTGATGCCTACCGTTCTTTCCAATAACGCTGTGATGCCGAAGAATTGTTTGGACATTTCTGCTTATCTTGACTTATTAGATTAATTCTACAAGTATATGGGGGGATCCGTATTTCTAAGTACCACTGTGACAGTAGGGAAGTTTTTCATCGATAAAATATAACATAATAACATACCCGGGACTATTCTGCGTTAGATAATTCCCATTCTACTAACTGGTCTTAACTTCATTATCAGGGGAGGCAAGAAACAACTTAAATTGCCACTAGAATTTACAAAGCCAGAGAGAAACTTTCTGATCGTCTAATTCAAATATTCAACTGTGGATGATCACTGGAAATAAGCAATTGGTATAGACGTGAGCATATTGAGAAGCTAAATTGTATTTGCAAGTATGAGAAAGAGATTGTCCCGTGAAAGAGCTGGATGGGAAATAAGGTTAAGTGTAGGAATATATGAAAGAAAATTGGGCTGGAACAAAGTAAGAGGCCATACTTAGCAAGAAGAGTCCTTGTAGAAGATATTCCCTTTATTCTTCCTACCCTTGGAAAAGATGATTCCAAAAACGATATCTGAAGGTACTCTTTCCTTTTACTTTAATTGGAGAACCTATTGGACAGTCTTTTATCTCTATTGCTCTTAGAATATGGAGAGGCGCATTACATATCATCGAACAATCCCTTCTATACCTAGTAATTAAAAGATTTATTCATTTTAGCGCGGTTCCTCCCTCCCCCATAGGGAGGAACCCCGCTTATAGGGTTGATACAATGAAACAATCCGGAAGTGCCGACTAGAAAATTTCGCGTTTCAGAACCCCTAGAGACCGAAAATAACGGTGGTTCAAATTTGTATATATATATATATATATATATATATATATATATATATATATATATATATATATATATGTATATATTTATATATATATATATATATGTATATATTTATTATATATATATATATATATATATATATATATATATATATATATATATATATATATATTTGTCTGTTCGCTCTCTAGATAGAAGACGAATGGTCCAATTTTGATGAAATTTGGTAAAAAAATCCTTCGTCCAATTTGAAAGGTCAAGTTCGTTAACCAGCAAAATCCGCCTACTGGAAGATGGCGTTTGGGGCGAAATTCGCGCAAAAAAAATCGTAACCCTTACGTTTTTGAGTTCATAAGCTTCTAAGTACTCGTTTTATATTATTCCTGGGCTAGGAAAACGAATGAAACCATTTTCAAGGCGATAGCTTTAACCGTTTTCGAGGAAATTGGAAAAATATTTTTTGAATACCGTTTTTGGTTTGGGTACTTAGAATCATGGGATTCAGTTGAAACATTTTCTGCATGTTCTACTTTCATTAAAACTAATATGTTGAAATTTTGGTTACGTTTGGAGTTAAGGAAGGGTTAGAATAAAATATTTTATTAACAGACATAAAAAGTTTTAGTAACTTTGTTTACTTTCCTTAATATCTCGAAAAAGGTTGAAAATCATGGGAAACGAAAGAATACCATTAGAAAGCTTATTAAATGCTCTAAAAAAAAGGTTCTAATGAAAGTTTTGATTAGGCGATGTCAATCGGAGAAATAAGAGCTTAAAACTTTAAAGTAATTCATTTCGCTTATTCGAACTGTTCTTTTTGTCTGTTTTTTATTCCTTGTTATTTTTTAATTGCTTATTGTTGGATAATGTATTTGAAAATAAAACAGGTTAAGAAAAATAAGAAAAACAATTTAATGTTAGAGATATGGATTTCCAAGATATATAGCTTTTCAACTGCCTAGCGTCCTTCCTAGGGAGGGTTCTTTGTCTTTGATTTTGGTACTTAGAATTATGGGATACAGTTGAAACATTTTCTGCATGTTCGAGTTTCATCAACACTAATATGTTGAAATTTTTGTTACGTTTAGAGTAAAGGAAGGGTTAGAATAAAATATTTTATTAACAGACAAAAAAAGTTTTGGTAACTTTGTATAATTTCGTTAGTATCTCGAAAACCGTTGACAATCTTGCGAAGCGGAAGATTACCATTCGGAAGCTTACTAAATGCTCTACAAAAAAGGTTCTGAAGAAAGTTTTAATTAGGCGATGTCAATCGGAAAAAAAAAGTGCTTAAAGCTTTAAATTAATTGATTTCGTTTATTCCAATGGTTCTTTTTGTCCGTTTTATTTCTTGTTATTTTTTAATTGCTTATAGTTGGATAATGTATTTGACAATAAAACTTGTTAAGTAAAATAACAAAAACAATTTATTGTTAGAAATATAGATTTCCAAGATTCCAAGACCTTGTCACTAGCGGGTCTGTTTCTAGTGTAGCGGACCCTTCCAGGTAAGATTGTAAATCATGACCTTTCAAGACTTTACTACTCACAGGAATGGCGTTAGTGACCTTAAGGGTTGACACGCCATTATAATAATTAATTTTAAAAAAAAGACTGGTGGAACCAAAATAATAACTGCTTCTATTTTAATCTTTCCAAATTAGACTAGGGATATGAACGGAACCGCGCTAAGATGATGCAGTCCTGCGAGACGGACTTTTTTTTTATATTCAATTTTCTTGATTTTTAACATTTCTTTCCGTGTGGCTAAATTTTATAATTTTTCGAACGCGTTAGCGGGTCTACAGTTGTGTAAAAAATTATGCAACTATGTTGAACTACTAAAAATTTACGAATCACGTTTCGGATTATTAACTTTTTAGACTGGATATTTTCCACAAAATAACCAGCCCTAACAAGTTAAATCTTTCGGATTACAGGGCGCATCTCTGTACTTTAAAGTTAAAAGAGGGCACGCTACGTTTTGTGTTTATTTCTTCGGAACTACTGAAATTACAATAATTGATGTACATCAAAAAATTCCCGGAAGATATTTTTTTTTATTTTAAAAAATATAAGATTTTTTTGTACTTCAATTGCTTGTAACTCCAAAATTATTCAAGCCGCTGTTGGGCTGATGTACGCCAAACTCAGGAATCTAAGTTCACTCAGTGAAAGGGGAGAGTAACCACTGTCAAAAGGACGACTCTGCCGACTATTTGACTGTCCTAAAGCAAAGCAATGAATACCAGTTTTTGAACTCTGGAAAGTGGAGAATTTCACATTCGATACTTTGCATTTGAACCGACGATATAGTCCCCACCACTCCAAACCAAGGAATATGAAAAGCGGTACTAATAGATAAATCCCTAATAGTATTAATTATAATTAATTACTATAGTATTAGTGATATCTACTAATGAAAGTAACGAATATACTATTTTCGTTAGTTTGCATTTTCCCCCAACTTGCAGGTGTACCTCACATATACGGCTGATATCCCAACCCACCCCGGCACATCCCTTCATATGTTAGCCGATGATACAGCTCTGTTCTCCTGCAGTCATGACCCAATTCTGACATCCAACTCCCTTCAGGAACACCTCGGCCTGATCGAACACTGGCCCATCAAATGGAGATTCAAAGTTAACCCTCAGAATTCCTGCCACTCAACCTTTATCCTCAGGCGATCATCCTGCCCTCTAGTGTTCCTCCATAGCTCTCTAATTCCACAAAAATCCCAAATTCGCTATCTTAGACTAATACTTGACAAACGACTAACATGGAAGCCACATATTACCCAGAAGAGACTAGAACTCAGCCGACGGTACAGACTATTACTACACTTACTTGACAAACGATCTAATCTCACACTAACAAACAAACGTCTCATTTACATGACCATTCTCAGACCAATATTTACTTACGGAATTCAACTCTGGGGTTCAACAAAGCCTTCCAACTCCTACAAAATCCAATCCATGCAGTCTAAAATTCTCCGGAAAATAACGGATGCTCCGTTTTATGTCTCCAATTCGACCCTCCATAATGACCTTAATATCCCTTTTATCCAACCTTTAGCCAAATCCCTCTACCGCAAATTCCATTTGAACCTACACGGCCATCCTAACTCCTTAATTAATAATTTTTCACAACCCCATTCGCCGACTGAAACGCAAGGGGCCAAGAGACCAACTCTAGAAAGTGTATATCTGTGAAAAAAGAAAAGAAAAAAATCTGTCTAGTTGGTACTTCAGCTGTGCAGTTTCCCACCTCATGTACATTCATGTCAATATAATCTTGCAATAATTTACTAGAAATGTATCTTATACATTGTTGTAAATTCCAAATAAATAAAAAAAAAAAAAAGTATGGCAATTAGTAGGAAACTAGTGAACGAACATATTGGATACATCGACAAAGTAATATATTTAAAAATTGTCATATTGGGTATTTTATTTAAGGCATTTCCGACAATGCTAAAGAGGTTAGAGTTTCGACAATTTACCACAAGCCGTCCGCAATGGAAGAGTAAAATATCAAATTTAAAAAACGAGATTTTTCATATTCGATAGTTTGACATGGTAGGACGATGTTATCGTTAATAGTAACTCAAGCTCTCACAACACCTTACTGAGGGTAAAAAAAAAAATTAGAAGGAACAAATGGCATGATGAATAATAAAACAAACGCGCTAAGATGACAAAGTTCCTGCGAAGCGGACTTTGTATATTAATAATTGCGGATTCCTTAAGTTTTACCGTGATTCTAGGGAATCTATGATTTCAATCGACAAACTCAACTGCTGCTTTAGAGACATTACAGAACCACAAATCTCGCGTTTCATTGCCTACAAAAAAAAGCAAATCGTTTGAAAGGAAAACATTATCAGTTCTTATTTAAAAGTTTACAAATCACATCAAGGATAGGTACTAGGAAACAGCCTGAAGATTCAGTTAGCTATAAATCGACACTAATGTTTAGTGAGGAAATTCGGATTTACATAGTTAATTCGATTCTTTTAAGTATGTATTGAAAACAACATGGGTTTCTCTTAAATATGAAGTATTTTACTAAATATTTAGTCATGGTATTCTAATTTTCATGAAATATTCTTCGAGGAATTATTGTATAACTGTCAAAAATGGAAAGAAACGATATTCGTTTGAGTAAAAAAGATATTTGTTTTAGAAAAATACTGACTCACTGAAACGACTGTTGGAGTAAGGAGATTTTTACTGAAAAGAAAAAAAACTCATCTTTTTTCTCGTCCATATTTTATTTAGATCTGTGCGTGTATTTCAGTGGTGGCATTGGATCTATGCTTTTTAGGCGTGTGTTCAGTGCATGTGAAGGCACATTGAATATATAGATCTCTAAGGATCTCAGCTAATGGTTAGCGTTTAAAATAATAAAAATTCATCATTCGCACCGAATAATTTTCGAAAATAAAAGATCACTTATGATACTACTAAATACAAATTTAATGCGGTCAACTTACCTGTTCTTTCTGAAATTATAAATGTTCACTATCAAACAATATTATGAAGTAAATAATATTCTCAATATTAATATAAAATATTATTAAGAAAAGAATAAATAAAATATGCTTACTTTCTAGAGGCACTGATATATAATTTAATTAGGTACTATTGCGTTTAACTATAGACAGCAAAAATATAACATTATTGAATTTAAAAAATAAAACAAAAAGAAAGGTACGTCAAGTATGGAGAAGGCAAAATACAAACTACAAGTGGTAATGGAAAAGCTTCATCATTAGTTATACCATAGAATAAAGGTTTAAAATGTCTACTTGTGCTGGAAATATTCTTACTAAAATATGGTTTGAAAGGAAATGTAAATAGCACGATTAACAAAGCTACGTAATTTTTAATGAAATATAATAAATTCTACTATAATATATAAAAACTTGCATGGCACAAAATATATATCCTTAGATAAGTTGAATGTTTAAAAGAGTTTTCTAAGTGTCTAGTTTTACTAAGGCAGGCTAATCAATTTTAAGAATATAGGTACAAAAAATCAAAAGTTCTTAGAAAAATGTATGCACCTTAATTAGCTGAGATTTACTCAAGCTGGTATTCTTTTAAGAAAAAATATGAATCCTTTAAAACTATAAATTTTAAGAGTGTTAATATAAGGATAATAAATAAAATTTCCAGACGACAGGTGCTTTTAGAGTGCATACAGGGCTTATCAGAAGCTACGGGCACTGCAAATCAAAGGATTAATGCATTTCTTTTTAGTTTTACCTTGAAAGAGGATATTGGACGAAAATAACCAAAGGAAGTGGATATTTCAGCTTCAGCCTCTTCGTTCGGTTCTGTGTTCGGTTCCTCCTATATTTTCGGGCAAATCTAGCGTTATTATATAGTAACTCCTACAATCATTTCTATTATAGAATATTTAAAAAACAACATTTAAATGAAATCAAGTGTTTATGTCAAATGTGGTCTTTGGCGATAGTAATATCAAGTCAACTGGTAATGTTTTGGTTTCGAACTTACAATTTAATTCTGAAGAATATTTGCTACGTTAACAAGGTTTTGAACGATGTTCAATCAACAGAAGAAACGAATTCAATAATAAGAGACAAAAATATTAATCTAGGCGCATGGTAGTGTGCCAGGCCTAGTTCCGGCCTGCGCATACTGTGTGTATATTACACGAAGTATTATAGTGTATATAATCATCACGTAAAGTATCGATAACGTCTCGATAAGGAGAATCTAAAACTAAAATGAAAAATCCGATACGTTGAGTTGTAGTCTTTCCCTAGGGCTTTCCGTATAAACGAAAAAATATCCGAAAAACAGCTCGACGCACTTCTAAGCGTCATGTCTCCGCGTCATCCCCTCAAGCCAAACGTCTACGGCGCAATCTCAAAATTCACTTAAATGATGAGCGTTTTAAATTACACCGCGAGTTGATGCAACCCCGACCGTTTTGAGTCGTCAGAGAGTTAATAATAATAATCCTGAATTGTTACCTTAAGAGCCACCATCTTTAAATGGCAGAAAGTTTATAATAAATTCGATCATTATAGTGAAGATCATTAACCGAAAAATGGCCAAGTTGGAAATGCACAAGTGAGAAGGTGTTATTAGGTTATTGACAAGGTATTAAGAGCCTAAAGCATAACTCAATACTATGATATCATAACTTTCATAGGCAAACAGTTTTTGGGAAGGGCATGACCATTTATTTTAATGTTATTGTTTGGGGGAATTACGGACGTAAATCAATGCAACAAGGATTGAAAAGGATTGGTAAGCGTGTAAAAAATCTAGATAAGCCTTGAGTGAGCCCTACATCGACTGTAATTGCAGAAACCCTTTTTGATTGTGTTTCAGACTAGCAATTATAAAAAAACTAGCTGAATACCCGTGCTTCGTCACGGCAGATAAGTAGTTATTTTATTGCGTTAAATAATGTTTCATTAAAATTACGTTACTATACA
Organism: Gonocerus acuteangulatus; assembly: GCA_946811695.1. Taxonomy (NCBI): domain Eukaryota; kingdom Metazoa; phylum Arthropoda; class Insecta; order Hemiptera; family Coreidae; genus Gonocerus; species Gonocerus acuteangulatus. Next base: position 95,596,402 of record OX328123.1, read on the forward strand.
ATTTTGAGCAGTTTATTATAGCACGGTTCCCGTCATACTATATGTTATTCAATGGGCGTTAAAATTAAAAAGTTTATGTTTCCAAAAAGTTATTTGGAAACACCCATTATATTTGCGAGCATTACCAAGGTTATAGGCGAGGAGGCTGTGCAAGGGTTCCGGATATTATTGCCTCACCTAGAAAACTCTAAGGATAGGCTTACCATACATCACGGTTTGACCGGGACAGTCCCGGTATTTTGCAATTGTTTCGGTGTCCCGCCCGGTTTTATCAATGTCCCGGAAAAGGCTGTAAGATGTAAAAAGTAATGAATTCATGTTTATAAGAATCTTTTATAAATCGGTTACTTTTCTACAATCAACATTTTTACAACTGCTCACAGTGTCAAAGAAATGAGAAGTAATCTAACTGTAAAACGCTGGAACTACCTGCACATCGCTGCCAGCTGCCAGACACTACTATTTGGCTGAGAGATTTTTTTAAGAAAATCAAGTAGTAAAAAAAGTTCCGTTCTTATTTTTAAGGTTTGGGTAGACTAACAGTTCAGGATTCCCCCTTCCCGTTAGTTGCTAGGCTTAAAACTCACCATTTTCCTTATAATTTGTACTGTTTTTATTCCCCACCCTCACCCCCCCTGGTATGCCCATCCCATATTAATGTGCCTCGGTTTAACTCTCCAAAAATATGGCAAGCCTATCTGACGGGAACAGGGAGAAAAGAAACACAATTAAAACTCTATTAGTGACAGTTTATTTCTAGTAATTCAAGGTCTTCCATCATAGTGGAAGTTAACCTCAATTAAAAATAATACTATGAATAGATAATGTACGGTAACAGCTGTTCTGTTATCGTCCTAGCAACGCATGCTGCCTTGGCTTGCCTGCTCTAACCAACTAAAACTTTAAACCCCCCTAAAAATACTTAAAAATTCTAATATCAAAAAATCCTTTCTTAGTGAGTGCCTACGTTATATAGGGAGTGTCCATGCAAAATTTCAAAATTTTCTGTCGAGCGGTTTGGGCTGGGGGATGATAGATGAGTGAGTGAGTGAGTGGTATTTGACAAGTATATAGTAGATATGAACTGTTGACCGTGTGTGTCCGAGTAGATTATTTTTGTCTTTAACAATCCGTATTTACTCGAATTCCTTGTGACAGCAAAGCTCTTAACTGATTTTTCGAATATTTATTCTTACTAGCTCACATAGATTTTGTCTGCTATACTCATGTAGGTTTTCAGCACTTTCTGATCTTAAGAAAAACACGTTAGTCCACCCATGAATTTTGTTAAACTTGTGCGTCACAGAGTGGGGCAAACGACATATCCTGTCAGAGAATGTTATATATCGTGCTATTGCTGGGATGACGGTAATGTGTCACATCAGGGCCTTTATCGGCCCTAATGTGGAAATGTGTGGCCTTTCTCGGCACTACACACGGAAATGTGTCACATTAGGGCCTTTATCGACCCTTCAAATTTGGTTTGAATCAGGTAAAATTTCTTTGAAATATGGCCGGATAGTTAAATCTTTAACAAAATTATAAGGGTACCCCCTTAGCGAAATTTAAAATACATTTTTTTATTTTTATTTTTGTAATATTCCCAAAATTTGAATTTAGGGGTTTCGCAATGTGCTAAAAACGAATCTGACATCCTTTTTAAATCAAATTTTTTTTATAATCGATAACTTTTTAAATGTAGGTATATGGAAACAATAAGTATGATAAACAATTTTTTATTTAAAAACGGATGTCAGATTCGTTTTTAGCACATAAAAAACCCCCTAAATTCAAATTTTGGGAATATTACAAAAATAAAAAAAAATGTATTTTAAATTTTGCTGAGGGGGACCCTTATAATTTTGTTAAAGATTTAACAATCCGGCCATATTTCAAAGAATATTTACCTGATTCAAACCAAACTTGAAGGGTCGATAAAGGCCCTAATGTGACACATTTCCGTCCGAACGGGGTGTTTCTACGTGTTCTGGGATCGACGTTATATGCAAAAAAGTTTATATTTAATTTTTATTTTGAGAGCCATTTTTTGCATGTACCTTTTGAGATAATATAATAGTCATTTATATGGTTAGAAAAAGGGGTCTTTTTTCTTTTGAAAGATTCCAATTACCTAAAAATCCCATCATCTCAAGCGGAGATATTGAATTTCAAAACGTTACATTACTTTTTCGCTTACAAATTTTTAGTCTCTTCCAGAGTGGGAAAAATCATTACTTTTTGTTTTCAATGATATTCACCACATTAGGGTGTTTTGGGGTGCTGATTTTAAATCTGCTATTATTTTTGGTGTACAAAAATGTATAATAATAGTATACTTGAAATCGTAAGCATATTTTTGAATATATTTGACGAAATATAAGTTATTGGTATTTTTCTTTTATTCTACTCTAAAAACAAATGAATTGGTGAAAGAATCATGTCGATTTCATTTTCTAAACTCGATATAAAAAATATAGCACTTTCAACCTATTTTATTTTATTTCTCGGCTCATTGGACGGAACGCTCGGACAGGTGCCGACTATTTTTCGATGTAGAATCACCAGAACAAAATTGGTCCAGATCGGTGACCTCATCGCTGTATACTCCCCTTGTTAGTTATTCAGGTTTCATAACAAATGAAAAAGGCCAATCAGGTCCCCCACCTCCATAATTTTATATTTAAATAATCTTGAACAATTTTCGGCTTATGCCATCATCAGGAAATCTCTGGAAATATAATTTCAAAATCTTAGAACACCAATAACAATTTTTTTAACAAACATATAACCCACTGTATTATGTGTACCCACTACTTAGTAAGTAGTACTTAGTTAATATCACAGCTTAAAAAAATATCACAATTTTGCTCATCATTCATTATTATTAACAGGTAAATATGACTGTCCCCAGACTGTAACTCACATGATAACCCCCTGAAACCTCCTCCCATTGTCCAGTTTGACTCCCCCCAAGCCATGCTTGTTATTGTTCTCTGCATTAATACCCAATTATCACAAGTGTGTATCTAATAATTTGAGCCCCCCCGCCCCTCATCCTACCATTTTATTTAAATTTTCTTAGTTAATTATTCTTTTTGCTTAGCAAATCAATGGTTTCTGAGTAATATTTCATTAAATTTAGAGTGTCTGTTTTATAATTGACCGCTTTGTCCAGGTTGATAAAGATATGTAGTGCTTCTACAATGTTTCTTTTATTATAATTATTTTCTTTTAGAATTTTTGTTGACTCATAGTCAAAATTATGACCTGTGTCTTGGCTAAGTTGCACTAGGGCTGTTTTTCCTTCTTTATCAACTTTATTCTGATTATTGCAATTTTTAACATCATTTTTGAGCTGGTAAATCCTCTTCGTTAGCCTTTGTATTGTCATTCCAATGTATGTTTTTGGACAATTAGCACTATTAATGGAATATATTAGGTCCAGATTTTTGTCAGTCTTGTCCTTAAGGTATGTATAATGCTTGCTAATTTTATTAGTAGTTTTATAACGAAAAGAGATTTACACTCTGGGGACAGCCATATTTACCTATTAATAATAATGAATGACGAGCAAAATTGTGATATTTTTTTAAGCTGTGATATTAATTAAGTAGGATACAGTGGGTTATATGTTTGTTAAAAAAAATTGTTATTGGTGTTCTAAGATTTTGAAATTATATTTCCAGAGATTTCCTGATGATGGCATAAGCCGAAATATTGTTTAAGATTATTTAAGATAAAATTATGAAACTGGGAGCCCTGATTGGCCTTTTTAATTTGTTATGAATAACATCTACATAATATTTTTATTAATTTATTTTCCAAAAAAAAAAAAAAAAAAAAAAAAAATGGATTAATTAAAGGGCGGATGAGGAGTAGATTTTTCTGGAAATTAATTTTACACATATGACTTATCGATTATAATCAAGAAACTGGGATGGGAATTAGTCAGCTGCTAAATAATTATTAATCAGCTGACTAATTCCCTTCACATTGGATTCATTCAATCTATGACTGGTTTTGACCTTGCTTAGGTGGAAGGTTCTACACCTCGAGTTCAAGCTGTAGTTCTATAAGGGAGCGAAATATGAAGGAAAATTCGAAAATAAAAATCATTAAATGTTTAAAGTGAATTTTTGTTGACCTTCCGCCTATTTTATTATCTCTTTTAAAGGGTAATTTACTTGCCAATTAATAGCTTATTCTGCGGAAATATTCCCATTGCTCGGCCTATATTGTGGAAGTGAAATAACAGTCCTTCAGAATTTCTTTGAGTAAGGAAAATATAATTGAAAGAATGCCAATTAAAAAAAAAAAAAAAAAAAGTCGAAGTAAATCGATCGAAAAGTAATTGCTCATGCATTGAAACTTTTATTTTCCTCTTCAAAGGGCACACAATTTTCCTTAAAGCAATACAATAACGGAAGCCTATTTATAAGCGGGAATATTCCATTTTCAATATTTCTTTTATTTTCCATACTAACAAATGTCAATTACTCTTGCTCTTTCCCGCAATAACCTCACCCTCTTCAGATGAGACGATTTAGATTCATTTTACAACACATCATTCTCTTTAGGCACCATCGAAGCATGCCGATTTTTTTTTTGCAATATAACAAAAATTACAAGTAATTTGGGTTGGATGAAAAAATTTCACCTCGAAATATAATGAAAGTTTCATTCAATGGCCTTCATGACCTTAAGGTTGACACGCCTTAAAAAAAATTTGGGTTGGGAGTAACCCCCGTGGGTAATCAATCGTTCGTTATGTGAATGCTGAATCATATATATACCAAGTTTCGGGGCGACTAAACAAAAACTTTGACCGGTATTGAGTTAACAGGTATATATATATATATATATATATATATATATATATATATATATATATATACATATATATGTACAGGGTGTCCCGTAAATGTCTAGTCATATTGTGGGAGGTGATAGAGGACCCTTAGGGGAAGAAAAAATGTTCTAAGTAAAGATGGAATGGTTGGGATTCGGCTAAATAAACCTAAATATGATTTTGTTTTAAAAAATCTATATTTCGGACGTTTCGGCTACTCATAGGTAGCCTTCGTCAGCTCGAATGACAAAAAAAAGAAATTAATACAAAAACAAAAAATAATTATAATTGTGATAGGTAACAGAACTATAGATACAATTAACTTATAAAAGAACATATCGTCTTAAATTCTTAGAATGAGTAGAATGAAAAAGTAAATAGGTACAATAATTGATTTTAATAGTAGTTAGTAACATTAATTGATTTTACAAAGAAATAAGAAACTACATACCAATGACAAATATAGTAGCTAATAGTAACATTAATAAATTTTACAGAGAAAATAAAATACTACATACATAATGGATATGCCGAGCGGCAGAGGAAGACCAAGGTAGGCAATTAAGTAACCATTGTGAAAGTGTCTAAGGAAAGAAGAATCTACTGGGGTATATGTAGCTGAAAACAGCAGGTGGTGGGAGAAATGTCGGTAAGGATCAAAAGGCATGTTTATGACATCTTTATGGCAGGAAAGGAGAAAGACTTGGTAAACACAACGGGTGGTTTGTTCAAAAGGGATGGGATCTTTGAGTTTGGTCTCAAACTCAAAGATCCCATCCCTTTTGAACAAACCACCCGTTGTGTTTACCAAGTCCCTTGCCAAACCCCATCCTGTAATGGTGTATACATAGGAGAAACCATAAATGACATTCACTCACGTCTTACACAACATAAACGAACCATCACTAATAAAGAAATAGATAAATCTGCACTTGCAAAACACGCCATTACACAAAAACACACTTTTAACTTCGACGACACGAAAATTCTTTCTACACAACGAAACAAATAAAGACTATAGATCTCGGAATGTGTACACATAAACGTAAACAAAAACAATATAAACTACAAAACTGACCAACAAGGCTTTTCTCCTATGTACGCTAATATTTTCCAAAAACTCTCCCGACCTCCCACCTAGATTTTTACCATGCCCCTTGGGTATCCTTCCATTAACACCTTTTTCTCCTTTCCTGCCATAAACATGCCTTTTGATCCTTACCGACATTTCTCCCACCACCTGCTGTTTTCAGCTACATATACCCAAGTAGATTCTTCTTTCCTTAGACACTTTCACAATTACTTAATTGCCTATCTTGGTCTTCCTCTGCCGCTGGGCATATCCATTGGTATGTAGTATCTTATTTTCTTTGTAAAATTTATTAATGTTACTAACTACTATTAAAATCAATTATTGTACCTATTTACTTTTTCATTCTACTCATTCTAAGAATTTAAGACGATATGTTCTTTTATACGTTAATTGTATCTATAGTTCTGTTACCTATCACAATTATAATTTTTTTTGTTTTTGTATTAATTTCTTTTTTTTTTTGTCATTTTAGCTGACGAAGGCTACCAATGAGTAGCCGAAACGTCCGAAATATAGATTTTTTAAAACAAAATCATATTGAGGTTTATTTAGCCGAATCCCAACCATTCCATCTTTACTTATCACCTCGACGGCTAACTATCTAATCATCATAAAAAATGTTCTATGACAATTTTCCGAATTCTCGCCCATAAAGGAGAAAACGTCGTTTTATTGTTTTATCGAGAGAAACGTGGTTTTTAGAAGAATAGTCGTTGTAGCTCCGTCCCAGGTGGTTCTACTAGAAAAGAAGTGAAACCAATTGAAAGGTGAGTAAATTTACTATAAGACTAGTTGGGTGTAAACGTAAAAATGAATATGTAAGTGCGTATATCTTACCAAAAGAAAGCTATTCTAAATTTCCTGACATTTTCTTGATATTTCTTTCCAGCGTTACTCCTCAATGGGCAGGATCTGAGATTTCCGGGTTTTAGAAAAACTTCCTCATTTAACCAGCTTTCCTATATCCTATATATATTTAAGAACAAAAGTTTAAAAAAAAACATGGATCAGTGAAAAGAAAATTATATATATATATTTTTTTTCAGTTTATTCAAAAAGCTGAAGAGAAATATTTATTTTTATACATTTTTACATAAATATTAAGTAAACTTGAAACAATAAAAGAAATTACTTCCACGAATATAAAAAAAAAACCTAAAACAGTAAATAAATGAAATACACATTTATTTTGAATTATTAATTCAGGTAACTAATACTGGGTCCAGGAGGCGGCCATTAAGGAACCCCAACCTCAAAAATTATTATTTTTACCTAGATAACGCATTTTAACACATTTTTACAGGTATTTATATTTAGAAAACTCGTGGGAGTCTGTCGCAATTAGTAAGTGTGTACACATCGCGTCCGTAGAAAAATTCTAATTTTAGTGGTTTCTAAGTCGAGATAGACCAAGAAAAACTAATAACATTGAGTTTAGTGGATGTTTTTGTGAATTGTGAAGTTTGAAACTCTTTGGTGAAGCGAGAAAGACGGAAGATCGAAGGGAACGGTCGATGAGAATAGTTAGGTGAGTTATACACCTGTAGCCATTATCGGACATTGTGCGCATGCTCGTATCCCCACCCGTCCATTTCAATCAGCTGTCTAACATTAGCAGTAAGGCATAAACAAAAGAAGAGGTTATAGCACTGTTTCAACCAAAAAGAGCAATATTTCAGCATTTTTTAAATTATTAAATTTATTTTTATTTTTTCTTCAGTGGTCTCAGATATTTTTTATTTATACCCCCCTATAATGGATGATTTAGCTCAACTCATAAAAGATCTCCAACAGGAGGTCCAGAAAGGATTTGAGAATATTAAAAAATACGAGGTTGAATTGGAAAATACTAAAGAAAGAGTCAGCAAATTAGAAACAGATATGACTACAACAATTAAAACAACAAAATCAGTTGAATTAAACATGAAGAGCTTTATTAGAGACAACAAAAGGAAAAAGCTCCTCCTGTTTAACCTTAATGAGAATTTAAATGAAAACTCTTTATCCTTATTACCAAGGATCATAAATATCTTCCAAGAGCAACTAGAACTTACCATCGCAAATATTGAAATTGACTCTATTTTTAGAATTGGGAAAAGAAAGGTTAATGTTAGTAGGCCTGTTTTAATAAAGTTTGTTTCTGAATGGAGAAAAATGGAAGTACTAAAATCAAGTCGGAAATTAAAAGGAACTAAACTCGGTCTTTCTCCAGACTATGACATTGAGACTCGGGAAAAAAGAAAAAAAACTATTACCTTTCTTGCATAAAGCTAGGAGTGAAAACCTTAAGGCTCGACTAGCATTCGATCAGCTAATTATTGAGGGTAGGAGGTTTTCTTTGGAAGATTTAGTAGACAAAGAGGCGCGTTTCCATCTCCAGCCGTCAAAGGAAGATACCGAGTCTGCTGAGGCGGGAGCTCGTGTGTCGGATGTTGATGCTCAGGCCGGGACTAGTGTATTGGATGAAACATTAAGAAGTTGGATTAAGAAGACTAAGGATGTTCCCGAACCAGGATCTAGGAGGAAGAAGAGGAAGGCCAAGAGCTTTCCATAGCAATCAACCAATACAACCGTGTCCCCTTTAAGGATTGGCTTTTGGAATGTTTCGGGCTACAAAAACTTGCTAGATTTGGACAATATATTGTAGAAAACATTGTTTTGTTATATGTATATATGTTGAATATAGAATAATTTCTTTGATTAATTAAGAGCTAAAAAGAACAGATTCTATTTTTATTTTTATATAGGAGTGATATTTTTATGTAGTCGAATTAAGTTAGTATTATTAGATATGTATATATAGTATTGTATGTATGTGTGTATGTACATTGTTTTGTCCATATGATTGGGTACATGTACAAGTATACGTTTTATTTATCTTTGTTATTATTATATGTTTTCCTTCCTTATATTATTTTATTTATTCAGATATATATTCAATGATTTATTTATTTCTTTACAATTAGTAACATTGTATAAGTAGGGTATTTATTTATTTATTTTTTTTTTTTATTTTTTCTCTCTTCAAGTAAAAAAAGTTCATAGTGTAAATATTTTGTGTAATTATTTAGTATTTTGTTTAGTTTTTCTTTTCCAATGCTTCTATATTTATTTCTTATTAGTATTTAATCTTAATCAAATGTGGTAGACTCGTTGCTGTAAAATTGGAAATTTTTAAAAGCAATAAAATATTCATTCATTCATTCATATTTAGAAAACAATTGCTTTACCTTGAATTGAAACTGATGGTTACGCTTGTAAACCTCACTTGGATTCTCGTGTGTTTGTTGTGTGGTAATTAAATATCCTATCCGGATATGTAATAAGTAGAGCCCGGAAGTTAGGCATTTATTTTTGAGCGAAATAGGCAGGCAAAAAGGCACTTAAAATACTGAAAATAGGCAGTACAGTAAGTAAAATAGGCATATATTAGGAGTGAAGGCAAAGAGGAACCTTACTCATTAATAATGAAAATATGTATTTTAAATACTCATTCATTTCTTTATTACCAACTAGCTGTTACCCGGCGTGCGCCTACTTTCTCCTTCCATAAAATCAAAAATAAGTTATTGTTATAACAATAACTCCGAACTGTGAGTCATAAACGATTTTAACATAGCCTATGGCTCTCCCCGAATCAAGACCTACGTGTGTGCCAAGTTTGATCAAAATTGGTCGAAATGTGTGGATTTGTATAAAGAACAAACAAACAGACAGACAGCTGGTATTGACCTAGCCTATGTCATTCATCGTACCAATACCTACATGTTTTCTACGTTTGGTCAAAATCGGTCAAACGGTGTGGATTTGCATTAGGAACAAACATACAGACAGCTGGTATAGGAATTTGTCTACAAAAGGGCGATATTTTTCAGTTTTTTGCGTTTTACGCGCAAACGGTGCGTCGGATCAAAAGATGTCTCAGAATAAATTAGTCTTAAAATTAAATTTTCTATCAGAATTCGTCATAAAAAATACCTGCCGCCATTAGAAAATCAAGAGTTAGATGCGCTGGAGAAAAACTGGAGAATGTTACAAAGTCAACTAAACCTTTAAAAGAAATCTCATGCAACATAACTAAGACCTACCAAGTTTCATTTCGAAATTCCAACAACTCTAGGAGGAAAAGGGGGTGGACACATATACTGGGACACCCTGTATATAAATAGATTTATCACAGAATTAGTATACTTACTCCCAAGGGAAATACTTCCCTTGTTACATGCAACAACAAGATGCTTATTCAAAGTATCAACTCTCATAGACCTTCTCAGAAAAAATGTTTTTCATCATGGCAAAACTTCCTCTGTATTATCTTATTATTTCGAAATCCGGAATACCAGGTAATTACACCATTGTCACAGCAAAAGAGCTCTATGGGGTGAGGTGTGACTTATTTCTCTCATCCTCTCTGTTTCCTGCTACTCATTATGCTTGTGCATTCCTTCTACTATAAAAGGTTCTGCTATTTACAGAGCTTAAATCCATGGGTTGGGAAAATAAGCTTTCGAATAGATATTTGTGACGGCAATTTATAATTTAATTCGTGCAACCTTTTTTGTCTTCGGAAATTCAATATGTGCTTTTTGAAATGATTAAATTGAAAAAAAAAATGGCAAAACAAGTAAAAAGTCCGACTCGCAGGAACTGCATCATCTTAGCGCGGTTCCGTTCTTATCCGAAGTGCGATTAGGAAAGGAATAGTAGCTGCTATCGGTAGGTTTTGATCTTTCGATAAAAATATAAAATAAAATCTCAAAGAGAAGGAAGCTTAAAGCGCCACATATGGAAACTGGCAGTTTTCTAAGCGAAGGGGACTCTCCCGCCATCGCGACGCTCACTCTAGGAAAACTCTATTACCAATATGATTCTTATTTTCTCAGCTTTAATGAAATACTCATTCCACCGATAAATAAACTTAAAAAACAAAAGTGAGGTAAACAGTGACAAAAACCCGTTTAAAATAACAAAACTAACACTTTCGTAGTTTTATGCACTTACTTCTCCGACTGACATTGCCCCATCGAAATTTGCTTCAGAATCTTTTTTTTAGAGCATTTAGTAAGCTTTTGAATGGTTACATCGTACTTCCCACGATTTCTTAACTGTTTTGAAGATATTAAGGGGGGGAAATGGTGCTAATACCTACCGATAGCTGCTATATTCCTTCACTAATCGCACTTGAGATAAGAACGGAACCGCGCTAAGATGAAGCAGTTCCTGTGGGTCGGACTTTTTTTTTGTCAGACAAATTAATGTATTATGTTTATATTATAATATAAATATTATCTTTATAAGCAGAGCAAATCACATTAAATGCGGTGTCAAATATTGTTGCTAGCTAAATCTAAGTATAATATAAGCTCATAAGGAAAAAATGGTGCTAATGACGCAGATTTCGATACACCATAAAAGAAAAAAAGAATTAAGGACAATATACAAAGATTCCGAAGTATTTCATGTCTGTTAATAAAATATTTTATTCTAATCCCAATAACGCAACACTTATACACAAATAAACTTTTTTTAGGTATCTATATAATACGTATAAAATAAGATTATAATGAGCAATCCGCTGTGGCATACACCGAGTACTACCACCGTGTGGAGTGCAACTAGGATAAACCGGTACGTCAGTACCACTGTGGTATGTAAAGAGCGGCTGTTCTGATACCGGCAAAAATTAGAAATCCTACATTCCTACAGTTGTTTGGAGGCTTATCTTTATGACCCTAGAAAGGAACTTACAGATGACGAGGGTCCACTTGGCGATACCTGTACTGGGAATACACTCCACCCTAAGCCTCCTAGCTCCTCACCTTTGAATTCATATGATTTCGTTCAATGAATTTAAAAAAAAAAATAATAAATAGATAAAAACTTCTGAAAATAGGGAATACCAAAAACAATTCTAAAGAACGAAATCAACACCAGTACAGTAATCTAGATATTCATAGGGCATCTTCGAATTCCAAGATACCGTTGAAACAAAATATTGTTTCTATATATACGTATCCTGTTTTATTGACTAATACATTTGACTACTATAAGCAATCACAAAAATAACGAGCAGTGAAAAAAAAACCTGTAGGAAACACACAAAAAGATTCAAATGAACGAAATTACCTATGTTTTAAGCACTTATTTCTCCAAATATGACCATCCCATCGCAAATGTCTTGAAAACATTTTTTGTAGAAAATTTAGTAACCTTCCGAAGGGTAATCTTTTGCTTGCCAAGATTCCAAACCGTTTTCGTGATATTAATGAAAATATACGAAGTTCCCAAAACTTTTCATATCTAAAAATGAAATATTTTATTTTAATCCTTCCTTTACTCCAAACGTAACCAAATTTTCAACATATTAGTTTTGATAAAATTCAAACATGCAGAAAATGTTTCAACTGAAGCCCATGATTCTAAGTACCAAAATCAAAGACAAAAAGAACAGTTCGAATAAGCGAAATCAATTACTTTAAAGTTTTATGCACTTATTTCTCCGATTGACATCGCCTAATCAAAACTTTCATTAGAACCTTTTTTGTAGAGCATTTAGTAAGCATTCTAATGGTAATGTTTTGTTTGCCAAGATTCTCAACCTTTTTCGAGATATTAAGGAAAGTATACAAAGTTACCAAAACTTTTCATGTCTGTTCATAAAATAGTTTATTCTAACCCTTCCTTAACTCCAAACGTAACATAACTTTTAACATATTAGTTTTAATGAAAGTAGAACATGCAGATAATGTTTCAACTGAATCCCGTGATTCTAAGTACCCAAACCAAAAACGGTATTCAAAAACTATTTTTCCAATTTTCTCAAAAACGGTTAAAGCTATCGCCTTGAAAATGGTTTCATTCGTTTTCCTAGCCCAAGAAGCCTATAAAAAGAGTACTTACAAGCTTATGAACTCAAAAACGTAAGCGTTACGATTTTTTCTGCGCGAATTTCGCCCCAAACGCCATCTTCCAGTGGGCGGATTTTGCTGGTTAACGAACTTGACCTTTCAAATTGGACGACTGATTTTTGTACCAAATTTCATCAAAATCGGACCATCAGGGAAGCCAGAAATGAGCGAACAGACAAATATATATATATATATATATATATATATATATATATATATATATAATATATATATATATATATATATATATATATATATATATATATAATATATATATATATATATATATACAAATTTGAACCACCGTTATTTTCGGTCTCTAGGGGTTCTGAAACGCGAAATTTTCTTGTCGGCACTTCCGGATTGTTTCATTGTATCAACCCTATAAGCGGGGTTCCTCCCTATGGGGGAGGGAGGAACCGCGCTAAAACAAATCCTGAAAAGTTCGCCGGTAAGTTACGCCTTCATCTTAGGTCTGTATCTAAGAGTAGACTATACCGCAGAATGTTTGCGTACTGCGGCATTTGCATAAATATATTAATAACGGCGCTCGACTCTGAAAACACCTTTTCCCATCATTGTATTTCAATTTTCACGCCCATATAGGGTAAACCAGGCAGTTATTGACACCCCAAGCATTAACTTAAAGAAATAAGTGAACTAGTCCTAATTTTATTTTAAGAAATACAGGAAACTAATGTTTGAAGGGTTTTCTAAGTCATCTATGACATAAATGTTTAAGAAACTAACCACGGGGAAGATTTCAAAATTAATACCTCCAAGACTTCAGTTGATAGCCAGTTAATAGCTCCAAGGTTATCATTTCCTTAACCCATTAGGTGGTAGCGTTATTTTCGGTCTCTAGGGGTTCTGAAACGCGAAATTTTCTTGTCGGCACTTCCGGATTGTTTCATTGTATCAACCTTATAAGCGGGGTTCCTCCCTATGGGGGAGGGAGGAACCGCGCTAAAAAGGCAAAAATAGGCAACGGAAGCCAAAATAGGAAAAAAAGTAATACATATGTATAATAAGATGTACATAGTCCTGTAAAAATGTGTTCAAAATGCGTTATCTAGGTAAAAATAATAATTTTTGAGGTTAATGTATGGTTTGGGTTCCTTAATGGCCGCCTCCTGGACCCAGTATTAGTTACCTGAATTAATAAATTCAAAATAAATGTGTATTTCATTTATTTACTGTTTTTGGTTTTTTTTTTTTATATTCGTGGAAGTAATTTTTTTTTATTGTTTTAAGTCAATATTTACTTAATATTTATGTAAAAATGTATAAAAATAAATATTTCTCTTCAGCTTTTTGAATAAACTGAAAAAAAAAAAATATAATTTTCTTTTCACAGATCCATGTTTTTTTTTAAACTTTTGTTCTTAAATCGTTCACATACTTCAATAAAACAGGGTTATGATACATGAATGGAAAGCTGGTTAAATGAGGAAGTTTTTCTGAAACCCGGAAATCTCAGATCCTGCCCATTTAGGAGTAACGCTGGTAAGAAATATCAAGAAAATGTCAGGAAATTTAGAATAGCTTTCTTTTGGTATGATATACATACTTACATTGATTCATTTTAGCGCGGTTCCTCCCTCCCCCATAGGGAGGAACCTCGCTTATAAGGTTGATACAATGAAACAATCCGGAAGTGTCGACAAGAAAATTTCGCGTTTCAGAACCCCTAGAGACCCAAAATAACGGTGGTTCAAATTTGTATATATATATATATATATATATATATATATATATATATATATATATATATATATATATATATATGTATATATTTATTTATATATATATATATATATATATATATATATATATATATATATATATATATATTTGTCTGTTCGCTCATTTCTGGCTTCCCTGATGGTCCGATTTTGATGAAATTTGGTACAAAAATCTGTCGTCCGATTTGAAAGGTCAAGTTCGTTAACCAGCAAAATCCGCCCACTGGAATATGGCGTTTGGGGCGAAATTCGAGCAAAAAAAATCGTAACGCTTACGTTTTTGAGTTCATAAGCTTGTAAGTACTCGTTTTATAGGCTTCTTGGGCTAGGAAAACGAATGAAACCATTTTCAAGGCGATAGCTTTAACCATTTTCGAGAAAACTGAAAAAATAATTTTTGAATGCCGTTTTTGGTTTGGGTACTTAGAATCATGGGATTCAGTTGAAACATTTACTGCATCTTCTCCTTTCATTAAAACTAATATGTTGAAATTTTGGTTGCGTTTGGAGTTAAGGAAGGGTTAGAATAAAATATTTTATTAACAGACATAAAAAAGTTTTGGTAACTTTGTATACTTTCCTTAATATCTCGAAAAAGGTTAAGAATCTTGGGAAACGGAAGAATACCATTGGAAAGCTTACTAAATACTCTACAAAAAAGATTCTAATGAAAGTTTTGATTAGGCGATGTCAATCGGAGAAATAAGTGCTTAAATCTTTAAAGTAATTGATTTCGCTTATTCGAACTGTTCTTTTTGTCTTTGATTTTGATACTTAAAATTATGGGATTCAGTTGAAACATTTTCTGCATGTTTGAATTTCATCAACACTAATATGTTAAAATTTCGGTTACGTTTGGAGTTAAGGAAGGATTAGAATAAAATATTTTATTAACAGACATGAAATGTTTTGGGAACTTCGTATACATTCCCTGATATCTCGAAGACGGTTAGGAATATTGGTAAACGGAGGGTTACCATGCGAAAGCTTACTAAATGTTCTACAAAAAAGATTCTGAAACAATTTTTGATTAGGCTATGTCAATCGGAGAAATAAGTGCTTAAACTTTGAAGTAATTGATTTCGTTTATTCGAACGGTTCTTCTTGTTTGTTTCTATTCCTTGTTGTTTTTTCATTGGTTATAATAGGATAATGTATTTGACAATAAAACAGATTAATTAAAATAAGAAAAGCAATTCATTGTTAAAAATATATCAGGCTGTACCGTATGAAATGTCAGTTTTGGATTTGTCGATTTCCTTCAAATATCTTGAAACTGTCGAGTCTCCTATTCCGAGTTCTTTGGCATATTCCCTAGTGTTTTTAATTTCTTATAGTAGTCAAATGTATTTGTCAATAAAACAGGATACGTATAATTAGAATCAATATTTTGTTTGTTTGAATTCGAAGATGCCGTATGAATATCTAGATTACAGTACTGGTGTTGATTTCGTTCTTTAGAATTATTCTTGGTATTCCCTATTTTCATCTGTTACCCATAGTTTTTTATTGTTAGTAGGTTTTTCTTATTGATTATAGAATATAAATCTATTTGGCTATAAAACAGGATACGTAAAATTAGAGACAATATTTCGGAGATTTTTGAGCGAAATACTTTTAAGATTTTCTACCACCACGAACGGTTTTTTTCCTCTATTTTTATCCACTAGATAGGCTTTATTTTGCATATTATTCTATATAAGTTTTATTCAGCAGGGGATTCTGATGAAATGTCGTGTTTTTGCTGTGGATTTTAAATACGATGTATCTAAGATTGGATAACATTAGCGAGTCTACATAGTTAAGAACCGACGACGGAGGATTACTTCTTGCTATGATTTAGTCTACATATGTATATTAAGTCCTAAATCCAAAAAATAAACTTCACAACGGTTAGATACTATGAGCGAATATGGCGGTTCAATGCTCGCAGAAGCAGAAGGTCCGCAGGAAATTTACCTGCTAAGAGTTAATCCTCAAGAGCTGTAAATATACCCCAGGTATCTGCCGACACAAATACAAAGCCTAGGCGGAGAGCACCCCAAAAACACAGATCCAAACATAGGTTATATACTAAATATTCATAAAGACTACTTAGTTGTAAACCGATTCATCAATTAGCAATCAATAGTTTTCAACAAAGGTTATATACTAAATATTGATAAAAAGTATTTAATTAGAAAAAAAAAAACAATATTCCACAAGACTTGTTTTTGGTCCATTTGTATCTACTCCATAGACTTAATTAGGTATATTATTCTATTGTAGTTGGGCAACTAAACTTTGTTTTATTTTGTTAAATAAAGTTTTTTTTCTTGACTTGTTATTCGTCAAGACTTTTATTTGTCCTTGTGTATTAACTAGATAGGTTTTATTCGGCATGTTATTCTATATAGGCTATATTAGGCAGGGTATTCTACTCAATCTTGTGTACTTCTTCTTGATCCTTCTGTACATGGGCGTATATAAAAACAATTTCGGGGGGGGGGGGGGGGCTGAGACCATTTCCAGGGTATGGAATACTAAATATTTAGAGCTTGGAATAGTTTTAGGCAAATAAAACGCTATTACACGTAAAAATATGTTTTATGAACTAAGTAATCTTATTTAATTTATTTTTAAGGGTTTTACGAGAAGTTTTTATCATCAATTCAAAATTTCGGGAGGGGCTGCAGCCCCCTCAGCCCCCCCCCCTCATATACGCCCATGCTTCTGTATCCACTAGAAAGGCTTTATTAGGCATATTTTGTATTGATTTATAGACCTTTCTTTAGAATGAGAGCCAGATTCTGTAATTTCCGCTTCTGTGTAAAAGTTAGCTACTGTCGGTGTCCCTGACGCCTTAATATCACTTTTATTCGAGATGTTCGAGAGGATTTTGACAATTTTCACGAGATATATAAAAAAAATAAGTTTATTTCTTTTCTAAGCTTATCAAATGGCACTAGGGACATGAACGGAACCGCGCTAAGATGCTGCAGTTCCTGCGAGTCGGACTTTTTACGTTTGCTCCCAACTAGTCTTATAGTAAATTTACTCAGCTTTCGAATGGTTTCATGTCCTTTCTAGTACAACCACCTGGGACGGAGCTACAATGACTATTCTTCTAAAAACCACGTTTGTCTCGATGAAACAATAAAACGACGTTTTATCCCTTATGGGCGAGAATTCGGGAAATCGTCATAGAACATTTTTTGTTCCCCTAAGGGCCCTCTATCACCTTTCACAATATGACTAGACATTTGCGGGACACCCTATATATATATATATATATATATATATATATATATATATATACATGTAGTAGGTAGGATCGATACTTTTTTAGTTGCAGCCTTAATATCTTCTTTTTTTTTAAATATATATAAATATTACAATTGTAATTCAGTTACAATACAGTGTTCCTTTAGACCACATAGCTTCGAGATTATTAATGATGAATGGACTTAGATATTATACATTTAATGAACAGTAATTGAAATGCGAGAGAAAAATAGCGTAGATTCTTCTCGCTATCTTATAAACTTTCTAATGATAACAATAAATAGGTAGCTTATTGTTTACATCTTTATGTCTTAATCCAGTCTGTAGACTGGATATCTAAATTCCTCAATATCTAAATTCTTTCGTAATGTAGTGAAAGGAAGAAGAGCAGTCACTTCTTCTCAGCTGCGGTACGTTGAATACAGATGCAGATGTGTTCATTCGGGAATTAAGGTCTTAATTCATTTTACGGCGTTCCAAGGAGAGTGGAAATTCCCTACCGAATTAAATCTTGTCATACGAGGAAGAAAGGAGAAAAGTTGTCTTCGGTCATAAGCGAATATGAAATGTTCTAAAGAGAAGGGCGAATAAAGATTATCAGCGAAGAACCTTGAGATTATTCAATTTTAAGTTAATTAAATGATATTCAATAATGTGGAACTCATTTCAGACTTGCCGAGGAATAGTTCTATTTGTTCAAGCTGTGCAAACTATATGAGTTCATATGAGATGCTATAAAAAATCTCTAAATTGGACTATATTGGCTATAGACCTTAATATAGTGGAGTGCCCGGGTAGTTATTGAACATATAGAAGTTAGCGATATTGTTTTAATATTGATGCGGAGGCCCGGTGGCCGTGAGTGCTAAAGCGTGTGCACTCTCTGCGTAAGGTCGACTCCCTCTAGGGGTAATGGCTTTTCTTGCAAAAAATAAATAAATAAAATAAATAAATAAAACTTACTTACTAGCCAACGCCCACCCTTGGCTTTTCAGCCATGAGGGATAAATAAATAAAAGGCATCAGTCCTTTTCTGGCTAGAAAAGGGTGGTAACATAGGTTTAATATTATAAGTGGACGTTAAAATTGAAATAAATATTATCGATTTACTAAAGAGGGCCAATGGCTGAGTGGTTGAAAATTCTAATAAGTTATGAAGTGAGTGACTTTTCTTGTTATATTCTTGAAAAGAATTGGTCTATACAGAGAAACTACAAGAAGGATCAAATCACGTGAGGAAATATCCCCGAAAAGAAAATCAACATGGATAGGATAAACAGAGCGGCTGAATAGATTCTGTTTTCAATGGAACATAACTCAGGATTGAAAATGAAATTTCCTCCTAGGACTGCACCATCTTAGTGAATTTCCATATGCCGCTTCAGCTTAATTAAATATAGATAGAATTGTTCTTTGTGCATATTATGCCACCACCGGTCATATTAATTGTTCCTTACATCGAAGTTCGGTATACCACGAATGGGCGCTAATGGCCTAGACGCCAAAGCGCCGTAAAAAAAAAACCAAAAACTTCCTCTAATGAGAAGGAAATGTGAAAATAAGCGAAATTGGCCCCTTAGAAGTCGTTTTACTCACGTGGTTTAATAAGGAACCAAATTTGTTTTAATAATAAAAATTACATTGTTTCCTCGTTCAACTAAACATGCTATGTGTATTCGAATATAAGAAGTAAAAAGTCAGTTTAAACTACATTTAGCACATGACGTAAACTAACCTACTCACAGAGTAATGTGCTAGGTTAAGCAGATCCTACTTGATGGAATTTTGTTTATATTTTTTTATATTAATACAGTAGAATAAACTGATGCTTCAATGAATGCCGAGAATAATTAAGTTGTTATTTTTTTTCAAGCCTCAGCTGTAGCTTTGGTCAATTTCAGAGGGTGAAATAAATTCGTCTTACTATAAAACAAGGATTTTCTCCTTTTTTTTCTAAATAGTTTAAAATTATATCAAATGCATTAGTTTTTGTAATGCAATTTTGCTCTAGGCAGGCTATTGATTAAATTTAACTAGTACTTAAAGAAATTGTCCGTTAAAACCGTCTTCTAAGTTATAAAAATCTCTTCCTCTGACTGGCTGTAAATTGAAACATGAGCTAGGAGCTCTTAAGATTTCCAATTACTTAAGAATAATACACTATGTCAAAAGTTTCGATAAAACCGCCCTAACAAAACACCCAATTATTGAGTTTTTGACTAAACCTTAATTTTCAATTTGTTTTTATTAGCTCATTTATATTGACTATTTTCAATTAATAATTAGGATATTTCATGAATACGTCGTCTTTGTCGCGAACAACATCAAAGTAAATTAAAAAAATCTAATTACCCTAATAACAGATTGTTGCAATTTCACAATATTTTGATACATAAATAAAGTGTAGTGCTATTGGAGAATTATGTAATGCATAGGAAAGGAAACTGTGTGGAATTACAAGAGATTTTTGATGACATTAATCCGTTCACTATAGTAAAGAAGGAAATAAAGGCTAAGCGAAAGATCAATCATGATAAAGGACTGATTGAATATAAAATATGTGATTAATGTCTCCAATAAAGAACCCACCTTTGGTAAATAGCTTGAAAATATTATTAATACTTTCATTGCGTTCCAACACTCAATCAAATATTCAATATAATGAAAATTGCTTTTCATTCTATTTTATAAAGGCGTTTCATGGTTTATTGTGTTACAATACAAAGTGACTTCGAATTTCTGTTAAATTGTCCGTTCTTGAAATGGAAGAAACTCATTTCCGGTACTACGAGAACTTCTTGGTATATTATTTTTATAATATGGGTGGAAAGCAGGCCGGATGGAGGGTTCTATAGGTCCCTGATGAGGTGGCAACGAGCCCATAGAGCAGTGTATAAGAAGAATGAAATAAAGTTATACAAAATGCAAACGGAGATGGTAATTATTTACGTGACCTACGTCATATACAGCACACTGCTTAATTGCGTCAGAAACGCTGCGGAGTGTAACGCCTCGTGTCTAGTACACAAAGCCTTGTCACTGGGAGAATTATATGTTTATCTGCAGTTTGTAGGTCATTGCGGTTTGAAGCAGTTCATAAGAAGGAGTTGGAACAACTAGTTGTTCTAAATCAAGATACATGGGGACAACCCAACTTCAATTAACAGGAAAATGTTTGGCCCGTTTCAATTAAACCTTGTAGGGAATTGATTTTGCTCCAGTAAATGAGAGCTCCAGTGAAAATAGATTAAATGCTTTCTGAGTCCCACGTTGAATGCAACAGACAACAATAGCACATAATTTAGTCATAATTTATGAGAAAGGTCAGTAATGTCCGTGAGCTTATTCAGTATTCCTCCAGTTAGACATTAGATACTCGGAAAAAAACATTAATTATTTTTTTATTTATTTATGAAAAGCGATTGCTTTAGTATACACTCAGAAATATTATAAGATTATTTAGATTTTCAGTGGTAACCCATTATCTCAATGATTTTTGTTTTGCAGTTACGATGTACTCCCTATTTCTTAGTGTGTTGTCTCAACCTTCCATGAAGCGAACCATTCTACTCACACAACCTTGAAGACTTCACACCACTTGCTACCGCACTCTTAATATTATCAGATGATAACGCATTCAGCACTGCCTAAGCAATACTATAGGACTACAAATACAGAAAATACTGGTCAAATTCGATCTAATACCTACAAATATTATTGATTTTGAAGCCTTGGGTGATAATTAGGAGAACTAGAACGGACAGGTTATTGAATGAGATGGTGAAAACGGTTCGGGTATAAAAGAGAATAGATTGAAAAAGACAGAAGTGCTGCTGGACTCAGGAAACAGGTCAACAAGAAACGCTAAGTGTTCAGATAAAGAAGTCCTCAATCAGTTTCTTTTCAACTCTCCTGCTCTTTATGAATAAATTCTCTCAGAATAAGTTTCTTTTCAAATCCCTATTCTTTCTGAGAAGACTTAGAAAGGAAGAGCCGTGTTCATAAAAAAATTCAATGGAACGAAACTATCAGAAACAGGAATGAAAAAAAAATAATCTGTATATATAAAATTCTTCTTCGCGAGTGTTAGTAATCGAAATCCTTCTGAACGGCTGGCACGGTTTTTATTAAATTTTGTGTATGTAATTAAGTTGATTTGAAAAAAAAAAAAAAAAAGATCTCAGTAAAAGGTTCGACAGCCGTGAGGGGCAGATATTATAAAGGTATTTGATTCATGGCCATACGGCACACTAGGGAGATAGTGTGGTCAGTACTATGCTCCGGCCTCCTGATTTTTCCCTATGCAGATGCCCATTCATAAATAAATTAAAGGCTGGGCGAGGGAGGCTGAACACAACTCATAAACGTAGACACTAGAAGATAAAAATCTTTAGTGCTTGCTCGGGATTTGAACTCAGGTCCTCTACAATATTAGTCCAGTGATTTACCACTGCGCTATCGTCGCCTCCGCCGTTGTTTTGAGAATGGTTTGGATTTACTATTTGATCCGATGGTTTTTTTTTTTTAATTGAATTTATTTATTTCTGTATTTATTTATTTCTGTATTCTGTAGATGGACTAGGTTCACATTTGATCCAGTAGACAGCAGTGTGGTCGCATCAACAATCAATCTAACCGGTAAGTTTCCATTTGACACTTAGCAACTTATGGAAGTTTATTTGAAACAACTATACTCATAAATTTTTTTTCTTATTAGTGATAAATACTAATGTAATATGTAATGTTTTATAATATTTGAAATGTCTCTTTTTCGATAATTCGTCTGTTTCTGAATGACGAATCTCCATATGCAGAAACATTGAGAAGGGAAAAACATACACTTTTTAAAAATATTCTTTCAAACTGTATGTTACTTTCGAGAGCTCCTTGTGTAATTAAATAATTACACAGGTCGCTAATTACGATAAGAGGGACAACCAGCAGCACATCAGATTCAAGGTCAAATAGAGAAAACCGTAGGCAAGATCTGAAATACTCATGGGTATGTGTTTCAGGTCCCGGAGTCCGAATGTGTAGTTTGTTTGACATTTACTTCTTTTCCTGGAGGTCATTCGACGGTCAAATAGAGAAAAAAATCGTTTAGAGCCTTCTGCTCAAATCAGGAACATAAATATGCTTCAGGTCCAAACCTTTGGAATGTACTGTATAACATACAGTCGTCTTTTTTCATGCGCGAACGCCAGCGGAAACTTTTTTGTGACACTTTTCTGTAACTTTTTTTCAGTTTAGTCATCGCTAACGCATATTTATGCTAAAATCTGAAAAAAAAAACATTTAAAAATTCATTTTCTTGGAGGCAGTGCGAGTCGAACAAACTACGGGTTCGGACTCAGGGGCCTCAACAACAAACGTATGATTTTTTCAGATCTTGTGCACGGTTTTTCTCTATTTGACCTTTAAATGAACATGAATTTGTTGTGATGAATGTTGACCGACCCGCTCATCGTAACCAGGCGTTTTGTTTTTTTAGATCAAATGTTAATTATTCATTTGTTAATGCTACATATCTATTCTGAATAAAATGTATTGTTGTTTATGAAGGCCAACGTTAAATATCACGTATCAATTCAAAAATACATTAAATCTGAATCCTATTTATATATCGAGTCTGGAGTCGGTAAGCTGGCTTTTGTAAACTAGGGGTTCCGAGCCTGTTTGATGCACCCCATTGCTTTTCGCAATACTAATGTCTAAACTATTAGTTAAAATTTTCTATCTTTTATTATAGTAGCAATCGCCCTGTATTTAACCCCTTCGTGCTGATAGACATGCAATTCATCGCGAACAGGGGGGGGGGATTATTACAGCAGGCCCGGAGCATGTTGACTGAATATGCTTCAATGCCTGGACCGGACAGTTTAAATAAGATCCATCGCCATTTCAGGATTTGATTAATATCATTTTACATTCTTTGGTCATCAGTATTATTTTTAAAGGTGATAGGAAAATATTACAACAAAAATCAATAAATCACAAAAAACGACTGATATTTTTGTAACATTGTTTTGTTTGAATATTTTTCCTTTTAATAACGAATCAATTTCTAGATTCACTTGTACGAAGAAGAAGGTACATGTTAAATACTGCAACTTAGATTTAATGCCCGTGGATTCTGTCATCCACAAAAGCTTGAGAAATCTAAGCCACCATCTGTAAAAAGGGAAACGTATGTCAATGACAAGCCTCAGTTATCAAATGTATACAACGGGTTAGTGTACACATCATCTTCATCATATCCTGCACTACAACCCGTCAACGAGTCTGGGCCGCCTCTAAAAGCCTCCGCCAGGTGGCTCGGTCCTGTGCAGCAGTTTTCCAGTTTCTAGCTCCCAAAAGGTCTCGTGCATCTGAGTTGGCAGCATCTTCCCATCTCACGTTAGTGTACACAGTCTTGATATTTTTCTTTAATACGTTTGTAGAATTACATACTCCTGTTGTGTACTTTAGGGTAACGAGTGTTCGTAAGTATAACGCGTTTCAATCAAAATAAACAAATCCTTAACAACTCTTGTGTAGCTTGAGCACAAACCTTTTCCTAAAAACGTAACCCTTGTAGAGTAGCTTTGAAGTGGATTTTTGATTTTAAAAGAATCCCTAATCCTCTCTTAAGTTTTCTTGAACATGGGAGCGATATAAATAAATACTCCTGGAGTACAACGCTCGAAGATTGGAGAGGCTTGACGATAAGGAGGGAACTCGAAAGCACTCTGCGATCAAATATAAAGGATCTTCAATAGAGATTGTACTCAATATTCCTGAAAATATAAGTTGCTCAGGCAATCTCAATCATAGGCCAGCATATTAGTAGATGTTAAATCACGGTTAAAAACCTACAAAATACCTAAGAGATTATAAAGTATATAGAATGCATTTTTTGATTTTTGGGGACTTCTATTTCGCATTATGCATGCAATGAAAATTATATTTTCAATTAGTCTGCTTATCTTAATGTTAATTAATTGAATTTATTCCTTGAGTATGTTGCCTAGATGGGTAGGGACTCTGTTTCTTCGACAAACTAATATTATTTGTTTCATTCTCATCTTTCTATGAACGCATTGAGTTCATCTTCAGATCATTCATTCTGCATCCAAGCAATCCCAGGGTTAATAGACCAGTATTTCTCTGTACAATTTCTTTATAATTAAAGACTCAATATACAATTCAAATATTCCGTTTCATGTTTCAAGACGTTTCATCTTAAATCCTTAAATGTTCAATAAAGGGAAATATTACTATTTAAAAAAAAAATATTAGGAATATATATGCTTACGTGAATATATATATATATATATATATATATATATATATATATGTGTGTGTGTGTGTGTGTGTGTGTGTGTGTGTGTGTGTGTGTGTGTGTGTGTGTGTGTGTGTGTGTGTGTGTGTTAAGAGTAAGAATATGTTTACCTTAGCGCCGATGGAGGAGTACGGCTCGTCGAAGAGTGACCAAACTTTAGGTTTAATCCTCTGCCAGGCCGTTAATCTTCCTGCCAGGAAGTCTTCTTCATAACCGAACATCCTCGCTACCTGTTCCTCGGTAGGACGCTCCGAGTCGATGTCCAGCTTATCCAGGATAGCGAGTGTAGTCTGCAACAAATGTAATATAAGTGTTAAATTCAGAATCCAAGATTGATTTATGATGGTCTTTCTTCTAACCTTTTACTACACTTTGCTTTTACTACGGGCATTTAAACGTTAAAACGATTATTATAAAAAATAGAAAACGGATAAGGTAGAATAATGATTGGTAATTTATAAACTTCATCAATAATATATCGATATTTCAGGTTTACAGGATAGTGTTTACTTTGAACACTAACGGGTCAATCCATATCAAATGGTCCAATGGTGGTTGCTTGACCATTTCAGAAAAAAATGATATTTTTACCATCAATTATATATGGAATCAGTAGTTTAAAACAATTAAAAAAAAAAATTTTAGAACCAACCGTTTGAAAATGGTGGCTATCTTTGTTTCGCGGATTTTTGAGTTTGTAAGCTCTTATGGAAAATTTACTTTCCCAGGACTGGAAATTTCAGGGTGAAATTCAATACCATTGGGTAAACGGTCATTGGGTGAAAACAATGGCCTTTGTATTATTAGTCTATGACCTACTAGTCCTGAGAAACTGAGTTTTCCATAAGAGCTCGTAAGCTCAAAAGTCAGGATGCGCGGTGAAAGAAAGATTTCCGCCATTTTTAAGCGGTTGACTCTAAAAAAAGTCAACAATTATTTTGAACTACCGATTCTAACTCCAATTGATGGTAAAAATATCAATTTTTCCTAAATTGGCCAAGCAACCAGATTTTTGTTTCTGGACCACTTCAATTGAATCGACTTTAACCCGTAAACGCATTAGTTTCTCATAATTTTTTTAAAGGCTATAACAATAAAAAAAAATCGTATTATAATTATTTAATTGATTGCCTTGTTAAAGAATTAAGGATCATATGGCTGTGTTTTTAACGAGTAGTGAAAACATCTCATGAATTTTATCTGTATAATGTTTGAGAATTTGGATTAAATATCCTGAACGTTCCATTGTATGCAACGGTATATTGATTTCTTAATTATGTCCAGCTAGACGGTAACCTACATCTGCCAAATAACACCAAAAATTTGGCATAAATTCAAATATATTTTAAACCGTTAAAGATATCGGAAAATTACAAGGAATCAAAGACATAGCTCTGAGCCTTTCAGATGTTTTAGTCCCAAAGACGTTTTAACAATATAGAGTTTTGTAGTTACAATAACGGAGTTTTCTCTTTACCCAGCAGTTTTATTAAATTTTTAAAAAGTAATAGAAAATGAAGAAACATATGTATTTTTTTTTCGTTTAATATTTAGCGATAAAATGGCAGGTAAAGTCGTACGTATTTTCAATTTTACAAGCGCAGATTTGATGCCTCCCTCCCTCAAACAAGACTTTTAGTAACATAATTGTAGGTTTATCCTCAGATTAAAGAAAGTTGTGTTTGAGGGTTGGAAGCATCAAATCTGCACTTTTAAACTTGAAAATACGTACGAATTTGGCCGATTTTATCGGCGAATACTAAACCAAAAAAAAAAACATATGTTTCTTTATGTTTTGAACAGTTTTCAAAAATGTAATTAAAATCGGGCAAAAGAGCGCGTGTTTAATAGTTCAATTTTTTATCGGATTAAGAAATAACGCATCTGAATGATCCCGATGAGAGCTACAACTTTGCTCCTATTTGGCCATATCTATGTGTGTGTATTTGTATATATATATATATATATATATATATATATATATATATATATATATATATATGTGTGTGTGTGTGTGTGTGTACGTGATTGCTTATAAGCAATATAGAGTACTCCCTTATGCCGAAATGACGTCAAAGAACCGAAGGTTTGACATACTATTAAATAATTATATAAAAACGAAGAAATATAATACTTTGCCGTTTAATATAAAGTTATGGTTCGACCAGAGCCGCGCTGTTGAACAAGCCCGTTGCTCGGATGATCCCAAACGTAGGATGAAAAAGAGGCTGCCCAGCCCCATGAATTCCTATTAGGTTCATTTGCGGCGGATTCCATCCCGTGAAATCCACCAGAGATACCTGATTCAAGCTTTTGCCAAACGCACTATTATTAAAGATTCTTAAAAATAATTATTTCCTGAGTAGGCGGACGTATATTAATGAAAATCCAAATTAACATTATCGTCTAGCTCGTAAAATAGCACTAGATGTTTCGTGCTATAGGATGCCTTTTTACGCCCATAAAAACTAAGTTCGGTCTAATGGAATGTAGGTGAACTTTCCTATATGGATCACGTCGTAAATGAAGATGACCTACATAGCTACAATCAATCTCTGAAATTCAAGAGATATGAAAAGAACAGGAAAATGGTAAAATGAAATAATTAGTTTAACTGGATATCTAGATTATTTTTCGATTTATGGTAGCAACCTCGATTGCTACCTTGCATTTGAAGAATTTCAAAATATCGATTTTTATTTTTTATTATTACCTTATCTAATTTAATCATAGAAAATGCGAAGAGTTGATTTTGTTTGTACTACTTTAAGTAGGAAAAAAGTATTAAACTAAAGCAGGATTAGTTCATTCAGGAGATTTCCTTTGATCGTTGGATTAAAAGGGATAGTAATCATCCTTCTTTTGAGCGCACGCTTCTGAGTTTTTTTTTTTTTTTTTTTTTTTATTTTATTAAATCAGCACCAAATAATTCAATTCATTACGAATCGAAATCTCTGCGTTCCGGTAAATTCATTTTTATAATGAATTTATTTCAATCCTGATCAATAAATTTGGCATTTCTTAAGGAAAAAGGTGGTAGTAGTTAATAAAAAATAAATTATCTTCAGCCATTTTTATGCCTTATTTAGATTTTTATTATTCATGGGAGCCGACTGGAAATTCCTAAGCCCCTATTTAATATTCAGGGCTTCGGTAGAGTTTTCTTTGTGGTCCTGTCTATTTTCTTATCTGATTAGCTTTTTAAAGGTAGGTAGAAAATCAACTAAACAGCATTTAGAATGAACTGTGGCCTTAATGACAGAATAATTTTAAATAAATACACTTAAATCTTCTTGAGATTAAATTGTTTGTGTTATATTAATGGCTTCAGAGAGATTTACTTTTGAGTTTCTATTTCTCATCTCAGCTGACAACCAGGAATTCCCCATCGTTAGTAAGTCTTCACCAATAGTTTCGGATGGTTTATATACCGAACTTGTCTTCAAAAACGCTATTATCCTGTTGACCACTACATGCAGTACACGGACGTTGTGCTGTCACGTGGAATGCAGTGGCCAGTAGTGCACGGGTCACGCTCTGCTTATTTCGTATTTCTCTTTGTCTTATAAATCATTAGTGCGGTTAGTCCTAATAGAGAAGGCAGGAGAATGTTATACATGAGCTAGAACAAGAAAAACCCCCTAGGTAGCACGAGAATTCAGTTTTATGTGAAATAGTCTTAGTCAGCGTGGTGATAGCGTCTTTGTCACCCCGCGATAGCGTCAGAGCAGCGTGAATGGCTTAACATAGTTTTAGCATCTATCTTTTCTACCCTTTCGGTGCATCCATTTTTTTTGTTTAAACACGCAATTCTCTTTTACAATTAGTTTCTTTTCCGTTTTATCCTAAAAGGTTTATTGGACTTGCAAAAAAAAATGGAGAAAAGCTTTATTTTACAGTTACAAAATATCCAACGAAGAAAGCAGATAAGAAAAGAACCCAAGGAGACTTTCATGATCGGCTCAAGGGAATTGACTTTGCGCAGGCATTTTATCTGATTGGTGGAGCTAAAATGACTTCTTTTCCAATCTTAATAATCTCTAAGAGATATTAGTAAGAATGCAAAGCTGCGGGAAGACATTCGATTTAATTAAGGCCGTCTCCTAAGGAATTGAAAAAATTAATAACGGGGTTCCTTAAGCAATTGCTAGGACAATTTTCACTCCGGTCACTAATATCCTGCGAAGTCTTGAGTGTAATTTAATAGTTTGTTGTATATTTATCTAGGATTGAGAGGCAAACATAATTTTTTGTACTAGGTACTCTCCAGGATTTCAATATGGAATTGAAGACATTTTAAAATTGTTGAGGTAGGCTAAAATAAATATACGTTGGGTGACAGAAAATATATGAAGGTCTTTTTGTTTCTTTTTTGTTGCTAATATGTTTCTCGAGAACAACTTGTGTAACAGAAATTAATGTTTTAAAATTCACTAAACCTTTTCACAATAAATTTTTTTCTCTTTATTTTCCTTTATATATATATATTATCCTGGCCAGGTTAGCTCAGAGGTAGAGCACTGGATTAATAAATACGCTGGAGGACCTGCGCACATTCGAAACCTTATTAAGCTTCCTACCCAATTTTTGATAGCAATCTGACTCAGAGAAATCGTTGCTTAAAATATAATATTCTTGGGTTTCTTTTAAATTTCTAAATATGCTTAATTTTTTCACGAAAAAAAAAGCAAAACACAGTTTCTACTCTAAGCTTCCCAAATGACACTAGGGATAAAACCAGAAACGCACATTGATGACCCAGTGTCTGGGTTTAAAATTCCGATTAAATGCGGCTTTTTGAACGAAAATAAAGAACGAGTATATTTTATGTTATTTTCTCCTCCTTAACAATATTTAAGAAAACAGGCATGGGATATTGTACTTAGGTTTAAATATTTTTTGTATAAACGTCGGCTTTATACCTTCACGTTTTTCCTGTTCGAACAGTTTAAAATCGGGATCCATCATTACATAGTTGTTGATTTCCGTCCGAAATGTCGAGATATTTGTGTATATATATACAGTATCACTAAACGTAGTGAGAGAAACCAGAAATCGTACGTGCAGCTTGTAACATTGTGTATTCCATTCTACATAGTAGGCCTAGCCTCTTGAATATTCAGAACAAAGATTAATTGAACAAGCAGTTTCAGAGGCTACTAGTTAGAGAAAGGTCGATTATAAACCACGTTCTAGGACTGGATAATTCTCCCTTTTGTCGGAAACCTGCAAATTGGTTAAACCAGTTTCGAACAGTCCATTATGTAGTTAAGATTCTAAAACAAAGCTTTGTAGATCAACAGAGTTACTAGCTCCTCTAGTAACTATAGACCAATCAATTCTAAAATATAAGAGCAATTAGATTCTGTCTTTACTTCTTAATTCTATAGAGTTATGTAAGAATAATAATATCCTTCTACATCTCGGCATATGCTCGAAACGAAGCGGTATCTTAGGCCGAAAATTTCTTCTGGCTTTAATGCCGGCTTCCTGAAATGATATATGATGTTTGTTGGTTAACAGAAAGTACTGGATTATGAGGAGATCACATCACCCAGCAAGGACGTAAAAAACAAACAAAAAACCTGAAGATTTCAATCAGCCTAATCACACTCCCCACATATAATCCCTGTAGGTAGGCATGTTTGCAAGGCTCAAGGAGGCTTACATTATCCGATTTAAATATATTTCCTTCGTGATACAGGTGATATGATTATACTGAGTTATGATTAAATTTAAGACAATTCTAACAATAGCAATAAAATAATCATTACTTCTACCAACGTCCTGTGTCCGAACAAGAAGCTTTCCCGAATAGTTGGCTTGTAAGGGGAAATCTACCAAGTTCCATGGCGAAAAAACCTAAACTCTTGCGAGTATCGTGTTACAGACACACACACACACTATATATATATATATATATATATACACACACACACTCATATATCCATACATAGGTAGGATGGGTAAAGATTTGAAGAAATACATCAAAAATTCTTTCATGAGTTCAACCCCAATATGTTCCTGAGAAAAGCGATTAAAAACAATTAATTGAAATAAACACACAAATTGCTTTATATAGTCCAAAAGGGAAATATGAAAAAAATAAATAAATATAGAAACCTTTAATCTCGAAAATTCTAACCCTTTCATCTGCAGTATTTTCCATCGTTTATGAATTTCCTTTTGCTCCGTATTTCTGTTCTGTATTAACCCGCGAGGGTAATTATTCAAAGGCCTCGCTTGTCTTTGTCACCTCTATATAAGTATTTAATTGTAAAATAAACTGTGAAAACCTGTCTTGACTTGATATTTCCCTCGTCACATGGATCCGTCCCATTCTCCTGTTTTCAATTCACCATTTCCTATCTTTCTTCAATACTGCTTATCGTCCCTACCATGTCAAATTATCGAATATGCAAAATCTCGTTTTCCGGATTCCAGACTTTTCCCTAAGATTGTGGACGTTACGGCTTGTCACGACTCTAACTTCTTTAGAATAGCCTTTAATGCAATAAACAAAGTATCTAATAAGACTATTTTTCAATATGTTACTACATCAAGGGATAGAATAAGTTCTCTACTTAGGTCCGATTTGGATATTCGATAGTTCAACATATAGTCCCTACATTATCATGGCTCTTTTTAGGAATGCTTATCGAACATCATTTCTTTTCTATCTATTAGTTTATGTGCCACCGGCATTATGCTTAAATAAGAATAAGTTGTATTTAAATTTTGAATTATATTAGATCTTCTCTAGGTGTTATTATAAACGTCTTAAAAACGAAAAACCTAACAATTTTTGAGCTCGTTACCATCTTTATTACTATTAATAAGTGATCGCTACTAGGGCGAATAACTCGATTATATACGGAGATTGTCCTTTTTAAGGCTTTTTATGTATGCCTTATGAAAGAATGCTTTTTAATAACTTCTTTTACTTAGTTTAGCGTTTTTCTCAGAACCAAAGCAAATAGGAGAGATATGTCAAAGGACTTTTTTTATTTATTTTTTCAACCTGCATAGATTCTCGAAGTTTGGCCGCTTATTTTGGGGACATTTATATCGTTTTAAGCGGACTCATAATGGATAACAGTGAAACAGTGATATCGTTTAAAAGGTTAAACCACGGGAGGTCATGGACATCAGATTTTTTTGTTTTTACATAGACTTAATCATCCAAGTGAACAAGAATATGTTTATAGAAATTCTAAAAATGAAATAAAATCCTTTAATGGCGGTTACTTATTTATTTAACAAGTGTCTATAGGATTTATTTTTTTAGGTAATTTGTCCTTCCATTAAAAAAAATATAAATACATCACTTCTGATTGGAAAGCAAGAACTACCTTTACGCCAAAAGAACAATCCTTATCTATTATATTTTTCTTGTATCATGTATCGATTCTTAATTATCAGTTTAAGAGAAACTTGCCCTTAAATATAAATTTTTTAATGTATCCTTATTTTAGTTGCTACTAGACTAAAGTTTCATGCTGATTTTGTTTTATTTTAACCAAAACATAATGCGCTCTTCAGTAGGACATTCAAAATCCATCATTTCAATTCGAATCTACGTACTATGTGTATTCCTCACAAAAACATTTTAATCGTAAACCTCTCAGTAACTTCACTATTTATTGCAGTTTATGATAT
This sequence comes from Gonocerus acuteangulatus, assembly GCA_946811695.1. Lineage (NCBI taxonomy): Eukaryota > Metazoa > Arthropoda > Insecta > Hemiptera > Coreidae > Gonocerus > Gonocerus acuteangulatus. The sequence goes on from OX328123.1 coordinate 95,629,241, forward strand.
AAAATCAATTCAGCCGGACAGGTTCTAACTGATAAAGCAGTTTACTAAACTATATGTTTTTATTAATTGTAAATAATTACCTGAGTGTCTCTGTGAATACTGTAGGTGGACCAGCAACAAGGCTCCACCTGATTCGAGTCGAGTCCCCAGAACTCCAATTCTTCTTCGAACAAGGGACCGCACACATTCGTTGGGTAATGAAGTTTCCCTGTCCTGCAAGGAAATCAAATGTTAGACCTTTACTGGGAATTCTTTCGTTGGATACATTTTATTTGATTCTACACGATTAAGTTTCTTGAAAATTTGACAAAATAAACATAGAAGATTTACATAGGCGCCAGTCTAAAAAACTTTAATTTGTCTAAATTATTCTGTTATAAACCAATAAGAATTATTTCCCTGTTTATTTTATTTCTTTTCAATTTAATGTACAGGGTCTTCAGACTAGATATGTAGTAAAAACACTTGTTTCACCCTCATTTTACTATCTTTTTTGTTTTGTTTGTTCTAAATGTTTAGTAATTACTTTCCAATTAGTTCCTTTTTATAATTTATTTTATGAGTGTTTAATTTGATAGAAATTTCCCCTTTTTGTATACATAATTTGATTTATCAGTTTTGTTTGCATATTTGATTAAATGAATCTGAATGATTTATGTAAATTTTATAAATCGAATCGCGAGGGGTTTAAATTAATTGAAAAAAAGTAAAATAAAATAAACATAATAGCCAAAGGAGCTCAAAAAAAGGTATACATCCTTATTTGGTTGATAAAGTGGCTTTCCTCCCACTCATTCACCCTAATTTTTTAAGCGTTTTTTACATAAAAGTATAGTAAAGCGAACATAACACTATCTTTGTTTTTATTAGTTCTGACGAAAGGGATTATTATAAAACTGAGTGACGATAAACATTTACTAATTTCTGATAACTATTTTCATTGCTAAACTCATTTTATTGAAAAAATAAACACCTCTAAACATTTTCGGTATCCGAGGCGGTCCTATCGGCATTGACGAGTACACTACGATTTCCCAGTCGGTTTCCACATATTTGATATGTATAATGTGCAACACTTGTATAAATTCCAATTTGAACAACGGTCTTGTTGATCTATGGATTACATTTTGCGTTTAATATGTTTTGAAATCATGATTTACCTTGAGAATGTCTTGAATAATTAGCATATGGTATTGGCACAAGGAAGTATTTTTGTGTTTGTTAGATAGGTATGGATTGTTGTCGCATTTAAAATAGATTTATTTTCGTTTCATTGATATAAGGGAATTGGGGCTAAGATTTATTGGTTTCTAATTTCCTCAAGTATTTACAGTTATCCTATAACCTCAGATGATTGAGAAACTACTTCATATAGTTTTGAAAACCCTGGTTATATAGTCAAAGGTTAAGTTTAAATAGGAAGGTTGGACTTCTGGGACAAACACGGAAAAGCACTAACTTATTCCTCCCTGCTCTTTGCTTATAAAATGTTTCTCCTTGCATGGAAAATGGTCTCTCTCTGACCAGAATATATGTGAAAACATATTACATTATTCTGGTTGTTACCTTTTAATACATAAAATATTATTTTTATTTTACCCTACACCAACAGGCCCGTCATTATCATACATTGCTATTACGCGAATGTGTATTTTATTTTCAAATGATATGTAGTCTTACATTTATCTATAAAAAAAAGTCTATATAAGCTATAATCAAGCACATTAGGGCTACAATGAATTTCATAAAATATTCCTTTTATTGAGGAAATTTATTTATTTACGGAGCTCCAAAACAGCAAGGTAAATTGCTCACATAAATGGTTAATAAAACATAAATTATATATGTATATATAAACAATATAAAATGAAAGAGTAAAGCATGTAGATTCCAATAAATTATTTAAAAGATACAAAATTTACACAAAACTTAAACAAAAGTTACACAATTTAACTCTTAGGCTTCCACGGTCCGAGTCATTACAAATATTATAGTTTTCTGGTATTGACCGTGTCACAAACTTCTTTGCCGACGTTTCGCTAGTCATACTGCCAGCTTCCTCAGGGCTTAGTCTGAGAATGAGGATGTTCTTCTAGTTGTTCAGTATAAATACTCGTCTTTGTATTCATCCGCGGGCGTAATCTGCTCTTCCATGTATCTCATTGGTTGGTCCCTGTCTTGCTTGAACCTGGTTGGTGGGTTCCATCTGGACCGTTGACTGGTTGAATTTCGTTTCTTCTTTTTTCCTTCGGCTTAATCACCGGGTGCCATAATTTGCTGAGCCTATACCCATCTTCTTTGTTGAAATTTTCCGGGCAGCGTACTATCTCTATGGCTTCCCTAATGATCCGTTCTTGGTAGTTCTCTATTTTTGCCAGAATACTTACTTTTTCGAACTGGATTGCATGATTTGTGTTGTAGAAGTGTTCTACTACAGCCGACTTTTCAGTATTGCCATTCTTAACCGTCTTCACATATTCAGAGATTCTTGTACATACCAATCTACCTGTTTGCCCAATGTACTCCTTTCCGCAGGAGCATGGAATACTATAGACACCTGGTGATCTTTGCTTCAGATTATCCTAGGGGTTATTTATTATTTGACTTATCTTGCAGTCAGTGGTGTAAAACGTTTTGATGTTATGTTTCTTTAGGATCTTTGTAATCTTCTCTGTGGTTCCTTTCACGTAGGGGAGGATTACTTTTTTCCCATTTGGGTCTTCCTGTACTCCCTTTTTCGTTGCCTTCATATTTCTTTTGGCTTTGGTTGTGTTTCTCTTTATAACCTCGTCCGTGTACCCGTTTTTTCTTAATGCTGATTTGAGGTGTCTTTCTTCTTTTCTGAGAAGAGTTGGTTGGGAAATCCTGATAGCTCTGGTCATGAGGATAGTAATCAAAGTGTTCTTCTGGGCTGGGTGGTGATGAGAAGCTGCGTTTAGGTATCTATCTGTGTGAGTCGGTTTTCTGTAAACCGAATGTTCTAGACGGTCTCCAATCTTCTCTACTTTCACATCCAGGAACGGCAATACCCCGTCTTCTTCAATTTCCATGCTGAACTTTATGTTTTCGTGCATCTTGTTAATGTGTTCGAAAAAATGTTCTAGTTTCTTCTTCCCATGAGGCCAAATCACGAAAGTATCGTCCACATATCTAAACCAATGCCTTGGTTTCCACTCCGCAGTTGTTATAGCTGTCTTCTCAAACTCCTCCATGTACATTTCTGCTGATATTGGGCTGAGTGGTGAACCCATGCTGGCACCTTCTACCTGTTTATAATATTTGTCTGAGTTCGAATCCCGGGCAAGCACTAAAGATTTTTTCTTCTAGTGTCTTCGTTCAAGGGTTGGTTTCGGCCTCCGTGGCCGTCCCTAGGCCAACCCAGCCTTTAATTAACCCTTTCGAGCCTGAAGCAATGCGTGGCTTGAAGGCTAGCCGGACGGACCACCCCTAGCCTCCTTCAACCCCCTGGACTGGATTGTTTTACAGTTTTGCCGCGCTACCCTCTGACTTTCCTTAGATGCTCTGACTTTTTGCTACAATGATATTTATTAAATTAACTGCAACAATTAACAAGTCAAGACTTTTCAGTATTGCCATTCTTAACCGTCTTCACATATTCAGAGATTCTTGTACATACCAATCTACCTGTTTGCCCAATGTACTCCTTTCCGCAGGAGCATGGAATACTATAGACACCTGGTGATCTTTGCTTCAGATTATCCTAGGGGTTATTTATTATTTGACTTATCTTGCAGTCAGTGGTGTAAAACGTTTTGATGTTATGTTTCTTTAGGATCTTTGTAATCTTCTCTGTGGTTCCTTTCACGTAGGGGAGGATTACTTTTTTCCCATTTGGGTCTTCCTGTACTCCCTTTTTCGTTGCCTTCATATTTCTTTTGGCTTTGGTTGTGTTTCTCTTTATAACCTCGTCCGTGTACCCGTTTTTTCTTAATGCTGATTTGAGGTGTCTTTCTTCTTTTCTGAGAAGGGTTGGTTGGGAAATCCTGATAGCTCTGGTCATGAGGATAGTAATCAAAGTGTTCTTCTGGGCTGGGTGGTGATGAGAAGCTGCGTTTAGGTATCTATCTGTGTGAGTCGGTTTTCTGTAAACCGAATGTTCTAGACGGTCTCCAATCTTCTCTACTTTCACATCCAGGAATGGCAATACCCCGTCTTCTTCAATTTCCATGCTGAACTTTATGTTTTCGTGCATCTTGTTAATGTGTTCGAAAAAATGTTCTAGTTTCTTCTTCCCATGAGGCCAAATCACGAAAGTATCGTCCACATATCTAAACCAATGCCTTGGTTTCCACTCCGCAGTTGTTATAGCTGTCTTCTCAAACTCCTCCATGTACATTTCTGCTGATATTGGGCTGAGTGGTGAACCCATGCTGGCACCTTCTACCTGTTTATAATATCTGTTATTAAACAAGAAGTAAGTTGATTCTAAACAGAGTTGCGCCAATTTCATTTCTTCGTCGTTCAACAACGTCTTCTTTAGCTGCAACGTTTCATCCAAAGGGACCTTGGTAAACAACGACTTTACATCAAAACTTACTAGCAAATCTTCCTTCGTTATTTTAATGGCCTTGACCTTCTCCACGAAATCTCTTGAGTCTTTTATGTAATGATCAGTCGTGCCTAGGTGCGGCTTTAGCTTCTTAGCAATATATTGTGCAATCCCATATGGAGTTAACAATTGGTCTTAGTGGAATACCTTCTTTATGTATCTTTGGCAAACCGTAAATTCTTGGGGGCACTGGATCAGATTTTACCAGTCTTGGGAATTTTTCCTTAATCACTGTGCATTCTTTAAACGTTTTTATGATTTTCTTGTTTATGTCCTTAGTCGGATCACCATTTAGCGGTACATATGCCTTATCATCCAGTAGCTCTTCCATTTTCCTCATGTAGTCTGCCTTTTTCATAACCACAGTCAAGTTACCCTTATCCGCTGGCAACGCTAAAATATCCTCTCTCTTCCTTAGATCTTTTAGTGCTTTTATTTCTTCCATAGTCAAATTAGGCTTAGGAGGCTTAGAATTCTTCAAAATTCGTGATACCTCCCCCCGGATTTCTTCAGCTACTTTCTCCTCTACGTTTTTTAATGTTGACTCAACACCGCAAATAATTTTCTCGACTGGTATTCTTCTAGGTGCCACTGCAAAATTAAAACCTTTACTCAAAACGCTGACCAAATCCTTTGGCAGCTCTTCTCCAGTCAAATTCTTCACAGTACTCTCCAATGACCCAGTAACTGTAAACTTCTTCGGCTTTTGTGTCATACTCAGCTTATTAAATTTATACTTTTGCCTCTCTTTAATTTCTGTACCATGTCGGTCGGCTCCAATCGAAGTAATGCGATCAATGTTCTCCCAATCTTCTTTCTTGACTACATAACTTAGTCACAAATGTTCTTTAAATAGGATCTTCTCCAATAGAGCCAATTCTTTTCTTGTGTCACCGATCATGGCTTTTAAAATGATCAAGGAGCATCGGTTGGCAGCATTGTTAATTCGGGTTGATGATGTGTTTTTACCAACCTTGGCGCATGTTAGGATAATGCCTTCGTCTCTAGATCTCTTCAAAAACGCTAACCTGCATAGCAAATTCGCCTTTTTGCTCCTTCTCTTGTCCAACATCTTCACTCTCTGAGCAATATCCTCCCCATAGAGGTACGTCAATTTAACTCTTAGGCTTCCACGGTCCGAGCCATTACAAATATTATAGTCTTCGGGTATTGACCGTGTCACAAACTTCTTTGCCGACGTTTCGCTAGTCATTCTGCCAGCTTCCTCAGGGCTTAGTCTGAGAATGAGGATGTTCTTCTAGTTGTTCAGTATAAATACTCGACTTTGTATTCATCCGCGGGCGTAATCTGCTCTTCCATGTATCTGATTGGTTGGTCCCTGTCTTGCTTGAACCTGGTTGGTGGGTTCCATCTGGACCGTTGACTGGTTGAATTTCGTTTCTTCTTTTTTCCTTCGGCTTAATCACCGGGTGCCATGTGATCGCCGGGTGAACATGTGAAGACGGTTAAGAATGGCAATACTGAAAAATCGGCTGTAGCAGAACACTTCTACAACACAAATCATGCAATCCAGTTCGACAAAGAAAGTATTCTGGCAAAAATAGAGAACTACCAAGAACGGATCATTAGGGAAGCCATAGAGATAGTACGCTGTCCGGAAAATTTCAACAAAGAAGATGGGTATAGGCTCAGCAAATTATGGCACCCGGTGATTAAGCCGAAGGAAAAAAGAAGAAACGAAATTCAACCAGTCAACGGTCCAGATGGAACCCACCAACCAGGTTCAAGCAAGACAGGGACCAACCAATGAGATACATGGAAGAGCAGATTACGCCCGCGGATGAATACAAAGACGAGTATTTATACTGAACAACTAGAAGAACATCCTCATTCTCAGACTAAGCCCTGAGGAAGCTGGCAGTATGACTAGCGAAACGTCGGCAAAGAAGTCTGTGACACGTTCATTACCAGAAGAGTATAATATTTGAAAAGTTACACAATTAACTCTAATAAAAAATGAGAAAATAAACAATGAGAAAATAAAAATCACTATTGTTTATCTGAGTTCGAATCCCGGGCAAGCACTAAAGATTTTTTCTTCTAGTGTCTTCGTTCAAGGGTTGGTTTCGGCCTCCGTGGCCGTCCCTAGGCCAACCCAGCCTTTAATTAACCCTTTCGAGCCTGAAGCAATGCGTGGCTTGAAGGCCAGCCGGACGGACCACCCCTAGCCTCCTTCAACCCCCTGGACTGGATTGTTTTACAGTTTTGCCGCGCTACCCTCTGACTTTCCTTAGATGCTCTGACTTTTTGCTACAATGATATTTATTAAATTAACTGCTTTTCAGCACTATTTTTCCTTCTGAGGTTTGAACCAGTGAAAGAAAGTTTTTTTTTTTTTTTTTTTTGTATAAGAGAAGCAATCAGTAATTAGTATATAAACCTTTTTCTTTCATTTTTTTTTACTACGAAATTAAGTAGTTACGCGTGAATAACCTTTTTTTTGTCTTCTTTTAAATACACAATTAAACTGTTCCTTGTAACAGTGTTGTGCAAAAATCGTTCAGAATAATGAATAAATCTGCAATTTCTTTCTTAATAATGTTTCATTCATTATTAAGTCATTCATTATTAAGTCATTCAATGAATAACGTAACTTTTTTTTTTTTTTTAATAACGTACCTTTTCATTATTGAATAAAAATGATTTATCGACTGAAAGATTTTCTTGAATAAAAGTTATTTATTCGAATGAAACAATTTTTTTGAATGAAATTGATTTATTTGACTTACATTTATTCGTTAAATACAAGTGATTTATTTTAACAATCTTTTCTAATTAAAATGACTAAATCAATAAACTTTTTCTTACTTTTAATGAAAACTATTTATTTAAGTGATATTGGTTACTTATTATAAAGGACCTGAGTTCCATGAACCACATTATTTTAAATGTATAAAAATAACGAATGAAGAATGAAAAATAATTAACTATTCATTAAATAAAAAAAATCAGTCAATGAATAACTGAATAAATTATTTATAAATAAATTAATTATACATAAATAAATACAATTTTTTTGAATAATGGGCCAACCCTGTTATTCAATGAAGAAAAAAAAATCACTGGATAAATAACTTATTCAATGAATAAATTATTATTCAATAAAAATTATTTGAATGATTAATGAATAAAAAATTTATTTAATAATGCCCTACTCTTTTTGTAAATAAGACTTTTTTATCAATACATTACAAGAAAAAGAGCAAAAAAACTTTATTTAACGTACTTGCTCAAAAAATAAACAAATCCACAAAAAATTACAAAACCAAGTCAAAAAAATAAAATAAATGTATAAATAAAAAACAAACTCATAAAGCAATGAACGTAATGGTAAAATTAATAGTACACATTTTAAAAGAAAAAGTTATACATTTTTAGCTTTAAACATTTTTGCAGGCAGGGGATAGTTTGGCTACACTCAAGATGTTTCGGCTAAAAAAAATTATTAGTCTAAAGCCATTGAGCAACAAAGTAAAATATGAAAATTATTATGAACATAAAGTTCTATCATTAAAATAGATGCAATAATATGAATGTGTGTAATGAACCTTTATATAAAATGTACTTAGAGAAAACATATAATTAACCTTTAATTAATACTTCCTCATAATTTACAGATTTCGTTGAGTATGGTATATTTTAAAAGACTTGTCAGCGCATAGCGGAACATGACAGTCACGGCAGTAGTAGGTCGTCCTCGTTCTTTTATTATGTAGATTCTTACAGACGTAGCAGCGCTCGATGTTTTTTTTTATTTTTTTTATTTTTTAATTTTATACGGCGCATTGACACAAATCTTAACCATTAGCGCCGACGTCCAGGGTGCAGCCAGGAATTTTCTCAGCGAGCCCTGAGATGAGAAAATTTCTGGCACCGGTGGGGATCGAACCCACCATCTCTCGCTTATGAATCTAGCCACTAGACCACGGGAGACCCCGTTTTGTTTATTATTGGCGTCTTCAAGTATTTTTTCTATAAAATGCCTCTCTTTCAGTCTCAAGGGCATATTCTGTGCAGATCGTCTGCCTGGTTTTTTCCATATATTTAAATTAATTATTTAATTAAATTCTCAATTTTACATTTAATGAAATTAAAACAATATATTTTTAATTTATTTAGGAAGTACCTTCCTTTCGTTGGGTGCCCATGACCTCCCGCGGTTGAATGCACCCATAATTCCAATTAAAAAAAAAAAAAAAAAAAAAAAGGCATAGTTTTTAATAAGCAATAAAATGGAATAGTAACAAAAATAGTAAACAAAGGGAATGGAAGTTAAACTTATAGTTCTACTTACTAAATTAATTATTTCTGTTATCGATGTCATTTTAAAATCATCAATTGGAGTTTTTCCCTGTTTTGTACTGATGAAGGTGTTAGGCATTATACAATGTCATATCCAATAAATGGAAGAACATTTTCCTGTACCAATTTAAGGATTTGCGAACGCATTTTACGGTGGATATGACCATGTCCGACTTGTCCGCGGTGCCCGTCTGGACGCTGCCAGCTCGATGCGTCGCGACACTTGCCTGTCTCCTCTCTGGATTGGGCATTTATTATAACTTTTTTACTTTTGTAATTTTTTAAATTTTTTATAACGTAATTTCAGCTAACACATTAGATTTATAGGTGGTTTTATGTCGTCATAAAAAAGAAGCTACTTTATAACAGTAGGTGACTATTATTTATTTATTTATTGTTGGTGAGTTTCGCAACAAGGGTGACGACCTCAAGATGACTATTAAAAGCAAATAACAAAGTGAAAACCTGCCACGCAGAATAAAAAATTTGCAGCAAGACTAGAGAAATGGATGTATTGATTTCATTCATTAACTTAATTTCATTGTTATTTTAAGTGTTTCGCGTAATGTTTAAAAAAAAAAAAAATACTTTAGTTGGGTTTCCTTAAAATTTGTATTCTTTGTATTTTTACTATCATATTTCTCAATCAATGTTTTTAGAAAGTCCGCGCAATGCACTTGAATTGAAATTGAATAAGATCAAATGCAAGTCGGAAAATCAGTTCTTGATTATACAACAATTTCCTAAAGGTTTAAACGAATAATAATAGTAATAGGTAATTTCTTTACCGTCTTAACATCCAACTATCACATATAGTGTAATGACATAGCAGGACAGGCACTCGAAAAACCACAAAGAAATCTATAAAACCTATAATTTAATCCATATACTTTCTGGTCAAAATTCCTAATTCTTAGTGCCAAGATCAACTCGAGCACATCTTTTTCTCATGGATCTGTTTATTCTGAATCGAATGAGACCAACGACAATTCGATCGGATCAGTAGTTCAAAAGATATAGATTTTTCTTCCACAGAGCGGCGAGTAACTGGCCGCTGTCACTAAAGTGGCCAACAGTCCCCGGGGCACGGCAAGCGGCTGTCACTAAAGTGGCCAACAGTTCCCGGGGCACGGCAAGTGGCTGCCACTAAAGTGGCCAACAGTCTCGAAAGGGTTAATTTATTAATGGGTACCTTGGGAGCAAATGACTCTAACGGTCGAAGCAGGCAAGGGGGAAATCAGGCGGCCGGAGTATAGTGCTGACCACACTATCTCCCTAGTGTGGCATATGGTCATGAACACCGATACCTCTACAGTATCTCGTGGTCTGTTAAGGGACTGATTTTGATTGTTTCTCTGCGTCTGTATTACTGTAGATATAATAAGAGGACTTTATTTTCTCTTCTTTAGCCGCTCTTAAGCGTGAACACATATGCATACGCAAGCGTGCACACACACACACACACACAAACATACAAACATGCACTCACGCACGCACACACTCGCTCATAAACACTCAAATATACAAACAGTCACACTTGCGTCATACGACGCTTTGATACGGCTTGTTGTATCATATTTTGTCATAAAGTTTCTTTTATGCAAGTGTTTCAGAATGGTAACAATGTGTGGTACCAAGGTGATTCATGGCAATAAATATAAAAATAATACATTTCTTATTCACACAGTTATTCTATAATACTTTTTAAAATATTTAAACCTCAAATGTAAAGAGTAAGGAAAAACATTAATGGACTTAAAGAATTAACAACAAACGTTAATTGCGTATTGGCAACAAACGTAGAGCAAATTGCTGGCTACAGGTATGTTATAGTATATCTTGTTTAAGTGTAAATGTAAATTGTATAACTGTCAACAGAGTGTAAATAAAGTGTTATAATCTGTATTACGGCTCATAGCCATAGTTGCGAAGCCCTCAAAAAAAAAAAAAAAAAAAAAAAGGAAAAAAAATAAAGAAAAAAAAAATAATAAAAAATAAGAGTAACAAGGATAACTCCTAGAATGTATGAAGGAAAATTGAAATTATTAAATCAGCCTTCAATTAATTGAACACGTTTTCCGACATACATAGGTGATTACTCTCTACCAAGGATCGTGAGCCGATTCCCACTAGGGGAACCGGCTTTATACTCCTCCACTTTATAAAGCTCATATACATCGGGCATTTATTATCTACTAGCTGAATACCCGTGCTTCACCACGGCCGATAAGTATTTTTTATATTGAGTTAAATAAGATATGATCAAAATTAACGCTACTACAGAATTTTGTATAGCTTATTTACAACAGCAGCACAGACTTTAAAGCTACCAAGGAAACACCATGTGGAGGTAACCATTTCCGTTGGCAAAAAAAAATACAACAACCGCTTAAAATGTTAAGTAAATAGAGACAAATACACAGAGAAAAGCATAAAACTAACAAATTTGAAGTTTTAAGCACGTATCTCTTCGACTGACATCGCTCCACCGAACATTACAACAGAATCTTATTTGCAGAAAATTTAGTAACCTTTCGAATAGCCGCTTCCACTTACTACGAGTTCCCAACCGTTTTCGAGATATTTTAGAAAATATACTGAGATCCGAAAACTTTGTATCACCATTCATACATTTTTTTTTCATATACTTCGTTTCTGAATACCCAAACAGAAAATGAGTTCTGAAAGGTAATTCTATCAATTTCTCTGGTAAATGGCTGCAGAACTCGCTTAAAAAATGGTTTCATTCGTTTTCCTACGTTAAGGAATCTCTCGCACAAATTTCGCTCCAAAAACCATGTTTCAGTAAACGGATTCAACTGGTTAATGAACTTGACATTATAAATGATAAGAAAGATTTTTGTACCAAATGTTATCAAAAACGAACCATTTTTGAGCCGATGAGGAACTTCTTAATTTATTTGTTTATTAGTGAGACCGCGACCAGGCCAATTCATCACTTAAAATACATACATAAGAATAAACAATAGTAAACAATTGTTAACAAATTTGAAAATTAAATAATTAAAAAAATATTAAAATGAAAAAAAAAATTACTAATACAATTTGCATTGACTATAAAAAGGTCCGAAGAACACAGAGGCAGATAGGGCAGTCTGTAAATACAATTATAGACAATCATCTTTATGAATCTCAAATCATAGTTTGTACATATTTATTAATGATAGGAGGTCGTAAACAGAAAAATAAATATACATACACATATACACATACACAAACAGATAAGCTCGTATAAAAACATAGAAAACCATATATATACATCATATTTCTTCAAATAGTCCAATTTTCCTTAAGTATCTAAATACAAAATCTATAAATTGGCTTCCTTCTGCTAACAACTCTGTTAGATTTATAGCTGGGAGGGGAAATGAGTTAAGTCTTAAACAGTCCGTTAGTAAGTGTTTAATCGTTAAAAAGGTGTTACATATTGGGCAAATCGGTGCTTGTTCTCTGGTCATTAGGAATGAGTGTGTGAGTCTAGTGTGTCCAATCCGTAAGCGTGTCAGTACTACTTCTTCTCTTCTTGTACTTCTGTTGCTCGATGGCCAGTGAGTAATTGTAGATTTAATTCCACGTACTTTGTTGTCTCTTGTCCTGTACCATACATCGTACCACTGGTTTTCAATGTGTTTCTGTATGTCAGTGAAAACATCTTCGTATGTTATGTCTGTGACGTCGTATTGGTTTCGTCTTGTGGATAATTTTGCTTGTCTGTCTACATTCGTACTTTGTGGTATATCTTCATGACCGGGAATCCAATAAATAGTTATTCGTTTCTTTAAAGAATGTATTGTATCGTGTATTTGTGTTACAATTGGATGTGTGCTAAGAATGTCTTGTATTGCTATAAGGGAACTGAGAGAGTCTGATAATGTCGTTTTTCTGTCGTGTAGTGATGTTGGTCAGTGCTAGAAGTATTGCTCGTAATTCAGCTGTGTATGTTGTCGTAATGTCAGGCAGTTTATTAACTATTATTGTTTCTCCTATTACTACTGCTATTCCTGTACCGTGTTGTGTTTTAGATGCGTCTGTGTATACAAATAATGACTCTAAATGATCTTTAAGGTAAGCGTTAAATTTGTTTTTATATATAATGCCAGACGTTGGGTCATGCTTTCTGTGTTTAGTCAGACTTAAATTTATTGTTAGATTATGAATTTTCCAAGGAGGGAAAATGTGATTTGTTTTTTGTATAATTTTTGTTGGGTCAATGTAGTGGTTGGTAATTTCGCGAAATCTAATGTAAAGTGGCTTTTGTAATGTAGGGTTCATGTTCTTAATATTTAAACTTCTTAATAATTCAAACCCCCCTAAAAGTACTTAAAAATTTGAATATCAAGAAAACCTTTCTTAGCGAGTGCTTACACTCTAAACGTATTGTCCGTGCAAAATTTCAAATTTTTATGTCAAGTGGTTCGGGATATTATTACCTCGCATGGGCCATCACCAGGGCGTAAACTCTATGAGGGACAAAATCACATTTTATTTCTAGTAATTCAAGGACTGCCATCATAGTGGAAATTAACCTCAATTAAAAATAATACTATGAAATAGATAATGTACGGTAACAGCTGTTCTGTTATCGTCCTAGCAACGCATGCTACCTAGGCTTGGCTGCTCTATCCAACTAAAACTTTAAACCCCTCTAAAAATACTTAAAAATTCGAATGTCAGAAAATCCTTTCTTAGTGAGTGCCTACGTTATATAGGGAGTGCCCATGCAAAATTTCAAAATTTTCTGTCGAGCGGTTTGGGCTGGGCGATGATAGGTCAGTGAGTGAGTGAGTGGTATTTGACAAATATATAGTAGATTAACGCATTCGTTAGTAAATTTTATATTAGTTATAAATCAATAAATACTACATTTCAATCTGACTTACGACAGGGCTGCATAACTGATAAAATATAATTAAATAATTTCATTATTTTTTTACAGCTTGCAGTAAAATAAGCAAGCATAAACTGGGCAAGATTTAAGATCAGCTGATGAGTTATTTGTTTTATAACAAAAACAAATGACCCCTGTTAAAATATATACCTATATAGTTTTTAGCATAAATATGCTTTAGCGATGACTAAACTGAGAAAAAAGTTACAAAAAAGTGTCCACTGGCGTTCCTGCTGGCGGGGTGGCCATTTTCGAAAAAGAAGACTGTGTGTTATACAGTACATTGCATAGGTTTGTCGGGTGGACCTAAAGGATATTTATGTTCCTGAATTTAAGGAGAAGGCTCGAAAGGAATTATTTTTTATTCCCACGATTCCTTATAATCTCTTATCGCAATTTCTCCCTCTAGGAGTGATGTAATACGGTTACGAATTCGACCTCAAGACGCAATTCGTAAGTAGCGACCGGAAAAGTTCACGATTCAGAAATTATATACATCCCAAATTACCAATTTGCCACTGCCCCAAATTACTATAATTGTCATACCGGTCGTGATTTCTGCTGTATTGTAACTATGGGTATTTAATGGGAAAGAAGACTTGTAAAAATGAGCTAAATCGGTCTATCGGAAAGGGGGGTTTACTTTGTACTATGTTGCAATAGAATTAGTCCACCAGACGTAGGTTGGAAAATCTGCCGCTAGAAGCGCTTTCTGCCATTTAGGGGACCCTATCCCGGTCCTGTGTCAGATTAAAAGACGAAAATATAAGGTTTTTGTGTATTTATTAAATAGCGTAGTACTATTATCAAATAGTATATTAGGTATTTTCTGTATATAAATGTTCCTATAAACCTTGAATCACAAAGAATGTACTGTATAACATAAATTTACATAACTCAGTCATTCCAAGCTTTGATGTATTTCAATAAAGGAAAAATGAAAACAGCATACGAATGCAAAAAAAAAAAAAAAAAAAAAAAAAAAAAAAAAAAGCATACGAATGACGTGAAGTTACAACTGAATTAAAATTCGGTAGAATAAAAAGCGTATTACACAGGAAAGCAAATAGTTGAATCTTTCCAACAATGAAATATTAGGCAAAATAAATTAGCAAAAATTTAAGAAGTCGTATTGTGGCAGTTTCCTTTAAGGTTTTGTCTGTTTTTGCAGATTTTAGTCAATTCCTACGTATATTGAAAAGTCATGATGCGTATAAAAAGTGTACCTGGAAGGCTATTAACACTTTGAAGAACGGTGACACTTAAGTTTTGTCATACATTTCAGTCACACATTCATTAAAATATTTCAAGACTGCCGAATTAATAAATGGTAAGTGCGACGATTTATTACAATTTCATCGAAAACAAATTGTATTCCGGAAGGCGGAGTCTCCTGGTTACTAACATGACCGTTTCAATAGTATTTTTGTGCCAAATTTCATTAGAAGTGTCTCATTTTTTAATAGAGTTTATTTGTGTTTGTGTGTCTTCGTTTGTCAGGGAGGGGAAATCCGGTATCTTGTTATCACTTACTTAGCCATTATAAGGGCAGGCCCTCGGAAGGGCCCTTAAAATTCATACGGAGGCGTCATAGCAAGTTCAATAACGGACTCCGATACTGTGTGAAACCATGGACAGGAACCTGAAACCACCTCCTCTACCTCAAAGGTGGCAGGGCATCACCAAGAGGATCCTGGTTCTCGGAGAAAAGGCTGCTTAGGAGCAGCTGTATATATTTTATAAATTAGTTCAAGTTAGTTATAGGTTAGTGTTAAGTTAGCTTTATGATAATT
Organism: Gonocerus acuteangulatus; assembly: GCA_946811695.1. NCBI lineage: Eukaryota > Metazoa > Arthropoda > Insecta > Hemiptera > Coreidae > Gonocerus > Gonocerus acuteangulatus. The sequence continues at coordinate 95,644,836 of OX328123.1, forward strand.
CCGTGTATAGCATTTCCTTATACAACTCTGTCTCTCTCCAAAACATAGTTCTTTATTGTAAATAGACTTAAGCCTCTTTAATTGCATACCAACGTCATCTAAGATTATTTGCAAGACGCAGAGATTTACGAATCTTATGGGGATACGCCGAACTCACAGGTTGAAAAAAAGAAGAAAAGAAAAATGAATCATTATATTAATAAAATTATGGTTTCTTGACGATTTTTTTACCAGATGTCTATAAAATATTGGACTTTATATCAAATTCTGTCATATTTTATTGTTTTTTTAAGCATTATATTTTTCATATTGTTAGAATATTCATCTCATTTTAAGGAAAAATAAGTCTTTGTCGAAAGCCTAATTACATATATGAAATAGGTTTATAATGAAATGTCTGTGTTACATGCCCTAAGGCTGACAAGAGAATAATTTGGTTACTGCCGGAACATTATGAGATAACAAGAGAGATCATTATTATTTTTCTGCTATTTTCGTAACCCTGGTCCTTTGCCGTTTCTTTATCCATTATCAACATATTTTTTTTTTCAATTATAGAAGTGATATAAATAAAATGCCTTAAAAGGTAATATTTGGTGTAAAAATTGTCTTGCAGAGAGAATATGAGAATGGTTAGTATTTCTTTCTGTGCAAATACAATGTACAGATTAAGAGAAATGTGTAAACCACCAACTGACCCTTTTTTTAAAATAATATTTATATATTTAAACACGGTGAATCTTGAGTATCCATCAATAGTTTAAACTGGGTGAATGGATTTTGCATAGAAGCTCTTAAGTAACAAAGAATATATATCCGTTGTTCATTAATAGTTAGAGCGAATATTCAGTAGACTACCCCTACTGTGGAAAGCTATTGCACTGAAATGTACTTGTGGCCTAATAACTTGATAAATTCAGTTGTTGAATCTTCCATAAATGTGATATAAACTAACTTTCTAAGGACGTATATTTGCATTAGATTATATCAAATCCAACATCAAACCTACACAAATGCTAAGCTGGAGGGATTATATTGCTATGAATTAATTAGCATTTATGTCACATTCATTAATACAATACTTACCTGAGGCAAGTTGTATCTGAGATACAGCAACCCCTGCCCTACTTGGGATTGAATTATGATTAGTATTCAAATTAGGTTTGCACGAATCCAATTATTGGAATATGAAGATTTGATAAGATGGTTTAGCTCCCCTATTCCACGTGTTCTAAATATTTATTCTTGAGGAACTTTTCTTCGCTGCAGGAAAACCAACTCTGAATGTATTTATGATTAATGGAAATGTACTAAAACAAATCCGTATGGGTAGGTAAACAAAGACAAAATTGCGAAAAAAAAAATACCTTACAAAAATTTGTTACTTCCAGTCCATACGGTACATCTCAAATTAAGATTGAAATTAATCGTTACCGTTTACATTACGCTGGTCACAGCATTATTTGTAGTGGTTGGAAATTTCTTTGAATTGAATTTGATGCACAATCCAGCAAAAAGAGCAGAGATTTCCAAAGTTTTCCAGAAAAATGAATACCACGCAATCTGAACCAAGATTTCTGCCTTCGTTCATGTATATACGTGTAGGTCTTAACTATTAATTCTATAATAACTAGAATGTATAAATGCTTTCAGTTTGAGAAGAAACATCTTATTTATTTATTATTGAAGAAGAATCCAGCCATACGTACTTTTGATTTATTCAAAGAATTATTAAAGCTACTTCAGCTACCAATTTCAGTCTTTTAAGTGACTTCAAATGATTGCTGAATTAATACATCGTGTATTTATAAGAAATTCTCGATTACTTCCACCAGCTATTTGAACATAAATACACATTATTCCATGGTTTTAAATTTTAACTCATAGGGGTAGAATGTTAGTTTGTGTTGTTATTTTTTTTAACTATATATGGCTATTACATATTTCTAATATGTTCATCAAATTTTAATTTTACATGATATCATGCTCGCACAATCACGAGACTTTGACAATAAAATTTCTTTTTTAAAGTGACATTTTTACTTTCTAGGATGTTTGTATAACTTATGAATCTGAATTTATTACTCTAACGTAATTTCTTTCTTTTTTTAAATTTAAAAATGATTTTTTTTTATTTATTCGATTGTAAATGATTAGTACTTGTAAACATTTTTTTTGTAATATATATATATATATATATATATATATATATATATATATATATATATATATATATATGCGTTTATGCGGACGAAGTCATAAGGCCGTTTCCCCCCTTCGGAGTGCGTGAGGAAACGATCGAAAATGTTGAAGTAATCTAAATGAAGTAGCTATAACTAGTATTACATAGTCATTGTCATAGATGCAAAGCCTCTAAATAAACAATGCAACCGCTAATACATAGTCACTAAATGAAATACGTTGTAATTATTTTAGAGTTCATGATCCGAATGTAAGTCTGGCATTGAGAACATCCTTGAATAGGTAAATCATTAGCATAAATATGATTTCGCGGTGACTAAACTGAAAAAAAAAAACGTTACAAAAAAGTGTCCGCTGGCGCTTGCGCATGCGAAGTGGCGTTCGCGCATGCGCAGTGGTTATGTACGAAAAAGAAGACTATGATATACAGTGTAGTACATAGGATTGTCGGGTGGACCTAAAGCATATATATGTTCATGAATTTGAGCAGAAGGCTCTAAACGAAATAATATTTTTTTTTTTTTTTTAAATCTGTTTAAACTCTCGTTTTATTTAGCACCATTAACGTTACTTTCAAACAAATATATTTTGACTTCTGTAATTATTTTTAGTTTATTTAAATTATTTATTCATTTTATCGTTTTAAGGCCGTATAATGAAATATTTTTTCTAGTAAGGAACATACATACGTAGTTTTATATATATATATATATATATATGCATAATATGTATAGTTATTATATGTGTGATAGATATTATATCTTATGTTATAGTTAATGGTTCTACATCTAGTATATGTTACCTGTAGTAGTTGAGAACTTGAGCAAAGACCCCAGGATGCCTGTCGAAGAAGTACTCATTAAGTATGGGGTCGTAATTAGCAAGTGCTTCGGTGAGCCTGGACAGCCTCGTTGCTGGTATCTTCTTCAGGGTAGCTTTGTATGTCTCGTATCGAATACCTCCTACATTCAGGATGATTCTATTCTCACCGTCCATAGCATTTCAGCTCGTCCAGTGGTCCACTCCCAACCTGAGGGCAAACAGAAAAGTCTTTCTTTGGTGAGCTGATCGAACTGAATGTTATACAAAAATGTAATGTAGGTATATGTGTCATTATTGCTGTGGGGGAAATGATAATATTGACTGCCTAACTAATTTATGCTTCTAAGTATTAAAGTAATGCAACAGCATCCTCTGAAATTAAAGAACTTATTTAGATTATCATGGTTAATTGCAGATTTGTATAATAAAAAGTTAGTCCCTATTTGGCGCTACATCAGTTTTATGTAGGATTTTTATTTTCTAGTACATCAGAACGTGTATTTACTAAATAATTTCACCAATTCTAAGGAAAGAAAATTATTAGAAGAGGCCCGGTTGCCGTGCGTGCTGATGCGTATGCACTCCGTGCCTAAAGTTGTAGGTTCGATTACCACTAGGGATGGTGGCTTTTCTTTCAATAACGAAAAGCCATCAGCCCACCCTGGCTAGAAAAGGCTTTTAACCTACAGGTAATCCTAAAATTCGTTTTGTCAATAATAAATGAACGTTGAAATCTTGAAAATATGCAGTACTTATAATTGTAAACGTACTTTTTGTAAATATTTTGATAATTTTCTTTCTTGATATTCGAAACATTCTCTGATAAATATTTTCTTATTTTTTCACAGATGGCTCTGTTCAAGGAAAGTATATTTGGCAAATGGTGGCCAGTGGGTATAACAGCAAGGAGAGAGCCGCAGGCATCGCTATGGTCCTCCCAAATTGCGTTCTACAGGTTTCGGCATTTTCACCAGGATATATTACATCAGGTAGGGAGCCGCAGAGATCAGCTATGGTATCTCCATGTTGCGTCCTCGAGGGATGTGTATTTCATTAATGAGGGAGTCAAAAATATCCCACGTATAAAATATCTCTGTACAAAGAGATAGAAACGCCTAAAAAAATATGTACTTAAGAGCTTCCTCAAAACAGTAATTAAAAATTTAATTAAAAAATAAAACACATTAATTAATCTAGAGTGATATTTCACCCAGTCCAATGAGTCTCTACGCATACATATGATATTGTTTATTTATTTTATATTAGTTTTTCACATTTAGGTGATAAAACTATATCTTATTTCTGAGATATTATTGTTTACGTACTAACTGTCAATATGGCATTTTTTTTTATAAAATTTTAGAATTTTTATTTTTAGCCTTAGGAAAGTCATTAATAATTTATTATTCTACTGATCATATTTGTTTTTATAAAGAACAAAGTTTTCTTCATATATAAATAATAAAAACAAATAAACACCAATGATTAGTTAAAAGTAAATAAATGTATTCACATACACATAGGCCTGTGTACGGCGAAAAAATTTATAGGACAGCAATTTCAAAACATGTACTTTTAGGCAAAACTATGCGGAGAGGATACCTAAGTACCGCATTTTTCCTAGACAAAAAAAAAAACTAAGGATAACTTAGTTCCAATACTTAGTTTCAACTTAAATTCACCAAGTTCATAGTAAATGTTGATAAAAAAAGAATATTGTTTTAAAAGCTATATATACACATGAAACGTCCTGGGTAATACCTATTTATTAGGAATAAAATAAGTAGTATAAAATATTGTTTTTCTTTTCACTAAAAACTGTGAGATTTGAACTCCCTGGGGAACGGTGAACAAAAATATGTTTTGTGGCCAAAACTATTAATAAAATGGAAAAGCAATATCAGACCAGTTTTCTACAACTAATTACGTGTAAAAAAAATATTAGTTCAAACGCGTTTGAAAACCTTCCCTCTCGGCACCACTCTGCGCCGTGATCTCCTGTACAACGAAAGCCAACCATTAACCGTAAACTTCACTGCCTTGATGTTATAGTTTATTAAACGGCCAAAATCAATTTAAAAACAGCAACATAAAATAACATATTTTGCAACATTAAAGTCTATCACTATCATAAATTACATTAAAATTTAAAATCAGCTACTCGTATGATAACGTATTATACATCTATGACATGAAATACCTAACCATCTGTGTCTTCAGTTCCACGGTTGATACGCATTTAAGAGAGAAAAAAAAAATCCTGAAAAGTTCGCAACCGGTAAGTTACGCCTTCATCTTAGGTCTGTATCTAAGAGTAAACTATACCGCAGAATGGTTGCGTACTGCGGCATTTGCATACATGCCACCTGAAAACACCTTTTCCCCTCATTTTATTTCAATTTTCACGCCCATATAGGGTAAACCAGGCAGTTATTGACACCGAGTACAGTTATTGACACCCCAAGCATTAACTTAAAGAAATAAGTGAACTAAACCTAATTTTATTTTAAGAAATACAGGAAACTAATGTTTGAAGGGTTTTCTAAGTCATCTATGACATAAATGTTTAAGAAACTAACCACAGGGAAGATTTCAAAATTAATACCTCCAAGACTTCAGTTGATAGCCAGTTAATGGCTCCAAGGTTATCATTTCCTTAACCCATTAGGTGGTAGCGTCCTATTTATAGGACAGTACTGTTCATGACCTGACAGGATTAGGAGATGCAGGGAAATTTTCCTCTACTTTCAAATCATATCAAGTCATGTTAGTGTAAGAGTTCCAAGTGTTTAGACCCTCACTATTTCAGTATTCTCTGAGATGTGGGATAATAAAGTAGTGTTTTACAATTGCTGCCTAACTCCTTATTTCCTTTGTCTCTTATTCCTACTAAAAAATTGGTAAGTAACTTTTTCTTTCATTTTCTGAATTAGAACTGATGAAAGTATTATTCTAAGTAATAGTTTATTGACAATATATTTTCATCTAATTTTTATATGCAATTGAATATTACGACTGTCCTGTAAATAGGACACTGCTATTATAAATATATTTTTCCTATGAGTAGAATACGTCTAATCCTTCAGTTTTCAATACAATTGGGGATACTGTGGCCTATTTATTCTCGGAAGAAAAAGTCCGTCACGCAGGAGCTGCATAACTAAGCACTTTCCTCAGAATTTTTGTAGTGTAGACTACATTACTGAATAATTTGCTGTAAATAACCTATATAAATAAAATAAAAACGTGAATAGTTCTGCTCATTTTCATTTCTTATGAGGACTGTTCAATTATTAATTTTGTAAATTATTTGCTTCCAGAGTTATGTTAATACATGATACTGTACTACTTAATAAATACACAAAAACTTCATTTTCCGTCATTTGATCTGACGCAGGAACAGGATACAGTCCCCCTAGTGGGAGATAGCGCTCCCTGCGGCGGCTTTGGGAACCTACGTCTGGCAGGCTAATTGTAATGAAACAGAGTTTAAAGTAAACCCTCCTTTCCAATAGACCGATTTACTTCATTTTGACAACACTTCTTTCCCATGAGATACCCACGACGTATACCGCGTTTCGTTACAATACAGCAGAAATTACGACTGGTATGAGTATATTAGTGCTTTAGGTCCGGAGTAAACCCCCCCTCCAAATAACCCGATTTAGTTTATTTTTACAACCAATTTTTCTCTGTTGATTACCACCACGAATACCAAGTTTCGTTGAAATGTAACAAAAATTACGGCTGGCAGTGGCAAATTGGTATTGTGGGTCCGGAGTAAACACCCCTCCTAATGAACCGATTTAGTTTATTTTTACAACGTATTTTTCTCTTTAGATCAAAATAAAGAATACCAAGTTTCGTTGAAATATAACAAAAACTACGGCTGGCATGGTCAAATTAGTGTTTTGGGTCTGGGGTAACCCCCCCCCCCCCCTCCCGGTGGACCGATTTTGGTGGTTAACGAACTCGTTCAATCGTTTGCTAATTCAACGCTATATACCACGTTTCGTGAAAAAAAAAAAAAAACACAAAAACTCCGGCCGCTATCGTGATAACAGACATATATATATATATATATATATATATATATATATATATATATATATATATATATATATATATATATTATATATAATTTTAACGGGGGTCATTTTCGGTGTCTACTAGGTAGGATCGATAAAGATTCGACGAAATTTTTCAAAAATTCCGTCATGAGTGCAACCTCAATAGCTACTTTCCTTCGGAGGAAAGTGCTAATAAAAGCTAATATATTAGATTTATCACCAGATGTCTTGGAAGACACGGACCAACAGGAAATAGATGATGAAGAACTGGGACCACCATTTGTCCGTGATATTTCTTGCACTATTGAACTAAATCTCCGAGAGGACTAACAACATGGTCATCTATGGTAACATAGATGATATAAGTTTCAGCTCATCAAGCTTAGAAGAAAAGAAACCGATAAATAAACGTACCACTAAAAAAAAATAAGATATTTAATAAAAAAAAAAAAAAAAAAAAAAAATCTCCCCAAAACAAAACTTTGGAAGGAAAATTATCTTGGGACAAGGCCAAAAGAACATTTCAAAAGAAAAGAAAAGCCTAAATGGCATTCGCAGGATGATTGCGTTGACATATTAGAAGCTAGGAGCAAATGGATGTAAGAGTGTTGGAAGACCACCAGCTACAAGAAGTTCCAGCACCAAAGTGTTAGAGAGTGTGTGGCTAGACGGAAAGGGCTACATCATTGGAACAAGAGAAAAGTCCGTCAAGCAGGAGCTGCATAACTAAGCACTTTCCTCAGAATTTGGGTAGTGTAGACTGGTTTCCAGAACAATTTGCTTAAAATATCCTACATAAATAAAATAAAAACATGAATAGTTCTCTTTTAATTTTGTAATGAGTAACTGATAAATTATTAATTTGCTTCCAGAGTTATGTTTACACATGGTACCTACTACACTACGTAATAAATACAAAAAAGTCCGTCTCGCAGGACTGCATCATCTTAGCGCGGTTCCGTTCATATCCCTAGTCTAATTTGGAAAGATTAAAATAGAAGTAGTTATTATTTTGGTTCCACCAGTCTTTTTTTTAAAATTAATTATTATAATGGCGTGTCAACCCTTAAGGTCACTAACGCCATTCCTGTGAGTAGTAAAGTCTTGAAAGGTGACATACATGATTTACAATCTTACCTGGAAGGGTCCGCTACACTAGAAACAGACCCGCTAGTGACAAGGTCTTGGAATCTTGGAAATCTATATTTCTAACAATAAATTGTTTTTGTTATTTTACTTAACCAGTTTTATTGTCAAATACATTATCCAACTATAAGCAATTAAAAAATAACAAGAAATAAAACAGACAAAAAGAACCATTGAAATAAACGAAATCAATTAATTTAAAGCTTTAAGCACTTTTTTCTCCGATTGACATCGCCTAATTAAATCTTTCTTTAGAACCTTTTTTGTAGAGCATTTAGTAAGCTTCCGAATGGTGATCTTCCGCTTCACAAGATTGTCAACGGTTTTCGAGATACTAACGAAATTATACAAAGTTACCAAAACTTTTTTTGTCTGTTAATAAAATATTTTATTCTAACCCTTCCTTTACTCTAAACGTAACAAAAATTTCAACATATTAGTGTTGATGAAACTCGAACATGCAGAAAATTTTTCAACTGTATCCCATAATTCTAAGTACCAAAATCAAAGACAAAGAACCCTCCCTAGGAAGGACGCTAGGCAGTTGAAAAGCTATATAACTTGGAAATCCATATTTCTAACATTAAATTGTTTTTCTTATTTTTCTTAACCTGTTTTATTTTCAAATACATTATCCAACAATAAGCAATTAAAAAGTAACAAGGAATAAAAACAGACAAAAAGAACAGTTCGAATAAGCGAAATCAATTACTTTAAAGTTTTAAGCTCTTATTTCTCCGATTGACATCGCCTAATCAAAACTTTCATTAGAACCTTTTTTTTAGAGCATTTGATAAGCTTTCTAATGGTATTCTTCCGTTTCACAAGATTCTCAACCTTTTTCGAGATATTAAGGAAAGTAAAAAAAGTTACTAAAACTTTTTATGTCTGTTAATAAAATATTTTATTCTAACCCTTCCTTAACTCCAAACGTAACCAAAATTTCAACATATTAGTTTTGATGAAAGTAGAACATGCAGAAAATGTTTCAACTGAATCCCATGATTCTAAGTACCCAAACCAAAAACGGTATTCAAAAAATATTTTTCCAATTTTCTCGAAAACGGTTAAAGCTATCGCCTTGAAAATGGTTTCATTCGTTTTCCTAGCCCAGGAGTCATATAAAACAAGTACTTAGAAGCTTATGAACTCAAAAACGTAAGCGTTACGATTTTTCTTGCGCGAATTTCGCCCCAAACGCCATCTTCCAGTAGGCGGATTTTGCTGGTTAACGAACTTGACCTTTCAAATTGGACGAAGGATTTTTGTACCAAATTTCATCAAAATCGGACCATTCGTCTTCTATTTAGAGAGCGAACAGACAAATATATATATATATATATATATATATATATATATATATATATATATATATATATATAAATATATACATATATATATATATATATATATATATATATACAAATTTGAACCACCGTTATTTTCGGTCTCTAGGGGTTCTGAAACGCGAAATTTTCTAGTCGGCACTTCCGGATTGTTTCATTGTATCAACCCTATAAGCGGGGTTCCTCCCTATGGGGGAGGGAGGAACCGCGCTAAAACCTCGTATTATCGTATTTTGATCTAACACAGGAACCAGATACAGTCCCTCTAGCGCTCCTTGCGGCGCCTTTGTGAACCTATATCTGGCTGGCTTTTCTATTGAAATATATTACAAAGAAAACCCCCCTTTCCGATTGACCGATAAAATTTTAACAGGCTGTTGAAAGTATTCTCTATATACCCTGTTAAAATTTTATTAAAAATTTTTTTGCAATAAAGGTAACTTAATAACAAAAAAACAAACTTTATATTGTTTGTTAATGTCTTATTGAAGTTGTTTGAGTGGTTTTAATTTTAAATAATCAATTTTAATATTATTATACAGGAAAAATGTGTAAATAAAATAAAAACATGAATAGTTCTCTTTTAATTTTGTAATGAGTAACTGATCAATTATTAATTTGCTTCCAGATTCATGTTAACACATGGTACCTACTACACTACGTAATAAATACAAAAAACCTCATATTATCGTATTTTGATCTAACGCAGGGATAGGATACAGTCCCTCTAGTGGTAGAAAGCGCTCCTTGCGGCGGCTTTGTGAACCTACGTCTGGCGGGCTTTTCTATTGAAATATATTACAAAGTAAAACCCCCTTTCCGATTGACCGATTCAGCTCATTTTTACAACACTTCTTTCTCGTGAGTTACCCACGACGTATACCGCGTTTCGTTACAATACAGCAGAAATTACGACCAGTATGAGTATACTAGTAATTTGGGTCCGGAGTAAACCCCCCCTTCTAATGAACTGATTTAGTTTATTTTTACAACACATATTTACCTGTAGATAACCACTATGAATACCGAGTTTCGTCGAAATATACCTAAAATCACGGCTGGTAGTGGCGAATTGGTATTGTGGGTCCGGAGTAAACCCCCCCCCCCCTTCTAATGAACCGATTTAGTTCATTTTTATATATCACTTTTCTCTCTATATTATCTCTACGAATACCAAGTTTTGTTGAAATATAACAAATATTACGGCTGAAATGGTCAAATTAGTGTTTTGGGTAAACCCCCCCTTCCGGTGGACCGATTTTGGTGGTTAACGAACTCGTTCAATCGTTTGCTAATTGAATGCTATATACCAAGTTTCGTGACGAAAAAACAAAAACTCTGGCCGCTATCGTGTTAACAGACACACATATATATATATATATATATATATATATATATATATATATGCATATATATATATATATATATATATATATATATATATATATATTATATATATGCATATATATATATAAATTTTAACGGGGGTCATTTTCGGTGTCTACTAGGTAGGATCGATAAAGATTTGAAGAAATTTTTCAAAAATTCCGTCATGAGTCCAACCTCAATAGCTACTTTCCTTCGGAGGAAAGTGCTAAAAGCAACAGAGATGTCAATTTGCTGAATGTAAAGGAAAAACTTTGACATTATGCACAAAATGCAGTATAACACAAATTGTTTTCCAAAATTTCATTCATAACAAAAATTTTATGACCTTAGAATATATGCATTTTATTTGTATATAAGCATTATTATGTTCAGACATTCTATTTTATGTAAAAATATGTTAAAATAAACAACATATTTGTTGTGTGTTATATTTCAGTAACATTACCGTAACTTATCCCAAATGGAGCAGCGTCCTTTATATAGGACAGCTAATATTTCAGAAAGTAATTGTTGGAATTGATTTAAATTTTGTGTAGATGCTATTCTAAGGCATATAAAGAGAGTAGGAACAAAAACATAATGGAAATCCTTAACCCATTAAGTAGTCAATTTTTATTTTTTGGAATTTTTTAATAAAATTTTAACAGGCTGTTGAAAGTATTCTCTATATACCCTGTTAAAATTTTATTAAAAATTTTTTTGCAATAAAGGTAACTTAATAACAAAAAAACAAACTTTATATTGTTTGTTAATGTCTTATTGAAGTTGTTTGAGTGGTTTTAATTTTAAATAATCAATTTTAATATTATTATACAGGAGTGACAATAACTGGTCATTTTTTTCCAAAGTATTTTGTTATTGACACCCCATGTCAATTACTAAATTATGATTTTCTTTTTTTTTTTAAATATTGATGGTTCTGTTTTAATTTGAATAATTTAATCATCCTGATAAATCTCCACTCCTGCTCCTCCACTTCCTGCTCTTCAGATTAAGCGATAAATTTGTAAAATCAATGTTTCGACCACGGCCAATTCTTTCGGATGAAGACGAACTAACAGGAAAAAGGGATTCCTGAAAAAAAAAATTACATTTTACAATCCCTAAAAGAATTTATTGAATTTAAAAATATGAGCACTCCCTTTAAAGGTAATTGTCCTGGTATGGCTGGTATAAGGCTTTCTTACAAACCCCCTCTATAAAGAGACGATTTCCGAAGCCGTTACTAGGCCTAGACCATGTGTTTCTGAGGCTAATGTTAGAAAGTGGCTAGAGATTTGTTTAAACCTAATATTGTAATAATTGTCATTTAAAAACCAAATGAAGATACCATAGGATCCAAGAAGGTACTGAAATTCATACCACATCTGAAACTATGCCTGCCACATATTTATTATTAACAACAACACCTCCTGGATACCCAAAGGGAATCAGTTTGGTGCATCTGGCAACGAAAGGCTGCCCTGTGCTTTAGTGCTATAGTGGCCAGAATCTCCGAAAAGAAACATTCAAATGATTCATTTGACACATCACATGTCATTCGTCACAAGTATAAGATGAAAAATAATACTGGAAGCCAATATAGAAGAAAAAAAAAGGAAGCAAAAAGATTGAAGGGGAGAATAATAGTAAAATTCCTAAAAGAAAAGTTGAGCAAACCAAAAAACTAGTTACAAGGTCTTGGAATCTTAATAAATTGTTTTTGTTATTTTACTTAACCAGTTTTATTGTCAAATACATTATCCAACTATAAGCAATTAAAAAATAACAAGGAGTCAATTAATTTAAAGTTTTAAGCACTTATTTCTCCGATTGACATCGCCTAATTAATACTTTCTTCAGAACCTTTTTTGTAGAGCATTTAGTAAGCTTTCGAATGGTAATCATCCGCTTCCCAAGATTGTCAACGGTTTTCGAGATACTAACGAAAGTATACAAAGTTACCAAAACTTTTTTTGTCTGTTAATAAAATATTTTATTCTAACCCTTCCTTTACTCTAAACGTAACAAAAATTTCAACATATTAGGGTTGATGAAATTCGAACATGCAGAAAATGTTTCAACTGTATCCCATAATTCTAAGTCCAAAATCAAAGACAAACAACCCTCCCTAGGAAGGACTCTAGGCAGTTGAAAAGCTATATCTTGGAAATCCATGTGTTTAACATTAAATTGTTTTTATTATTTTTCTTAACCTGTTTTATTTTCAAATACATTATGCAACTATAAGCAATTAAAAAATAACAAGGAATAAAAAACAGACAAAAAGAACAGTTCGAATAAGCGAAATCAATTACTTTAAAGTTTTAAGCTCTTATTTATCCGATTGACAACTTTCATTAGAACCTTTTTTTTAGAGCATTTAATAAGCTTTCTAATGGTACTCTTCCGTTTACCAAGATTCTCAACCTTTTTCGAGATATTAAGGAAAGTAAACAAAGTTACCAAAACTTTTTATGTCAGTTAATAAAACATTTTATTCTAACCCTTCCTTAACTCCAAACGTAACCAAAATTTCAATATATTAGTTTTAATGAAAGTAGTACATGCAGAAAATGTTTCAACTGAATCCCGTGATTCTAAGTACCCAAACCAAGAACGGTATTCAAAAACTATTTTTCCAATTTTCTCGAAAACGGTTAAAGCTATCGCCTTGAAAATGGTTTCATTCGTTTTCCTAGCCCAAGAAGCATATAAAACGAGTACTTACAAGCTTATGAACCCATAAACGTAAGCGTTACGATTTTTTTGCGCGAATTTCGCCCCAAACGCCATCTTCCAGTAAGCGGATTTTGCTGGTTAACGAACTTGACCTTTCAAATTAGACAAAAGATTTTTGTACCAAATTTCATCAAAATCGGACCATTCGTCTGGGAGCTACAGAGCGAACAGACAAATATATATATATATATATATATATATATATATATATATATATATATATACATATATATATATAAATAAATATATACATACATATATATATATATATATGTATATATACAAATTTTAACCACTATCATTTTCGGTCTCTATGGATTCTGAAACGCAAAATTTTCAAGTCGGCTCTTCCGGATTGCGTCATGAGATCAACCTTATAAGCGGGGTTCCTCCCTATGGGGGAGGGAGGAACCGCGCTAAAACTAGCCTTATGTTTCAAATGTGGCAGTATTATAAAGGGAATTCATTTTGATTGTTCATTATGTTAAAAAGGATATGAACATATATATATATATATATATATATGAAAGTGACGATTCTGATGAATTGAAATAAAGAAATTGAACATATTAATTGCTTTTTATATCACATTAACGTTTGTGATATGTTTGGGATATTATTTTCTTATAAAAACCTTTATAACACAAGAAAAATAAATAAAGGTTAAGTGTACAAGGGGTGTCAATAACCCATCCAAAGGGTGTCAATAACTAGTTTTTGTACTTTTAGCGCGGTTACTCCCTATCTCCATAGGGAGAACCAGCTTATGAGGTTGACCTCATGACGCAATCCGGAAGTGCCGACTAGAAACTTTCACGTTTCAGACCCTATAGATCACGAAAATATAGGTGGCCCAAATTTGTATATATATATATATATATATATATATATATATATATATTTATATATATGCTTGTCTGTTCGCGCTCTAGCAAGTTCAAAAATGGTCCGATTTTAACGAAATTTGGCATAAAAATTTTTCGTCTGATTTGAAAGGTCAAGTTCGTTAACCAGCAGAATCCGCCCACTAGAAGATAGTGTTTGGAGCAAAATTCGCGCAAAAAAAATCGCAACGCTTTACGTTTTTGAGTTTATATGCATGCAGGTACTTGTTTTATAGGTTTCTTAACATAAGAAAACGAATGAAACCATTTATAAGGCGATATCTGTAACCGTTCCTGAGAAAGTGGAATCAATGTTTTTGTAAGTCATTATATTTTTGTGAGTACTTACAATTGCGGAATTCAATTGAAATATTTTCTACATATTGGAAATTAATCCCAACTAAGATTTTTAAATTTTGGTTATATTTGGAGTTAAGGAAGTATGCGAACAAAATCATTTTATTAATGGACATGAAAAGTTTTCGGATCTTCATACATTTTTCGTAAATATCTCGATAACGGTTGGGAAATCGTGCTAAGTGGAAAGTGACAATTCGAATGCTTACTAAATTCTCTACAAAAAAGGTTCTGAAGCAATATTCGACGGGGCAACGTTAATCAGAGATATAAGCGCTTAAAACTTAAAAAATGTTTGCTTTTAAAGGGGTTTTCTCTTTGTTTATATCACTTTTTAATTGTTTTTATCTTTTTTTTAATTGCATTTATCAGTAAAATTAGTATATTAGTAAAATAAGCTAAGAAACGGTGCAAGGTATTGGTAATAAGTTTCGAGTGGCTGTGGTAATCAAGATGGCAGTGGCTAATCAGGATGACGTAGGTTGTTTTGAATTCTCCTGTCTATATAACCTTCCTCATAGCCTCTAACTGAAGTTACCGTTATTTCTTATTTAGTAGAAAGATTTAACCCACGACCGAATGGAATTTTATTCGCCATGAAGCTTATATTTACAGTTGATTATAACAGTAAAACGAATTTGCTAGTAAAACAAGATACTTAAAATGACAACGAATTTTTGGTTGTTTATAATAGAGCCTTCTCAGCAGTAGGCAAAGAGTAAGTACGTTCTCAGTAAATAATTGTATTGACTTATACAGATTAAGAATTATCCGTTTCTGTGTAAGTTGGCTACTGTCAGTTTCCTGTGATTTCTGATGCTAATCTATTCCATTTCTTCAAGATGTACGTAACCGCGCCAAGATGACGCAGTTCCTGCGAGTTGGACTTTTTTACCATAGATATTGCCAATTGAACTTTTGAACCAAACATCCACTTGAGTCTTTCAAAGGATAGCTAAAAAGCATTTTTTTTTTTAATTTTACAACAGAAATGTAGTCTTAAGGGTGTCAATAACTGTCCGCTTTACCCTATACACAGATTTTTGGGACTTTTTGCGGGTTGCCACTCTTTTCAAGACAGGATAGTACCGGTGCCTTTTCTGTCAAAAAAAAAAAGAAAGGCTCCACTCTTGGTGCCTATAATTATACAAATACTCGCGAGGATTTTAAGCCAGGTTATCCTGTTACGGCCTATTCACGATAGACCGTGTCTGGTCCGGGCCGCCCGGCCAGGACACGGTGAAGCAATCACACACGCAAAAAACACGGACTCGGCCCGGTGTAGCGTGAACTAGTCCATTGAAAATGCTGGTATGATTGTTTCACCAAGTCCAGGCCGTAGCCCGGCCCGGACGCGACACGGTCCAGCATGAATCTGCCTTTATACGGTCGGAATTATCGCTTTTCGCCTCGGGATTCCTGCCAGGCCATGAAGAGTTCATTCAACCTAAGGAGCCAAAGCTTCAGATAGCAAAGAACCATATTTATCCGAAGGAAGATAATGTTATTGCCACACACTCCTAAGACTGTCTTCCTCTAATATATATTTTTACTTAATTAAATGGCATTTGCACACTTAGAATCCATCATTGGCTAAATTCAGATTTGTATTTCGCCAAATACTTTGTTTTATTTATTATTATTTTCGAAGAGAAAACTGGGAGAATAATTTTCTACTCCACTTATTTCTAAAAAATTAAGTATATTCACTTTCCTTGGATGTATGTATCTAAAATAGTACTTCCTTTTTTTTTTTTTTTTTTTTTTTTTTTTTTTTTTTTTTTTTTTTTTTGTAATAATTTATTTTATATTTACCGTCTATTGACGAAAAAGCGAATAAAACAGCTCATAAAACAGCATGGAGCATACATTTATGAGTAGGCATTTAGTAATAGTTGGCAAAGGCAGAAATAACATTAAGCGGAAAATAAAAGATAATATTCACACACAAAAAAAAACTCAGTAAAGAAGAAAACATGAATTTTTTTTTAATAAAATATTTTATAATAATATCAGAAAATGGGAAATAATTGATTTACAACAATAGTATAAATGATATAGATCATGAGCTAGACTCAGTCTAAATTTGGATGGCGAGTTTACCGCATATGCAGGATATGTACACAAATCATTTTTATTATATCTTGAAAAACATTAGGATTTGAATTTGAACCTAGACTTCTTATAGTATGTTAACTAGCAATACTATATTGGATTAAATAATGAGTTTTATACATAATTTTCTTAGGTTTTAATAGCCCCAGAGGAGGTAGGACAGGGCAGTGCAATAATCATATAAAATATTATAAAACAAAAGTACTATATTCTTAATGACCTAAACCACATGAAACCAAAATATGTGACAGAATAATGTTTATCCAACAATTGAAATTGGGAATAAAGCAGTAGAGATAATGGGAAACCATTGGAGACTATTGCGTTCTCTCTGAATTAGCTGTACCGTAAGCGGATAATTGGCCGAGCGTTAGATGCCCAGTTACCTCCGGACAATAAAGGATGCTTTAATCTGTCTCTCTGCGGGGTCATCCCAGGGGAGGGTGTCTTGTTCAGTGTGTGTTCTTGGTGTCTCTTGTATGTGTGTTGTGTGCTGTTTGGGTACTAGCTCCAAGACCGGACGATGGGACTCCACATTACTACATCACATAACATTATCTGCTTTTAAGAACGTTTGAAAGTTGAGTTTTGAACCACTATTATTGGGAAGGACTGTAGACAATGATAGCAGACTTTACCGGGAGGTGTAAAATCGTGTGAGGGTGATGATTGACATATTTTACAAACTTTTTAAAAAAAAAAAAAAAAATACTTCCTTTACACTAGAATATGTTAGTTTTGATGGATGTGAAATATATGAAAATAACCTAATCAG
The DNA here is from genome assembly GCA_946811695.1 of Gonocerus acuteangulatus. Taxonomy (NCBI): domain Eukaryota; kingdom Metazoa; phylum Arthropoda; class Insecta; order Hemiptera; family Coreidae; genus Gonocerus; species Gonocerus acuteangulatus. The sequence continues at coordinate 95,662,663 of OX328123.1, forward strand.
AGCGAACATTTTTAAACATCCGTAATAGAAGAACATGCGTTTCTATTTTTCCAAAAAAAAGATAATGATGAATATTGACGTCTTGAAGGTGGCTATTCGATTCCATACGTTTAGACAACAATAAAAACTGTACTTGGAAGCTTACGCATAACCGTTAGTCCTACGAATTATCTTAGAAAAATTGGCTGAAAAAGAGGGTTTTTGGGGAGGTGAACTCCAAGTGGAAAATATGCTTCGAAATGTTGTAAATGCTATAAATATTTGTATGTGAATCAGTTTGTTAAAAGATTACTTTATTCTAAGAGTTGTTGAAAATAGTTACAAAATGTTTTTCCTATATTGAAGGTTCTCTCTTGCCAAAGTCCTGCCATTAACGATATCGAATGACTCCCGGTGGACCGGGGCCACCTCAATTAAACTTTTGACAGCCTAAGCCGTCACGGCCTAAGTATGGAAGAAAACTTTTTCAATCTTTCACCTTAATGACAAGAAGGTAATTATGATGAAAGTTAAAAAATGAAAATGTTTATTGCTTGTATATTCTTTTTTCAAATTTGAAACTGGAAAGAAACTATTGGCAATGAAATAAATAAATGATATCTCTAGTAACTAGACAACCTACGGCCTTCAATTGACCAGGCTTTCGTAATGCTTCTAATTTCTCTTAATTTTGAGTGTGATCTCAGAACTTCTAATTCCCATTCTTGAAATATCTGTTCATGTAATGCTGTACATGTCTGTAGATATGTGAATAGTACGTATTTTTGTTGCCTATTACATCGCTACAACACCTTGATATGTTTATTTATCTATTTTATTTTGCCTCTATCCTGTTGGATCATCTTGATATGTTTGTTTTAGAAAATGTAAAGTTGACAGGATATTCTTGTGATGATTGGGTTTGTGATGTAAATGTTTTCCAGGAAGAGTAAAGCGAAATCAAAGAAAACCTTGGATTATTTTAAAATAACTCGTACCTAGACATTCGTTTTTGGTATCTTATCCCATATAAATAGAGGGCATTACATATAAAAATAATAAGGGATTATGTATGCACACATTATATTTCGGCAATAACAAAATAATTTAATACATAATTGATTAAAAACAAAGTGACTTAAATATAAATACAATTGAAGAAGTAATAAAATAAAAAATCGAACGCACATTAATATTAAAGTTCCGTGCGGAAGTATGTTATGTCTTTAATTGTATTATAAAATAACTATCTGACTCGGTGAACGTTGTTTTGCCATATACATCGTTTCTAGTGACTATTTTGGTAGTGAAATAATAATCCAGTACCTGTTGTGGGATCTCGTTGTTTAATATTTAAGCAATATCCGTCTTGTCCCTTCCAGAACATTAGCGGATATTGGATAGCGTCGTATGAATGGCGTGTATCAGTAGTGGACTCAAGATTATTATTTCTTCTTCAAATAAGGAAAATTAAATATTTTGTCCCAAAAATTAAATTGTTTGGGGTGGGCCCCTCTTATCACTTAGGGGTATAATAATTAGTTATAACCCTATTCTCAGACCTACATATTAAATTTCATCAAAATCGGTTAAGCCGTTTCGGAGGAGTATATACACTAAAACTGTGATAAGAGAATTTTATATAATTAGATAATGTACATAAAAAACAAAAAAAAAATATCGTACTTATTAAAAATATATAATATATATGTGTGTGTGTAATATATATATATATATATATATATATATATATATATATATATATATATATATATCAAAAAATTATTAAATATGTTCTTTATCTATGCTGAGATAGAATAAATTCTACTGCTATCATAGTTTCTGTATTTAAGAAAGGGATGAATTTTATGACCTGCGGATAGGGCATTTAAAAAAAAAAAAAAATATACTACACCTTTCCCATTTCCAACGGGAGACCCGACTAGTCATAGTATAATTCAATATCCAATCACTAGTTTTGAGAAAAGTTTATTAATCAGGAAAAAATCCGAATTGGTCCCTACCCTCCTATTTCTTAATCAATACATCAAAACCAGCAGTACTAAATTTAACCAAACTGTGTTAAATGGATTACTGAATAGTTAATATTTTTATTTTTGGTATGCTGCGATTTGTAATACCATTTATTAACGATGGCGCAACCCCGAAGCCATTGTAGTTGACGGAGGACTGAGATGATTGCCTGTTGTAGTTGAAAACAATTAACCGGAAATCGTAAACTTGCAGATATCGAATGCCGAAGACCGTATAACTGCTGGCAACAACTAAGTTCCAAGCTATCGGCTATCCTGAACAATCTTTGAAAAGCTAAGAAGCAATCTTTTATAATATAAAATAAGGCCCTCAAGTAATGTGGATCATACAGAGATTGCAAAAATAGTTTTACACCTTTTTTAGAAAATAGAAATTGACACCTTTTTTGTTAAAAATATAGTTGGTTGGAATGGTTTTCTCTAATTATAAAGTTTTCTCAACCTCTTGAAGGATTATTAAAAAAAAAAAAACTGTTCCTGTCCTTTCAGATACTGTTTTTTTAAATAATGAATCCTGAGTTTTTTGAGTGGTAGTATCTAAACGTTATTAAATAAAAACGTTTTTCGGGGCTTTAAAAAAATCGCGGTGTAAATAAACACAAATTAATAGATGTACAATAATGATTCTCACATTGTCATAATTCTCAAAAATTATAATTTATAAGCCATCTACCATACCGTGAAATTGTGCAATGTAATTATTCTTGGAATATTATAAGCCACTTAACCCGCCCTAATCTTTGAAAAACAATTCTTCTTAATCCCACGCTCAGGCGTCGTAATTAACAAGCAGTAAGAATTACAATCTTCACAAATACCTAAACACCACGAACAACTACGAATATTAAAACAAAAATCCTCTGATAAGCAGGAACTGCTTCATCTTATCATTTTTCCTTTTAATTCTTATCCCTAATCTGATTTGGAAAGCTTAAAACTGAATAATTTTTCTTAAATGTCTAAGAATAGAATAATACCCTAGAATAGAATAATGTCCTAGAATAGAATAATGCCCTAGAATAGAATAATGCCCTAGAATAGAATAACGTCCTAGACTAGAATAATACCCTAAAATAGAATAACTTCCTAGAATAGAATAATGCCCTAAAATAGAATAATGTCCTAGAATAGAGTAATGTTCGAGAATAGAATAATGTCCGGAATAGAATAATGCCCTAGAATAGAATAACGTCCTAGAATAGAATAATGCCCTAAAATAGAATAATGTCCTATAATAGAGTAATGTTCTAGAATAGAATAATGTCCTAGAATAGAGTAATGTTATAGAATAGAATAATGTCCAGAATAGAATAATTTCTTAGACTGGAATTATGTTTCTTGTCTAGGCGGAAGGTCAATAAATAAAATTTCAAATTAACATGCTTATCATCATGCGATGACTTTTCGGGAGCCTAGAAACATCCAAATGAAACGAAGGAGAACTTTCAGCTAGAATGGCGACGACATAACTGAAGATCATCTGCATTATACATCTACATACTTCTGAATATGTGAAAATGAAAAGCAATTTTTTTTTTTTTTTATGCATCACTTTGGTAGCGGGAGCCATTTTTATGACGATTATGGTAATTTGGAATTTAATACCTTGACCATCCACCTACACAAGAAACATTGTTTTGATTTTAAGTCACTATGTATTTTAATATGAAATTTCGATTAAAATGGAATGAAAAAAAAAAAAATTCCGTAACATGAGCTCCGTTCTCTCCAATGTTTGGTAGTTTGACCAAAAGTATACACCTAAACCTTTTTTTTTTTTTATTTATTTTTTTTTTTTGCGTAACTGGTTAGACATCAGAGCCCGCTCACGGGTGATTAGCTATTTCGAACATTGATTAGAGGGTAGATCACATCAACAGGTCTATGCATTTATAATAACTAACGTTTACATATAAATAAAGCAAATAAAGATGTTATAAATTTGAACCTGGAGCTGATAAAAAATTGTTTACTTCACCAAGTGTACGCATTATCACATATTTGTGTAAATACATGATAGTCTAAGGTATATGAGAATTGAGTCAATTTGAGAAATGTTTGAAAAATTCAAAAAAATGGGGCTTAGTCCCTGAAAACGTTTTGCCAATAAAACACTCGTGGGAATTTTCGACCATTATTTCATCCTTGGAACATCAATTTTCCACCATCCAGCATTCTCCAACAATGTTTGAAAAATTAATCTACAACAAATTATGTAGTGAAAGTTTCGATAGGACGATTCAGGACCTTGCAAGAGAAAGGGCGAATCACGAAATCCGGATGTTGGGAAACTGAAGTCAAAGTTATCGAAGTGCTTTAGGATAGAAAGGACCAATGTTTACTCTATGGAATGCTGATTCGTACGCCTGATTAATGAACTATGTAATTAAAATTTAATGTTTAAATTTTAATTTATACGAGTGACTTATGGGTAACAAAATGCTAGGAAGGGAGTTTCTGACCCGGTATTCGCCCTTGAACTAGGACATCGAATTTTTTTTAGATGGTGTTACTATTATAGTATCGTTAACTTAAAACTGTGAGAGAACTAAAGGTGAACTGGGAAAACAAGATGAAGCGGCGCGTAACATTAATTTTTACGACTTAGAAAAGAAAATTAAAAAAAAAAAAAAAGTAGATTTTTCAGATTCGCTCTTCCAAGTTCATGAATTTTAGCCGGAGATAATTACGCATGGATATTATCATTTTTCTCTGAGGTTATTAAAAACGCCTGTCAAGATGAGGCATTGAAAAGAGAATATCCTTGGATTTTACTTCTGTGTTTTTAATATCTTGTTCCTTTCCAATTCATTGATTTCGAAAAATATTTGAAGGGATTGGTTATAATCCGCTTTTAATCGGCACTGTAGCTTTATATTAATTGGGTACATTATGGTCATTTTAGCACCAAAAAACGGTCTCTTCTTTGAGATTTCATTCCAGTAGATATTTAAATATTTCTAACGGTTGAAACAAGAAAAAAAACCGCGCAAAATGACGCAATTTCTTTGAATGGTAATGTTATGTAGTGGTATGGAAGAGGCTCGAAATTGGAGCTGAGTAGCCAGCCACCTTTCTAACTCTCTTGTTATTTGTTACGACGTACTTTGTCCTCTTCCTCTCGTTCTGGACGATCTATCAAAATGTCCTTATTGGGTTTTATGGGTACTTACTGGGTCCTCATCCAGACGGTAATTCATCAACAATGGGAGTATAACTTTCTCCACAGTGTGACAACTTTTAAAGAAGCCTTCGTTTAGTGTTGCGGTAGAATTCAATCGTTTTGACTTTTTTCAGCTACTTAATACGCTCTCGAAATAACTTGTCAGTGTTTCTTCAAGGTTGTTTTTAGAGAATAAAATTAAGGTAATATTTATTTGTCCGACAGAACAAATCTCGTTCTAATCACTTCTCGAACAAAATGCCATATGCAGACTTTGTAAGATGGGACTATTAGTCAGACAGACTGCAAGGACAGGGACTACTTGGACATTCTACATAACATGCATGACATACCGACTGAAGATGACCTACACTTGAACAAAATATCAGAAAATCTAAGGAATAACACTATATAGGACTAAAAAAAATAAATACAATAACCTTTCATTTATTTTTTATTTTTGTAATTGTATCTATTTTTTTTTTACAAATGTGATTAGTTGTATGCATAATTAATTGTATAACCGGATATATATGTAAAATTTCAATAGTCGCATTAGGCGAATCGCACTTTGTTGCGAATGCTGAGAAAAAAAAATAAATAAAACTAAAGGGTTCTCAAAGAACATGAACACTTCTCAAATATTTCATCCATCTGCGTCTCCTTTTATTAGATCAGCACAAAAAAATAAGGGACCTGAATAAGGACCATCTTTCTGCAAAATACGCCCTGAGGAAAGTTTTCCATGCTGTTCCCTTGTGGATTGAGTTGGTACCTTGCTAATTTGAAGAATAAGAAATTTAAAAATCAGAAAATTTAGGAAGCCGAATGTCGATTAAATGTTCCGTTACTGTTACAACAGCCTGTAAAAATGTAATCGAACTATGTTCTTAGGTACACGGGGTTATATTGATTATTCGTTAATGTCTTCCTGGAAAAACCTCCATAGTGGCCAAAACAACCATCTCGTACAAGAACCGACTAAAATTTCTTTTCATTCGATATTTTCTTCCCATAAAAATCCCATAGCTTAAACGGGGTTTTCCAACCGTCAACCAGACATCTTGTTCACGTTGATAGTTATGTCACTAAAAGACAAATTATCCAATAAAATAAGGAAATATCAATAATGATTAAAACTTTCCAACGCGTTGTTATCATAATTGTTTTGAAAATATTCACTTTTCGAATATTATTTTATACTTTTTGTCTTTTAATTTTGTCATTTTACTTTATAATTAACTTTTGTATTTGTTGTCATTTATTTTTCACTGCCCCCTGTGCAAATAATGTTCTTTACTATTAATAAAAGTTTCCTTTAAGGTTATTCTTGTGAATAAATATTGTATAATTCGTGTTCAGCCAATTTTTCCCCATTCACGGGACTTTACTAACTCAATTAACTTATTTTATTCTGATAGATTAACTAACTGACATTTCCTTTCTTATTCAAAGAAGAAATGTAAAAAAGCCTCCTTCTATTTTCTGATATATTTCCTAGTTACAAAAACAATTTTTTCCTCTCCTTCTTGCCGCAGAATTATTTCAAATTCACGTGCTATATATTCCCTGTCAGATTCAGGTGCATGTGAGGAAAATGGTTTTACTTCTAGCGTCTCTCACTGTCGGAGGACAGGAGATATCCTCTCCTCTCGGTATATACCAGCCTACGTCAGGTAATGGATCTTCACAACCATATAGCAGAGAGTGGCTGTTCCTTCTTTATTTTCACCTAGTTGGTGTGTTTCCTTCCTCCTTATATGGTTCAAGTGTGTATGTATTAGAGAACTGCACGAGTAAGTATGGCATCGCGTAATCACGAGTAGGTATACTCGTGGGACGAGTAACTCGATTACTTTATGTATACTCGTACTCATTACGAACACCGGCATCGCATCGTTTCGCATCGGTATCGCCGAGTAAAATAATATTTGGCATCGGCATCGCCGAGTACAGTAGGGTTTGGCATCGGCATCGCCGAGTACAGTAGGGTTTGGCATCGGCATCGTCGAGTGTTGAAGGTTTAGCATCGGCATCGCCGTGAATAACTATGTTTGATACAGGTTCGCATCGCCATGTGTAATGAAGAGCAAATCATTCTGATGTTCAATATTGATAATTGGCGATGGAATTGCGAAACGACAAATTTGCTTATTCTGAAGATATTAGACAAATTCAAAACAAAGCCCACTTTATTCCTTACAATAAACGAAATTATATTATAGAGTGACTTAACAATTGTAACGTAAACAAAAACAATGTGAGACAATGTAAAGGTAGGCAATATAAGAAATAAACCTTTTTTTAAGGTGATAAAAGAAAAAAAAACATAAATAAAGGCAGAAATAACCGTTAATCCTGTCCTGCCGAATCTAAAAACACGTTCTTGGTAACTTTTTTTTTTATTTTGTCACTCACATTCACGCGCGGTTTTTTCTGTTTCTAATATCAGCGTTTCCAGATGTAGAGTTTTCGAGCTCTACTCTAATCCACATAATATGTGGAAACGCTGTTGTTTTAAAAACATATTATGTTTCCTTAAAATAGATGGACTAGCACCGTATATAAAATATGTTCACATTTGCCACACATTACAAATGCTAGCACGTCTTACGCACCATCACAGTCAATTTTTTTTTTTTTTTTTTTTCTTTTCATGTTTATTTAAAATCTGTACAATTATAAGTACAATAATTAATTGTGCTGGTCTAAGTATACATGTCAACGAATAGTATATGGAAGGAGCCAAACATTATCGGCACTTCCTAATATATTAAAACAATCTGTGCTGTTTTTGACTGCTGTCATCGTAGCTGGTCACGGGGCCAAAGTCTCTTAAGCCTCCTGGGAAGGTCTTTAGGGTGGATCTGAGTGGAAAGGGATTGACCTCTAGGATTTGGGTGGGATGACAATTTGGAATGAAACGTCAGGAAGCGGGATTTGGCGAGGTCGTTTACGAAAGGAATATTAAGGTCGTTGTGTAGGGTTTTGTTGGAGACATAAAAGGGAGCATTGACTATTCTACGAAGGACTTTGGATTGGAATGCTTGTATTCGTTGTATGTTTGAGTGTTTTGCTGTTCCCCATAATTCGAGTCCGTAAGTCCAGATAGGTCTGATTATAGTTTTGTAAATAGTAAGTTTGTTTTGTGTCTTAAGCTTTGAAGTAGGTCCAAGTAGTCGTCGTAGGAGTCCATATCTCCTGTTCAGCTCTAGCCTTTTCAGTCGTGTGTGTGGGTTCCATGTGAGTCTGCTGTCTAGTAGAAGTCCCAGGTAACGTACTTCATTCGATGCAGGGAGTTCACGTCTGCAAATGAATACAGGAGGGCAGGCGCTCCTATTAAGAGTGAATGTAACTTGAAAGCTTTTTTCGGGGTTCACTTTAATTTTCCACAAGTTGCACCATTTCTCGACAGACTCAAGGTGCTCCTGTAGTTGCTGGGAAGCTGTAGAGGCATCAGGGGAAGAGGAAAAGATGGCTGTATCATCGGCGTAGGTCGTAATGTGGGTAGTCGGATGAGTGGGGATATCTGCCGTGTACAGGAGGTAAAGGACAGGACCTAGGATGCTGCCTTGTGGGACGCCTGAGGATATGGGTCGAGAGGAGGACAAGGTAGTACCAGACCTTGCTTGAAAGGAACGATTCGAGAGGTAGGATTGAAGGATGAGGTAGTATGTGTGAGGTAAAATACGCTTTACTTTGTATAACAACCCCGGGTGCCAAACCCGATCGAACGCTTTGGCGACGTCGAGGAAGGCACTCGTGCAGTAGTTTTTACATTCAAGCGCGTAGGATATTGTGTCAACAACGCTAAAGCATTGTTGGATGGTGGAGTGCCGGGAGCGGAAACCGAACTGGTGGTCAGGAATGGAATTGGAGGATGTAACGATGGGAAGGATTCTCTTCAGGAAAAGTTTTTCAAAAATTTTGGACATGATTGGGAGTAAGCTTAGAGGGCGATAGGCGGATGGTGTATTTGGAGGTTTTTGGGGTTTTGGGATAAGAATTATTATTGAGTGTTTCCATGGTTTGGGGAAATGAGTGGTTCTTAGTATTGAATTGAAGATGTAGGTAAGGAAGATTATGGCTTTCTGGGGTAGGTTTTTTAGGATGAGGGATGTAATAAGGTCGTACCCAGGGGATTTTCTGGGGAGATGCTTAATGATGTATTTTACATCTGCAGGATGAAAAGCTTTGGGAGGAGGGGAGAGGGGAAGAGGGTGGTCAAGGTAGTCGTGAACCAGCTGGTCGTGGATAGGATTTGTATTTGGGTGCGGAGAAAAAGTGGATTCGAGATGTGCGGCAAAAACTTCGGCCTTGTCTTCATCGCTCCTTGCCCAGCTGCCGTCACTGCGTTGGAGAGGATGAGGAACGGTATGAAATTTTAGGATTTTACGGGTAGCAGTCCAGAGGGAATTATCTTTTGTGGATAGGGTTTGAAGATAATCATTGAAGGATTTTGATCGGTATTCGGAAAGGGCCTGTTTTAAAATTCGGCTTTAGTGAACATAAGAACGGCAGTGTCGACATCTGATGGGGTTTTGAGGGGGACAGTGAGGTCAATGGAAGCGGTAAGGATTTCTTGAAATAATTCCCAGTTGATAGGACCTTGGATGAGGCTAGGATACTGAGCACGACGTTGAGGAACGGTATCTAGCTTAAGGAGAATGGCTGAGTGATCGGAGGATAGATCAAGCAGTGACTGCACTGAGTAGGATATACTTCCTAGGCAAGAAGAGATGAAGAAATCGACCAAGTCTGGAGTTCGAGAGAGATCTGTTGGCCAGTAGGTGGGAGTGTTTGTGGAAATGGATTGGTAGTTTATCACAGTCAATTAAGATTTTTTCTTTTAAACAGGACCATACATAACTTAACCACATACTTCTTTTGAGGTGTACATACGACTCTTATTTGTGTCCTTAAGTTCCATATTTGTAAAGAAAAAACAAATATGGAATTTAAGGACAAAAATAAGCGATTAAGTTCGTGCTACTGCTGAACACTGCTGATTACAATAACTCGACGCTCTTTAATCCGCATCCCTGATTTAACCGCCCAATTAACTTTAGCACGGTTCCTCCCTCCCTCCATAGGAAACCCGCTTATAAGGTTGATCTCATGACAAAATCCGGAAGTACCCACACGAAAATTTCATGTTTCAGATCCCGTAGAGCAAGAATATAACGGTGGTTCAATTTTGTATATATATATTTCAGATTGTCGACTAATTTGAAAGGTCAAGTTCGTAAACCAGCAGAATCCGTCCACCGCAGGAGTTGCTTTTTGGAGTGAAATTTGCGTGCAAAAAAATTGTAACGCGAACATTTTGGATACTCATGCAACCATATGGTTTATTAACGTAGAAATACGAATAAAACCATTTTTAAAGCGATATCTGTAACCGTTTTCGAGGACAATGAAACACCTACTTTTCCAAACTAATTTTCAGTTTGGGTATTCAAAAAGGATTAATTTAGTTGAAACTTGTTCCAGGCGTTTGATATTTCTATAATTTATGATAGGTTAATTTTGGTTCCGTTTGGTGTTAAGGAAGTACTAGAAACAAAATATTTCATTAATAGGCATGAAAAGCTTTTGGATCTTCGTTTATTTTCTAAAACGGTACGAAATCGTGGTAGGTGGAACTTAATCATTTAAAAGCTTACTAAATTCTCTACAAAAAAGGTTCTGATGTAATTTTTGATGAGGTAATTTAAATCGGAAATGAACGGATTTGAAAATTCGCAATTGTTAGTTTGGTCTTCTGAGCGGGGTTTTTTTTTTTTTTTTTTTTTTTTTTTTTTTTTTATCTGTTTACGTAACCTTTTAACTGGTTGTTGCTTATTTTAATTTCATTTAACATTAAAACTACGTTTAGAAGGTGAGGGAAGTCGCCATGATACTGTCTGTTTCCTGTTGTGGCGCCTTAAATCTCTTTTCTCTTCGAGATTTTATTTTATACTAGCTGTTACCCGGCGCGCCATGCTACACCTAGTTTCTGCATATAGAAAATCCTAAATAAATTAGAAACCAAATAAGTATTATTAAAATCTAATAACACAAATCTATAACTGTTTCGAACCCGTGACCTCCCAACTGTGAGTCCTAGACGACTTTGACCTAACCTATAACACCCCCCATATCAAGACGTACATGTATGCCAAGTTTGGTAAAAATAGGTCTAACGGTGTGGATTTGTATAAAGAACGAACATACAGACCGACAGATGGTAGCCGTTTTGACCTAGCCTATGGCAATTTCCGTATTAAGATCTACCTGTGTCCCAACTTAAGTCAAAATCGGTCGAACGGTGTGGATTTTTATAGGAAACAAACATACAGACATATAGCTGGTAGAGATTTATGACCTAGCCTACGACACTCCAGATTAGGATCTATCTGTGTACCGAGTTTAGTCAAAATCGGACGAACGGTGTGGATTTGTATAAGGGACAAACATACAGACAGACAGCTGGTAGACGTTTTTGACTTAGCCTACGACACTCCTCAGATTAAGATCCACATGTGTACCGAGTTTAGTCAAAATCGGACGAACGGTGTGGATTTGTATGAGAGACAAACATACAGACAGACAGCTGGTAGATTTTTTTTATCTTCCCTAGGAGATAGGTGTCAAGAACTACCATTATTCCAAGTTTGGTAAAAATCGGTCAAACGGTGTGGATTTGTATAAGGAACAAACAAACAGGCAGAAAAACATACAGACACGTGATTTTTATATATATAGATTTATCAAGAAAGATCAAACCCCACCAATAACTGCCACTATTCCTTTACTAATAGCACTAGAGATATAAACGGAACCGCGCTAAGATGACGCATTTCCTGCGAATCGGACGTTTGTAGCTTATCTTCTCTCCTTTATCGACATGTCGAGAAGTCGACAGTTATTTACGATGCCTACGATGCAGTACTCACGAGTATTACTCGTAATCGTAATGAAAAGTAATCGGCGATGCCAATTCGAGACGATGCCGAGTATGTACTCGCATCGTCCAGTTTATACTCGGCAATGCCAAGTCCAAACGATGCCGAGTATGTACTCGCATCGTCCATTTTATACTCGTTGATTATTTATCCGATTACTTTTTACGTATCCGTGCAGTTCTCTAGTATGTATGTGTGCGTACATATATATATATAGAGAGAGAGAGAGAGAGAGAGAATACTTGCCTAAATAATATACATAATGTGTAGTTTGGTGGGGTGGTTATGTTTGTTTGTGCGTGCCCGATATTCATGAAATTGATATATGAATTTATTTTCAAAAATTTAAAAATATTTCGCTTAAAACAAAAGATAAGGTACATTAATTAACAGCATAATCCTCCTGCCGGAACACTCTGCTTATTCGAAATTTGCTCTAAAAAATAAATAAATAAAATTCCATAGGTAATTATTTTCGGATAAATTGGGACGAAAAAAAATATCACATAGGCTTTTCGTTTTTAGGTTTCAAAATGCACCTTTTTAAGGTTTTTGGACGTAGACATCGAATGAAACCATCGTCGAAAAGTGGGTGAAATATAATAAAGGTAGAGTATATTGGTTTAGTTTTGAAAAACTATGGGAAAAACATAAGTAATTTTGGACTTTTCGTATAAATTCTTAAAAATCACGATAACGATTGTGAAATTGTGGTAAGTAGGCGGTCGAAGGATATTCGAATACTTAATAAATGTCAAACAAAAAAGATTCCTATGGAAATTTTAAAAAGACAACCAGATTTATTTATAATGAACGCTCCTACCGTTATTACTGACCGTTATATTTAAATTCCGTTGAGGAAATAATTATAATAATTCTGTAAAAAGCAGAGTAGTAAAATGAGTTAGTATTATTTAACGTTTTTCATAAAGCTGAAGTCAGCGGAATCGAGTTAGAAGGAGGATGAAGTCTCTTCAGCTCTTAGTTCGTTTCTGCTGTTTAGGCATCTATAGTTTCAATTTTCTTGGACATTTCATTGGATTCGGCGTTCAATTTTGTAGAACAGGAAGAATTGTTTATAAATGTAACTTTCCGGCAAAAAGAAAAGAGAGATATTCCTATTGCGAGCTTTCCATATCTCCAGAAATAAGGATTATATGAAAACGCCCTCCAATGAGTTGGAGTTTATTTATTAAACTAGACATCTTTTGACACCAGAGGCACATCGCCAGTACTCTACCGTTCTCGAGGTAAGCCAGGAGTTGACAGGTGGTGAAAAATAGGACAACAGATTTACATAATTAAACTTCAATAATTATTGAAGTTTAATTGTGTGGGAAATATTATGTTTTGTGTTATTCTATGAAAAAATTAGATGTTCATAAAAAATTTAGAAATTCATGGCGTTCTTCCTTATATCATAAACTCAACTAAAATTGCCACTACTTCCCAAATGGCGCCTCTAATTTCCGTGAGTGCCAAGCTACGTGCCTATTTAAATGGCTGTCTAAGATGAGCTTAAGCGCTCATAATTTATTTTGCCCATTATATTACTTTAGAGCAAACATACGACTTATTTAGAAGGATCTTTTGTATAATCTCTCCCTCTGTTTAGCATAAACTGTTCGGTTTTTACACGTCATTGTTTTTGGTCGAAACAATAGCTAATCATAATTCCTTCTCTTAATTTTTTTCTCTTTTTTTTTTTAACGGCACACCAACAATAGGGCTATAAACGCCGAACTATCTACAGGTTGTAGCCATTTTATAATGGCAAGAGCACGTGGTCGGTCACCCATTAAGGTACTGGCCACGTCCTACGTTGCTTAACTTCGTTGATCTCAAGGAACGTTCTTTCGCTACCAATTCTTCTTTTGGCGTAACTAAATTGCAGAGGGCCAATGAAATTCGCCCTGAGCCAAAACCTTTGCGTAAAAAATTCCAAAACTTTATGTGATAATACCTAAACTGATCGCCTACCATATTTGAAGTCAGATTTAACGTATTCACGCTTTGTATCGTAAATTCAAGAAATTCAAAGAAACATTTTTTTTTTCGCTGGTGTCGATTAAGTCCACAGGCGATATTTGCCTGAAATTGAGATTTCCTCATTTTCTGAAAGTATTGGAATAGTTGATCGTTTCATTTCTGAAGCATTAATAATATTTGGTTTAGCATAGGAGCTTAACCGTATTTCGTTTACATCAAAACTCTTCATTAAACGATTCAAGAGCACAAAATTATATCATCCGAAATCCTTTAATTTGTATACAAAATAAATCCCTGCATTAAGAAAACTGGATTTGCACATTTTTTTTCTATATATATATATATATATATATATATATATATATACATATATATATATATATATATATATATATATATATATATATATATATATATATTTGAAAGGAAAAATAAATAGATAAACGTTTAATTACTAATATAATAATATAAATTTGTATATAATAAATATAAATTGATATTTAATCTAATAATATAATAATATTACAAGTGTGTAATTTTTCATAACAAGCTTACTTGATACAAACTAATTTCTATAAGAAAAACAAAATAAACGTAGCCCTGTAGTCGTTTCTCTAAATAAAACACACTAAACAAACATTTAGTTTATCCTAATCTAATCTTTATCCTAACGTCCCCTAACTTATTAGAGTAAAGCGACTAAGAGATACATTTTTTTGTCAGACATTTCCAAGTATGCTGAAATTTCTTTGCTTTCATATCTAAACTATCATTGACTAAGCTTAAATGCCGATAGGTCACTTCCCCTTTCCTGAGGTTCTCGTCGCTGATCAATATTCAACAGAATCCCTAAGCCTCATTGTCTATTAGGGATCCTATTAAAATTCTATTAATTTGCGGTTACTCAAGCTATTTATCAACCAAAACGCCTATTACCAAATATTACCTGCCATTAAATTCCCTGCGCCTAATAGGAAATACAGAAGAGATAAACATAATTGATATCCCTATTTTTAGAAGGGAAATAGCGATTTACGTTTTAATCCCCAGCATTTTACCGCAGGATACACGATACAAAATAAATTACCACCATTGTTATATGGTAAAATCCTCTTAGGAAATCCTAAAGTACTTTTTATTATTTTATTTTCTTCCCAGTTCAATAACTGGAAGATAACTTAATTGAGATAACTTTCATTGTACTCTAATGATCTCAGCAGTTCCTAAATGGTGATACTTATGAAATCATACTGAAATTGATTACCAACTGTCTGTTCGAACGCTCAACTTAACATTTGTACGTCAACGGAATATTCTTCTGTCTGTTCGAACGCTCAACTTAACATATGTACGTCAACGGAATATTCTTGTCTGGGACATGGATCTAAAACTTAGAATGATGTTGGAGTTATATTAATATAGTTAGGCAACAAGATAAAACTCTCATTAAAAGGCTAAAACTGTTAATGAAGAGAACAATTTGGTTGGTTCGGTGTAATAATTAATTTAATTTAATTTAATTATAATTAAATATTTGTTTTTTTTCCGGGCAAATCTCTCTCTTAATGTGACAATTTTGCATATTTTCGCATTTCATTCTTATCATTTGGGCCCAAGGTATATTGCGAGTTTCGTTGGAATGAAGCAAAATTTACAGCCATAAAAAGCGAACTAATAATTTGTGTACAAAATATTCCTCAACTCTAATTGGTCCAATTTTACTTTTATACAGAGATTTAAAAACCAATGCCCCAAAAATTATTTCATGAGTGCGGCCCCAATAAGTACATTCATTCGGAAAGTATTATTACACTGGTAATAAGCCAAGGATTTTTGAGGTGATTATATCGTCCCTACTATGCCAAACCAAATCTCGTTTAACAGATTCGAGACTTTGCTCATGCATTCTGGACGATACGGCTTGTCACAGCTCTAACCCTTTTAGAATAGCCTTTAATGTCCTAAATAAAGTATCGAATAAGACCATATATTACTTCGTCAATGGATAGAATATGTTCGTTCTCTAGTTTGCTCCGATTTGCATATTCGGTAGTTTGACATGGTAGGTACAACATATAAATTTCATCCCCTGACTTCAAATATAGCATTAGTTCGGTTACTAGATCAACATTGTATTTAGCTTTGCATTTGCCCAAAATATTTCAGATAACTGAAACTAATGAAGTCCAGGCTCTTCTCTCAACTCTGATTCATTGAAACTAGGAAGGCAGGAATCATTTGTCAGGAATCATCATTTGTCTAATTTGCGATTCATCAAATATTCCTGCTTTAATTTTTCCGGACTCGACTGTGTAATTTTTCCCCCTATATATACAGAGCATGGTCCATTATTATCAAGAGCCATTTCATACTGCTTCATAACCCAACTTAATATGCAGTGGAAGAAAGATGATTTTCTTTCGTGCAATCAAGGGTTTATTATTGATTATCTTCGCCCCAATGTCCACGTTTTCTCTCCTAGGCCACTATTTTCTAACCCAATGATGTGTTGTGTCTCTGCTATCCCAGAAGCAAGGATATTTGATGTTCACTGAGCAATTGGTATCGCACCATATTTGTTACCATTATTTTGAAGAACCCATTTCAATAGTCACTTAGAACAGTCCCGACGCGAGCTCACAAACATATAAACAGTTATATAATAACTAATCCTTGTATGAAGTGTACTAGATTCAAACTTAAAAGTATTGAATTGAAAATAACATTGATAGATAAGTGAAATTATGTAAAAATCTAGAGCAGATAGAGTAAAACTGAGTTCATATTTAGATTCAGAATCCCAAATACAGCTATAATCCCTGGCACCCAAAAGAAAAAATGTTGTTTTTCCTGACCAGTGCTATTAAACAATCTGAAGCATAAAGGCCATTTGAATGTCAAACATGTTTCGATTAACTTTCAGTGGAGGTGTGTATGTTAGTCTGCGAGACGACTGATCGAGGGACCATCTCGCCTGAATTCCTAGCATGTTATTAGTTGAGTTGCTTCTAGTGAATTCCTTCTGGAGTGCTATGCAATCTTAACTCCCTTATGTAGCCCCCTTGCATAGTTTAAACGATTCACAGTGTTATTTGTTCCTTTATATCGAGACTTTCTGGTGAATAACATTCTACTAAACGCATTTTATTATTGCAAAATGCAATTTATTCAATTTGACTAAAAAAAACGAAAAATAATGGAAAAAAATACCACAGATGCACCTATTTACATTTCCCAACGTTTATTTAATTATCTACAAATCAACACACTACAACGGGAAATCAGCACATGACACCACGCCGGCTTTCTTGGTACCCCCCAAAAAGAGATACTTGGGTGGGGGGGGGGGTATAAACTACTGCGTTATTTAGTTCATACGTTTTCGTAGCGGTCTTCCGATCCCACCGGACGAATGCGTTGGTAAAAATTGAAAAAGAAAATTAATTCGATTAGCTTTATGGAATATACTTTCTATTTAATAATCTTCACTGCGATGTATCTCTCGTATTTTACCTTTTTTTTACCTAGGGTAAATGACCCGATAGTTGACACTACTCCTTAATTTGACACTTCAAATTTAAATTTGAAAAATAACAATTAGATTCAAGAGAATTCAATAAGTTAGCATCCAAATGAAAAAACAGGCGTTGAAGAATAATCTTGACTGACCTGATCAACTATGCAACTCCGTTAATAACATCTGCCGCCATTTTAGTATGGAAAATCCTAGAGTCAACTCCTGCTACTCTCTTCACTTAATGAATTTGATAAGAGATTAAGAATATTTCTTAAGAATTTTTTTTTTGTAATGCGTGCATTAAATTGTTTTGCTTTTTGTGATCTCTATGAACTCTATGATACTTAAATAATGGACTGTAAAAGGTTTGACTCAAGTTAAATAAAAAAATCTAGAGATTATGGTAGTGTCAACATTGGGAACACAATAAACAACCAGGGCTCCTTTTCTTGACACTAATGTCAACTTTAGGAAAACGGTTGTCAGTGATGCATACTAAAACATTTAGTTGAGATTTTCATTAGAAATTCATGTATCCTGATTTTATTAGTTTCTTATGACTGGAACCTTAGGTTGACAACCAGTTTTCCTAATGTTGACATTCTGTTCCCAATGACAGACAACTTTTTATAATAGTTTCTGCCATTTGAAATGGTCACACAACTTCTTAATCTATTTGTGGTACAATGGTTATACCTGGCTGTACTTCCAAATGCTTCTCACATTATCCAATCTATGGATGTATCAGATTTCCGAACATTTAAAGAAGGTTGGAAGCTAAAAGTTCATGAATGGAGCGTCAACCATATGACAAGTCCTGCATTAAAAAAAAAACAGCTGAAATCGCCAAGAAAGAGCCAAGCCAAGATTGAAGAAAAAATAAGAAAAATCCCTTACAATAAATAACTTTTAAATACTTCTCGTCTGAAAAATAAAGTGAGAAACTGCATAACTGAGGAAGATGGTGACTCCACCAATCACCCTGAAGAAGGAAGGACGTCACTAACATGAGCTTTGTAGAATCTACATGTGCAAGTAAACCATCATCACTGTCAACAATTGAGGCAAGTCAGCTAGATAAAACTACAAATAACGAATATGAGAAGAATGCAGATCAAAGTTTACACAAAAAGTTAAAGAAGAAGTCCGATTGTTCAAAAATGACCAAGGCATGAAAGATGAAAATGGCTGTAATAAGTAAGTTATAAACAAAGTCAACATTATAAGGGTAGGTGATTATTGTATAGTTCTTGTTGAAGGAAAAACAGTACGGGAAATATGTTTGACAAGTGGTGAGGTGGATTTCCGCCAATGCAGTTGTCGCTTGTTGCTCACAATGGAATAAAAACGGGTTTTTCGCTGATGGCATGATTTTCTAATATCTACTAGCCAAATTACTTGGAAACTACTCAATCCTCTAGTATTTGGATAAAATATATTTATTTCCAGAACCACTGACTCTACATGGAAAAATTCGGAGGCATATTGTTATTCTTCCTAGTTATGATTTTCAGTTAAAAATAATTGCAGTACCTAGTTGTTTGTTTTTCGAAAAGGATCTCTTTCGAATTCATTACATTTTTCATTGTTCCTGCTGTTTTCAATCCAATTTGGTTGTTTGTTTAAAGAATGAAGTTGTATTATTTTCATTTTCCCTCACTGTCATCCTTAGGAACAGAAAAGTCAAACTTAGGCACCGACCTACTGCAGACGTGTCAACATTAGGACCAGAGTAAGGCAGCATTTATTGATTTATTTTACTTGAAATACTTATTGTATCTAAAATTGGTTTATGTGAATTTCATTGGTTTATGTGAATGAGCTGACGAATAATTTGATACATTCAAAATTTATTATCTTCAAAAAACTAAGCGAAGAATTATTTTAAGTAAAATAACCCTTCCTTAAAGTGTCAACTATTGGGTCATTTACCCTAAACCTTTTTAGGGCGTTTCCTCCATAAGGAGGGAACCCACTTATGAGGTTGAACTCATGATGCTATCCGCACCAATTTCACGTTTTAGAACCCATAGACCACGAAAATAACGGTGGTTCAAAATTACACACACATATGCGTATATATATATATATATATATATATATATATATATATATATATATATATGATGAAATCATTGAAAGGAAATCATTACAGTTTTTTATTTTTTCGTAGAAATAGCTATACTAAATGTATGACTGATATTTCCAATTAGCCTGAGACTCCTGGAACGGAGAAAGCTCGAAGCAGAGGACCTTTACACCCTGCCCTTTACAGCGTAGGCTGCCTACGTGAGAGCCCATCAAGTGGGGAAATTAATTACTCAGCTCAATATTCGCTTAATTGACTTGATTAACTAATACACTGAGGATGGCCCTCCGCTATTCAGCTGCCAATTTAGGTTTCAACCGAGGCTCCTAGGTCTAGCAATACCAATTCGCTGTCTAAATATGAACAAATCATAATTTCATAAAATAACACTTTTGCAGAGTTAGGCAAAACGACTCATTACTATCCAAAAATAACCTTATCCTTCAGGGAAAATAAATAGCAAATAATTTCGATATTTTTCTCTTTTTCATTAAAGTAGTAGCCCTAATCAGAGCGCAACCCTAATACGCTTTACCCATTGAATAATTTATAATTTTGTATTTATTGCTATTAATATATCTACCTATAGTCTCATCTACTAGGATCGGGATTCCAGACCGTTCGTACGCCCAGCTTTTGATTAATTTAATGGTTACCAGCAATTGTTCCGTACGAAGTGGTCATCACCACAGGCAATTTAGGTACCTATCTAATGTTAAAGTAAAATATTATAACATCCACCATATTCGTACTATAACTGATTTCGTTTGCTTTAAAAATATAAAGCTCTAATATTTATGAGAAGGGCGTTCTTGATGTGACTGTCATTCCAAGGTTGGAAAAGAGTAATAGTGTATGATATGATTGGATATATCCAAGAGACGGATTGATATCCTTTGAAGAGAAAGAGTGCTGCCCGGGAACAATGTTAGAAGTATGACAATATGGAGGAAATTGTAGAACAAAGGAAAAGGCTGAAGGACCTTCTCGAGGTGTCCTCTCGCAGGCAATCCATTCACTGATAACACTGATGCGACGCGAATCGATAGGAGGGGGGTCTTATCTTCCAACCTCTTTATACTTTGTTTCGTGAAAAAAAAAATCAAAAGAAGAGAGAGAACGAAGGAAAGCGGGAGAGAGAGAGAAAGTTATGAATGAATGAATTAGTTTGAAAAAACTGCATTTATTCACTTTTCTTGAAAACGTTTATAGATATTGCCTTGAAAGCAGTTTCATTCATTTATCTGCTTTGGGAGCATATAAAAAGTACCTGGAAGAATACAAAAACCATAAAACAGTTTACCGGTTGGTGGATTCTGCTTGTTAGCGAAGTAGACCTTTTAAATTGGACAAGGAACTTTTGTACTGTATTTCATTAAAATCGGACCATTTTTGAGAGCGTGAGATAGCGAACAGACAAATATATATACAGGGTGTTCAAAACTCGATTGACACCCCCCTTTTTTCCCACAATTTTTTTCATTTAAAAACGAAACTTGGTGGGTCCTAACGTGGTCGAATAAACATTCATTGGACCTAATGAACAACTCCTCAACTTTCTCCAGTTCTTCTCCAGAGAACCTAACTCTGGAATCTCCAATGGAAATGGCTTATTTTTATGACAGATTATTGTAGAGGGGTCTCCCGTGGTCTAGTGGCTAGCGCCTTGGATTCATAAGCGGGAGATGGTGGGTTCGATTCCCACCTCCGGCAGAAATTTTCTCATCTCAGGGCTCGCTGGGAAAATTCCTCGCCGCACCCTGGATGTCGGCGCTAATGACCTAGGTGTAGATGCGCCTTTCAAAAAAAAAAAAAAAAAAAAAAAAAAAAAAAAAAAAATTATTGTAGAGAATTTAATTTGATGTCGATTTTATATTTGTCATTTGTTCGCTAAAGCGCACCAATGAGTAACAAATTGCCAAAAACCGAGAAAGAAATATTATTTTATGTTTGATTGTAAACGTTTGTGAATTATTTACACCCAATTTAATAAACAGGAGAAACAAAATTTTTTTTGCCTTTTATTTAAAAAAAAAACATTGAATTCGGTTAAGATTTGGAGGCTTTAGTTTTTTTAAAAACACGAAAAGTAGTTTGGCCCCACTGTGCGCCGGTGGGGATCGAACCCAACCATCTCCCGCATATGAATCTAAGGCGTTAGCCACTAGACCACAGGGAGTCCCCTCTATTCCTTTAAATTTAATATTTTATTTTTGAATCCCTTTTTTGTCAAGATTTTTATATTAATTTAGTCTTTAAACATTCTTAAATTCCTAAGTAAGTGGAGCAAAAATAGTTTAGGAAGTGTTCATTAAGTTTTAAAACTATTTAGTCGGGCATTATCCCGCCAAGATTCCTGCACCTTACACCTTCGCGCACGAAAACGATTAAACTCGTGTTACTATCACCCTCGTGTGTGTTATAAGAAAGGGCATGATGTGTTTGCTTGTTTCCCAAAAAGAATTTGTTGGACAACTTCAAAAAGTCCGACTCGCAAGAACTGCTTCATCTTAGCGCGGTTCCGTATATCTCGAAGAAGTGGAGTAGATTAGGCATCACAAATAACAGGAAACTGACAGTAGCCAACTAACACAGAAGCGGATAATTCTTAATCCTCATTCTTGAGGAAGGCCGAATAAGTCAATACAATTATGTACTAAAAACGTACTCACTCTACGAATACTGCTCAGCAGGCTCTATTCCAAACAACCGAAAATTCGTTGTCATTTTAAGTTCCTTGTTTTACTAGCAAATTCGTTTCACTGTAATAATCAACTGTAAATATGTGCTTCATGGCAAATAAAAGTTCATTCTCTCGTGGGTTAAATCTTTCTATAAAATAAGAAATAATGATAACTTAAGTTGTAGCAGAAAGAAGGTTATATAGATAGGAGAATTCAAAACAAACCTATGTATACGCCACCATGGTTAGCCACAGCCATCTTGATTTCCACAGCTATTCCAAAGGTATTAACTATACCTTTTACCGTTTCTTAGCTTATTTTACTACAATACTAATTTTACTGATAAATGCAATTTAAAACAAAAAACAACCAATTAAAAAGTGAGATAAACAAATAGAAAAACCCTTTCCAAACAACAAAACAAACTCTTTTTAAGATTTAAGCGCTTATATCTCTGATTGACGTTGTCCCATCGAATAATGCTTCCGAACCTTTTTTGTAGAGAATTTAGTAAGCATTCGAATGGTTGCCTTCTACTTACCACAATTTCCCAACCGTTATCGAGATATTTACGAAAAATGTATGAAGGTCCGAAAACTTTTCATGTCTATTAATAAAATATTTTTTTTTTCGCATACTTCCTTAACTCCAAATATAACCAAAATTTAAACATCTCAGTTGGGATTAATTTCCAAGATGTAGGAAAAATTTCAATTGAATCCCGCGATTTTAAGTACCCACAATAAAATAATGACATGCGAAAACATTGATTCCACTTTTCTCAAAAACGGTTACAGATATCGCGTTAAAAATGGTTTCATTCGTTTTCCTATGTTAAGAAACCTATAAAAGAAGTACCTGGAAGCATATGAACTCAGAAACGTAAGCGTTACGATTTTGTTTGCGCGAATTTCGCTCCAAACGCCATCTTCCTTTGGGCGGATTCTGCTGGCTAACGAACTTGACCTTTCAAATAAGAAGACAGATTTTTGTACCAAATTTTATCAAAATCGTACCATTTTTGAGCTTGCTAGAGCGTTAACAGACAAGCATATATATAAATATATATACATATATATAAATATATATACATATATATATATATATATATATATATATATATATATATATATACAAATTTGAACCACCAATATTTTCGTGGTGTCTGAAACGAGAAAGTTTCTGGTCAGCACGTCCGGATCGCGCCTTGAGGTCTACCTCATAAGCGGGTTCTCCCTATGGAGATAGGGAGGAACCGCGCTAAAACAAAAGTGTGTTTTGCTCCATTCCTATAACCATTTTAGACATTTAAAGGTACTTTTTGGTAAGTAAATTTAATCCTCTACAATGTACTACATTACATGTATATCGACTACATTTTTCATTACGGGCATACTTTCTACGTTATTGGCAGAAAAGTGACGAAAAACAAGGGTTTTCTCGGTTTTGGTGTGCTTTAGCGAAAAAATGACTCATATAAAATCGACATAAAATTCAATTCTCTACAATAATCTGTCATAAAAATAACCCCTTTCCATTGGAGATTCCAGAGTTAGGGTCGCTAGAGAAGAACTGGAGAAAGTTGAGGGGTCGTGCATTAGATCCAACGAAAGTTCATTCGACGATGTTAAGACCCACCAAGTTTTGTTTTTAAATTTCAAAAGTTGTGGGTAAAAAGGGGGGTGTCAATCGAGTTTTGAAAACCCTGTATACTTAGGATTATAAGTGGCCAAAGTGAAAATATGATTTATGACTTTAAAATGAAAAAAAAAAAAAAATGTCCACTTAAGATATTTCCGCAAACGCCTTATTTAGGAAGTTTTCACGCTTAAAGACTTTCTTTGTTATGTTTTACTTAGATGTATTAAATAAATACAACTTATTTATTTGGTCGACTACTTCATTGATTTAAGGACTTCAAAGCAAGAAAAAATTTCCTCTGAAGGTATTCCCGCAAAAGCTTTGTTTAAGAGAATCGCCGTTATTTTCGTGATCTACGGGTTCTGAGGCACTTCCGGATTGCGCAATGAGATCACCGTATATGCGGGTCAGTCCTATGGAGGGAGGGAGGAAACGCGCTAAAGAGGGTCTATGATAATAATAATTTCGTGGGAATATATTTTTCGATTCTTTTGAGAGGTTAACAATGTATGAATTTAAGCTGATAAAAGAGACTAGTTTCGCTCTAGTGATTAGGTAGATTTAGCAGTAGGGAACAGTTCTGTATTGTGGCAGGCCTGTGTGAGAGCTTGATTATTCATAAGTCTAGGGGCTTGTGGTTTCCTTCGTTATCGCTTAACTACAGCCAGTCACTCTGTATCTTTCTGTCACTCAAATCAAAGTCAGAAGCACAATAGATTTTAGTTTAACTTTTTTAAATAATGGTTAGAGAGATTTAGGTATATTTATCAATCACTCATGTCTGATGTAGCCAGAGTTAATGTCTCTAACCACCTCTTCGAATTATATTTAGACAAAGGTACAGGATTAATGGAAATTTGAAATTAAGATATCAATTTATTCTCAGATTATTTCATTTGAATGTATGATACGCTTAACAGTTAAGTTACTAAATCAAAGGTTAAGTTACTAAATCAAAGGTTAAGTTACTAAATCGAAGGTTAAGTTACTAAATCGAAGTTAAAATAGATCTTTTAGGTCGAGTTGCTTTCCCACTTAATATGGGGGCCTGATTATATCTACTAAATCAAATCCAATTGGAGCGGCTAAAGCTGACCGTTATTTTTCAAATTACAAATTATTCAACATGAAGTGAAATTTGCATTATTTTTACTCAGGCAGATATGTCTTGAAATTTATTTATTAGTTCTACTAATTATTCGTGACTCTTAACATTCATCAATAGTTTTTCTTCTTGTTTTATGTGTACGTTTTTATTTCTATTGCCCTCTTCGCCAAACATCAGGGTGAATCAGGGACAGGAGCACAATACTGACCTCAGTATCTCCCTAGTGTGCTGTATGGTATAGAATCCGATGCCTCTAAATCTGCCCCTCTGGACCCTTGTGATCTGTTACAGGACTGGTATATATATATATATATATATATATATATATATATATATATATATATATATATACATACAAATTTGAACCACCGTTATTTCGGGATCTATTTGGTTCCGGATAGTGTCATGAGGTCAACCACATAAGCCGTTTTCCTTCATATAGAGGGAGGGTGGAAACCCGTTAAAAGTACATAGTGAGTACCAAAGGTAAAACGAAGTGCATGACGAGTTTATATCGCAGGGGGATTAAGAGGAGGTTAGTAGTCTGAAAAAAAAAGTAATAGCAAAACCCGGTTTCCCTAAAAACAGGTTTCCCTAAATTTAACGGAAGTTTTTGTTTTCATGTAACCTAATGGCTGCGTAAATTTTCTGAAATTATAGAAATTCAGCTTTCGGTGAATATTGCAAAAACGTTGAATTTAGAACAAGTGCAGGGAGTAGTGAATGCTTAAATAGAAAACAAAACGAACAATAAAACCTCCTTCCGTACGTATGCATTTAAATGTGAGCTTGTAGCTTCCTCCAACAATGTCTCCCTTGCTCATGCTCTCCGCTTAGTTTATTATCTTGTCTATATTATACTTTAGGGAAGGTATAATAATATATTTGACCCTAGGCTCGGTGGCCGTGAGTGCTGTTGCGTGAGCTAGTTTAGTAGTAGTTTTTTTTTTTTTTTTCGTCCCAAACACCTAATGGACATATTTTGACATTTCATAAAAAAAAAAAAAAAAATACTTTGTCTTAAGCGAAAGGACAAGGGACAAAAGATGTGTTTTTAGCCTGCAGAATCCACCCATTAGAACAAAATGTTCGAAGCCTTACTAAGTTTTATACAAAAAACCGTTCTCGGATAATGTTTGATGAGCTAACTCATTCGTGGAAATAAGTATTGTGTCTGTCTGAATTGTTTTTTTGCTTGTTGCTTTGTAAGTGCTTTTATTACTAAAATTAATTTGTCACTAAAATGAACAAGGAAGTCGTGGAAGCGGAATGAATAATGTTCTCTTAGAGTTGGCTACTGTCTGTTTTATGTTGTTTTTTTCATTTAAGTAATTAAAATCTAGCTTTACCCCCAAAAAATAAAAAAAGTGTGTATTTAAATTTTTCAGAACTATAATGATTTTATTAAAAAACAAATCTAAAAAAAATAATAATTTCGAAACAAAATATTAACTTTATCCAAGCACTCCAATAACACAAAGGATAAGAATGGCAGGGTGTTATAAATGTTATAAGATTGCACATTTCCTGTGAGTCAGAGGTTTTTCTTTCTTTGGAGCATATACGGTAGTTTCGCTTTTAGCGTTCACACAAACAACAAACAAATGGTTCTCAATTTTAGTATTACAGCAATAGTTTTTTATTTTAGCTTTTTTTGGCAGTTGTTTTCCCTTTACATCAACCGCTGTAGACAGATCCCAAGACATCCATTATTTCTGCAAATGTTTGGGAATAATGAAGTTTGAAAAGAATTTCAGTCATCATAAACTCAACTAACGTTGACAATTTTAAAAGTATTTAAAAACCAACCAGGTATTGTTTATTTTAGCACTTTCTGATGGAATGAACCTTTATGTATGCATCGATAGCATTTGACTTTATGAACATATAATAATGTTCGTTTAATTGCCTAACCGTGAATTAAGAGAAATCAAACTATTGGTAATACCCTAATATGCGAACAGGGGTTTCCCATTCTTAAAAAAAAGTCGGACTCGTAGGAACTGCATCATCTTAGCGCGGTTCCGTTTTTATCCGAAGTGCGATTATTAAAGGAATAGTAGCAGCTATCGGTAGGTTTTGATCTTTCGTTAAAAATATAAAATAAAATCTCAAAGAGAAGGAAGCTTAAAGCGGCACATATGGAAACTGACAGTTTTCTAAACGGATGGGACTCTCCCGTCATCGCGACGCTCACTCTAGGAAAACTCTATTACCAATATGATTCTTATTTTCTCAGCTTTAATGAAATACTCATTCCACCGTTAAATAAACTTAAAAAACAAAAGTGAGGTAAACAGTGACAAAAACCCGTTTAAAATAACAAAACTAGCACTTTCGTAGTTTTAATTACTTACTTCTCTGACTGACATTGCCGCATCGAAATTGACTTCAGAATCTTTTTTGTAGAGAATTTAGTAAGCTTTTGAATGGTTATATCGTCTTCCCACGATTTCTTAACTGTTTTGAAGATATTAAGGGGGGGGGATGGTGCTAATACCTACCGATAGCTGCTATATTCCTTCACTAATCGCACTCGAGATAAGAACGGAACCGCGCTAAGATGATGCAGTTCCTGCGGGTTGGACTTTTTTTCAGACAAATTAATGTATTATGTTTATATTATAACATAAATATTATATTTATAAGAAGAGCAAGTCACTTTAATTGCGGTGTAAAATATTGTTGCTAGCTAAATCTAAGTATTATATAAGCTCATAAGGAAAAAATGGTGCTAATGGCTCAGATTTCGATGCACCATAAAAGAAAAAAAAAATCAAGGAAAATATACGAAGATTCCGAACCATTTCATGTCTGTTAATAAAATATTTTATTCTAATCCCAATAACGCCACACTTATACACAAATAAATTTTTTTTAGGTACCTATTTAATACGTATAAAATAAGTAAAGATGGAATGGTTGGGATTCGGCTAAAAAAACCTCAATATGATTTTTGTTTAAAAAAATCTATATTTTGGTCGTTTCGGCTACTCATTGGTAGCCTTCGTCAGCAATGGAAATGCCGGGAAGCAGAGGAAGACCAAGGTTGAAAGTTAAGTGAACATTGTGAATAGTTCACTTAACAAAAATCATATTGAGGTTTTTTTAGCCGAATCCCAACCATTCCATCTTTACTTATCACCTCGACGGCTAACTATCTAATCATCATGGTATAAAATAAGGTAATAATGAGCGATCCACTGTGGCATACACCAAGTACTACCACCGTGTGGAGTGCAACTAGTATAGACCGGTACGTCAGTACCACTGTGGTATGTAAAGAGCGGCTGTTCTGATACTGGCAAAAATCCTACATTCCTAAAGTTGTTTGGAGGCTTATCTTTATGACTCTAGAAAGGGAATTACAGATGACGAGGGAACACTGGGAGCTACCTGGGTACAGGGAAAATGCCCCCCACCCTAAGCCTCCTAGCTCCTCACCATCGAATTCATATGATTTTGTTCAATGAATTTAAGAAAAAAAAATAATAAATAGATAAAAACTGCTGAAAATAGGGATTACCAAAAACAATTCTAAAGAACGAAATCAACACCAGTACAGTAATCTAGATATTCATAGGGCATCTTTGAATTCCAAGATGCCGTTGAAACAAAATATTATTTCTATTTATACGTATCCTGTTTTATTGACTAATACATTTGACTACTATAAGCAATCACAAAAATAACGAGCAGTAAAAAAAACTGTAGGAAACACACAAAAAGATTCGTTCAAATAAACGAAATTACCTATGTTTTAAGCACTTATTTCTCCATATATGACCATCCCATCGCAAATGTCTTCAAAACATTTTTTGTAGAGAATTTAGTAACATTTCGAATGGTAATCTTTTCCTTGCAAAGATTTCGAACCGTTTATGTGATATTAATGAAAATATACGAAGTTCCCAAAACTTTTCATGACTAAAAATGAAATGTTTTATTTTAATCCTTCCTTTACTCCAAACGTAACCAAATTTTCAACATATTAGTTTTGATAAAATTCAAACATGCAGAAAATGTTTCAACTGAATCCCATGATTCTAAGTACCAAAATCAAAGACAAAAAGAATAGTTTGAATAAGCGAAATCAATTACTTTAATGTTTTAAGCACTTATTTCTCCGATTGACGCCATCTTCTAGTGGGCGGATTTTGCTGGTTAACGAACTTGACCTTTCAAATTAGACGAAAGACTTTTGTATCAAATTTCATCAAAATCGGACCATTCGTCTGGGAGCTACAGAACGAACAGACAGATATATATATATATATATATATATATATATATATATATAAATATATACATATATATATGTATATATATAAATATATACATATATATATATATATATATATATATATATATATATATATATACATATATATATATATATATATACTTTTTCTTCCATTGTTGACCTTAAACTTCAATATACTTGTTTTTTGTAGCCAATAGGTCATAAAAACACTCCTTTCACTTCCTGTATTTTATTATTTTCACCCTAACCGGTTTCGAGCTATTCTGCTCCTCCTCAAAGGGTATTTCATTCGATGGTCATTTCCCATCACGTACATTTATATAAAGTATTTTTAATATTGCATAGCCCTGAGACGCATATTGCTATGCAATATTAAAAATACTTTATATAAATGTACGTGATGGGAAATGACCATCGAATGAAATACCCTTTGAGGAGGAGCAGAATAGCTCGAAACCGGTTAGGGTGAAAATAATAAAATACAGGAAGTGAAAGGAGTGTTTTTATGACCTATTGGCTACAAAAAACAAGTATATATATATATATATATATATATATATATATATATATATATATATATATATATATATATATATGTATATACAAATTTTAACCACTATCGTTTTCAGTCTTTTCTAGTCGGCACTTCCGGATTGCGTCATGAGATCAACCTTATAAGCGGGGTTCCTCCCTTTGGGGGGAGGGAGGAACCGCTCTCAAATGCGAAAGTGATAATAGCTTCAGCCATTAAAAGAGAAATTATAAATATTTATAATCCTGGAAATACGAATGAGTATAATAAGTAGTGCTTTAACTACCTAATTATAGTCCAACGCTTACTACATTTTAATGTGCCCATCTTTCATTAGACTTTATCTTCCTGAAAGCTACATTGTGAAAGCAACTTTGAAACTTTCTCCAAACTCACATTATTTAGTTAGATACATGAATTTATCTTACACTAATATTTCTCTTAGAAGATGGTTTATACCGATTTTGCAGATACCATTTTCTGGACAAATGGATAAGGGTAATTAAAACTCCAAGAGAACTTTGCATCAGTTTTGTAGAATAGTTGAGATTCTTTAGAAATGAATAACATTAAGAAACTAAATTCTGACCTACAATACAGAAAATGAGTTATTACAGCGTCTTCCCTTATAATGTGTATGACTTCGGTAATTTGAAAAGTTTATAACTAATAAAGGTTATTTTAGTTCTAACCTTATCATTTTAAATTGTTTTACTATTAAGGAAGACGTATATATTTCCGGTTTGAAATCTCCTACGAAATTGAGGCTTTAGGTCCAAGAATGGACAGAATCTGCATGAAGCGGAAAGTACTCACGCCCTCTGTTTCTTGACATTGGTTGAATTATAAGTATCACAGCACAATAAACTTAAAATACGAACGAAATAAAAGAAAAAGAAAAACTCTTGTATTTGTTATGATAGTTATATATTCAGGAATATTTTATAACAGACTTAATGGAGCAAAACAAAAACTTCAAACTATTTTCTTCAGATTGAGAGTCATTAAGAAATTTACGTGTAAACGTTTTTTGAAGGGAATTTCCACCATCATGTTTTCGAAACAGACTAGTACAATAGACCGGGTGAAAATCGACGACAAACAGAATAATTTCCACTAATAGTTGGCTACTGTCACTTTTGGGGTATGTGTGTGTTTTCTCTCCAGTAATTATTTAAAATCTTTCGTTTTCTACGAGCAGTGATTAAAACCTAAACAAATATTAACTTCTAAGCATTCGATATGAAACTAGGTAAAAGAAAGTTACAGAAACACGCTAAAATGAAGCAAATCCAGTGATCGATCAATTCCCTTGTACTTATACAGAGCATTGATTCGATCGAAATTAGATTATGGTTTTATAGTATATAGCTGCGCTTCGACTAGGACATTAAACATCCTTAAGATCATCTACAATGCTGGAATTAGAATTTCCACCGGAGCCTTGAGGACTACTGAAATCGAGAGGCTTGTATGTTGAGAGTGGTGAACCTTCTCTAGAAATATCGTCGTTACAAATGCAAAGTATCGAATGTGAAAATTACCCCTTTTCAGAGTGGAAAAGCATTTATTCATTTTTTTGGACAGTCAAATTTTCGGCAGATTTGACCTTTTGATAGTGGAATACTTTTCCATTAATAGAGTGATCTAAGATTCAAGAATTTGCCGTACATAAGTCCAGCAGAAATTAGTAAAGATTGACGATGAAAGATGCATTTTTTCACATTCGTTACTCTGCATTTGTATCGACGATATGTCGTTCAATCTTAATTTCTACTACGCCGGCAAGATATACAGCAATCCGAACCGCGTAGTATTCTCGTTGCTTCACATGGCAGGGCAAAGAAAATAACTACAAGTAGGTCTCAGAGGGCTTTTAGAGAACTTAATAGAATATTTAGGAGCCGAGAGAATCACTCCAGCAGAAGAAGTTTCCAGCTTTATCCTACATGGTTTCAAGTGTACATCATAGTGGACCTTAGCCTCTATCAAACGATCAAACAGGATATCAACCACATGATACTCTGGGAACGTCAAGAAATTTATAAAAAAGAGAACGTGGATACGCAAATACGCCTCTAAAACAGTGTACTATATATATGGTTGTGCATGGATAATAAACGGAGTGGTAAAGAAATGCACACTTCGCCATGAAAATTCCATTTATACAGCTGAAATGTTCTCGAAATTCCGGGCAATAAAGGGTGCCCCTGTTTCGCCTAAAGACGTTTTTGTAATAACCACAGACTCCCTTAATTGCTTACAAAGCTTGAGAAACCCGGAGTCAAGAAATGTTGGCTTACAAATAAAGTAACTGGAACATTTAGGAATTCGGGCAAGAGAATCATTTTCATTTGGGTACCATCGCATGTGGGAGTAAGAGGCAACGAGCTCGCTGATGAAGCAGCTAAGAATGAGTTACAGGAATCAGTCAAACTAGAACCATTTCTTTCTCAAAGCCATCGGAACCAATACCATCGGAAGAAATTAATAGAGCAATGAGAAATAACCTGGTTAACCAAAAATACCAAACTATCAAAAATTAAGAAGACTGTTGAACCCTGGTATTCGGCGAACAGAAAAAAAACGGAGACAAGAACTAGTTGTAGCAAGGCTGAGACTAGGCCATAACAAATTGACCCATTCTTATTTACTAAATAAGCTCTACCCCCCTACATGTTCTCAATGCGACAATGGTCCCCTCACTGTGGTACACATTCTCACTGAATGCCAACAATTTGCAGAGAAGAGGAAAAAGTGGAAACTGGAGAGACATTTATCAGAATTATTGGGAGAAGACTCAAGTCATTTGAACAGCATTTTAGAATTTGTGAAAAAAATCAATTTGTACAGTTACGTATAATTATATTGTCACCGCTAATGACTTCTTTAGAAGCGGTGAAAAACAATAAAATAAATAAATAAAATAACTTTCTCATTTAAATTTTCCTAATAATGTTTAGAATGGAACAACTATTAATATTTGATGAAAGGGTAATTGGAATCCATACTATTTTGTTTGAGGGCACAATACAGACCAGTTCATAAAAGTAATTTAAAAATATTCTTTTATTTCATTCCCAGAAAAACACTTCCGTCTATTGTGTCAGAAAATTGAAATTCATTCAGGTCAAATTTATTTTCTAACATCAAATTGAAAATATATATTTACGTCTTAAATTAGATTAATTATATATATATATATATAAAGGGAAAACGATTCTGGTATTTATTGGGTTGGATCTATAAAGATTTGAAGACATTTTACAAAACTTCAAAAGAAAACAAATGATTAAAACAGAAAGTGCCATAAATTGTTTAGGTAGCTGAAGTTTACGTTCACTCTACCGTATTTTCACTACTCAGAACTTAATGCCCAACACAAGATCTCGACCGATAGGAGAGAACAGTTGAGAGACAGTCTAAAAACATCTAAAATCTAGAGAAATGATAATGGCTTCCTTACAATGACCATTCAACAATGAAAATTATTTTGAGTACATGCATTATATTGTCGGTCTATTACTGACAAAACCATTTAGCCACGAACCATGACTCCATCACGGAAGGCAGTGGTACTCTCGTAAGCCTTATTGATTTTATTTTTTGGGGGGGGCAACTAATTGAAGACGATTAGCACCGCCCTATTTATAGTTTGACATCCTTCCCTAACAACCAGACTGGAAAGCACATGACTGGGAAAACCGTGGATTAAATGCCTCAACCTGCGGTAGGCCCGGCTCAAACCCGCATCTCCTTGCATGGGAAATCGATAAACTATTCATCCTACAAAGTGAAGAATCTCAAAATTAAATTAATTGATTTGAAGATCTAAAAATATTATCAAACTAATTTTTTCAATTACATAATATGTAATTTTACGTAAATATTTTACGTTTATAAATCACTAACATATTATGTTATTAATTTATAAACGTAAAATTTCCTAGTCGGCACTTCCGGATTGTCTCATGAGGTCAACCTTATAATCAGGGTTCCTCCCTATGAAGGGACTAAAAGTGAGGTAACTAGAAAAATAAATAATAATCCAAAAATAGAAATACGTTTCTAATTTTAGGTATCCTACTCTATGCCATTACAACAATAACAAGCAATACAATATGAAAGGAAACACACAAAAAATAACCATCAAATAAAATTAACCAACAACTTAACAAAGTCTCTTTTTTCTTTTCCATCCATTTTGTTGAAGCTTTCAGCCCTGTGATGTATTTAAAAAATTTCTTTGTTGTTCAATTCTCGTTCATTCCCTCCAAATGCTTATAAAGCCTTCTCTTCAGCATTGTCACCACAATGGTTTCGATGGATATATATATATATATATTCGTATTTAACGGCGCATCTACTATTTGGCTATTAGCGCCGCAATACATATATATGTTGGCTTTTTCACAAGTTCAAAAACTAACCTTTATTTCATGAAATTTGTACAAAATCCTCGTTATACGTATTATCGTACCGCTTAAGTTAATGAGATTATATGCTTGCAAGTAATCGATTTATTCGGTTCTCTGACGTAGGGAAACAAAAAAGCTATAGTATGTGTAACCGCCTAAAAAATGATACAACTACTTTTCTCAACCATTTTTCGGTTTGGGTATTCTGAGACAATTGCTTCAGCTAACACATTTTTCAGCCGGTTGACACTCATCTTATCATAGATATTAAAATTTTAGCCTGGAGTTAAGGAATTATTATTAAAAAAAAAAAAAAAAAAACGGATTTAATACACATGAAAAGTTTTCGCATCTGGTCTTATTTTCTAAAATGTCTTGAAAATTGTCTGGAAATCCTGTGAAGTGGAAGTTCACCATTCGAAAGCTTACTAAATTCATCACAAAAAGGGTTTTTTGAAGGGGGGATTTCAATTAAAGAAATAAGGGCCTATAACTTCGACATTGTTAGTTATGTTGTTGCGAACAGGTATTCGTCTCTGTTTACTTCGCTTTTAAATTGTTTTTTTGTTTTTTTTATTATTTAAATATTGCATTAAACGGTGTTATACGCATTTTAGTAAAACAAGGTAAGAAAATGAGTAGTGTGTTGGTTATAGGGTTTCCATGAGAGACCATTGAGAAAGGGATGGAGTAATTTCCTCTTAAGATACTATCAGGTTCCTGTTGTGGCCCCTAAAATCATACTTCCTTTGAGTTTTCATTCTATTAATTCAGATCAAAACCTATAAATAAATGCTTCTTGCCCTTTACTAAATGCACAAGGGATATGAACGGAAACGGGGAAGATGACAAAGTTTCTGAAAAATCGGAGTTTTCAATTTTTCTTTTATCATTTTAAGAAAGAGTGTTACACCTGGCTCAAGCGAGAGATCATTACGAGGGTATTTCCTAATAAAGAAAGCCACTGAAGAGGGACTACACAAAGCACGAAACATGTCAGGTAAATGGTATGTATATATATATATATATATATATATATATATATATATATATATATATATATATACATCATCACCTTTATTTTCGTGATCTATAGATTCTGAAACGTGAAATTATCTAGTTGGCTCTTCCGGATTGTATCATGACATTAACCGCATAAGCGAGTTTTCTCCCTAAAGAGGGTGGCGAGGGTACGCGGTCAAGCAATAATCTTTATAATAAATGAATGATGTCAGTGGTCAGTACCTGAATGGGTGACCGACCACGTGCTGTTGGCATTATAAAAGGGCGGCAACCTATAGATAGCCCGGCGCTAATGGCCAAGATGTAGATGCGCCGTAAAAAAAAATAAAAAAAAAAAATAAAAAAAAAAAAAATAAATAAATGAATGAATCTTTTTTTTTTTTAATAATTTTATATTATTTAGGAGGAAACGAAATTTAAGTATTTTTAATGTTGTCAGTGAACATGTTTTAATGTTCTTATTTTCGTGGTAGGCGGAAGGTCAAATAATAAAAACTTCACCACTACGTTTCACCAAGTTTATTACCTCCCTACATGTTTCACACCTTTTTTGGTGCCTTTTTAGTGGAAAAAAGTTACATATATCTAGGCGCACGGTAGTGCGCCAGGCCAAGTTCCGGCCTAAGCATACTGTGTGCATATTACAGGCGGTCTTAGAGCCGATTTTTACCCTCTCATAACATTCAACCAGGTAAAGATAAAGTTATGAAATTTTACACAGGTATTATACTACTAGATGTGAGTAAAACTAGAAATTTGCATGAGTCTACATGGAATAGTGTCTGAGATATAAGCGATCGAAAATCGGGATTTATAGGACTCACTCACTCAATGACTCATCAAAATTATTAGGCACTTCCCATGATGCTAGAGACTTGAAATTATGCATGAAGATAGATATGAAGACATTATTAAAGGAAAAAATCGAAAAATCGCGAAAAGTTGTGTTTGACTCCGCTTCCGGGGCGGGGGCGTTCCAGTTTTGTACTTCCTTCGGAAACCCATCATTCCGTCCGAAACCCATGATGTGGGGTATCAAATGAATTGTCTCGGTATGAAGAACCTACAATTGATGTTTTAAGAAACAATTAGACGCATATAGGCTCGGTAAAAATCTTATACCAGCTGTCTGTCTGTATGTTTGTTCCTCATACAAATCCGTACCGTTTGACCGATTTTGACCAAACTTGGGACACAGATGGGTCTTGATACGGGGAGAATCATAGGCCTGGTTAAATTGTCTATCAGCTGTCTGTCTGTCTGTCTGTTTGTTCCTTAAACAAATACACACCGTTTGACCGATTTTGACAAAATTTGACACACATGTCGGTCTTTATCCGGGTAGTGTCATAGGCTAGTCAAAATAGTCTAATAGCTGTTTGCCTACCTGTTTATTCCTTATACAAATCCACACGATTTGACCGATTTTGACCAAACATAGAACATAGGTAGGTCCTTATCCGGGTAGTGTCATAGGCTAGGTAAAAAAGGTCTATCAGCTGTCTGTCTGTATGTTTATTCCTTATAAAAATTCACATCGTTTGGCCTATTTTGACCAAACTTGGCACGCAGGTAGGTCTACCTGATACGGGAGTGTCATATTACCTTTGACGTTTTCTACCTTTTGTTCCATCGAAATGCCATCATTCCTTCTGAAACCCATCATGTGGGGTATCAAATGAATCGTCTTGGTAAGGAGAACCTATATTTGATGTTTTAAAAAAGCATTTCGACGCATCTTAACAAAAACAGTTGTGACTTCTTTCTTAAATGTAGTAAATAAAGTCGTATGGGTTCACTGCATAATATACTTCAAAGCAGATACTAAGTTTTTCAAAGTCGAGTCATCTAAATTACAAAGTTTAGGATCACAAACCCAAAATGTATCGTCTTTGTTCTTATATTTTTCTTGAAGGCCTTCTGCACTTTCCCTATTGTGATCTTTATCCTCGGGATAAGGTTTTACAGTGTAATAGTTTAGTTAAGAGAGCAATCAATTTGTCCTCTAGAGTAATGTGATCTGGAAGAGCTTCTAACTTTTTTAGTCTAGTGATTAGATGTATGTAGGTTGATTATTGGTATCAAATATCAAGCAGTAAGGAGAACCTTATGCAGAATCCAAAGACCCTGGTTTTATATGAAGTACAAAAGCCAGTAGGTATGCGGCAACTAAATTCTATTCAATACTTATAAAAAAGTAATGAGATCCCCAAAAAAACATAAATGTGAAATAGATGCCAAGTTCCTGTCCCCACAAAGAAACACTCCCTTCCTCAAAAATATCCCCTCCTAAAACCCCCCAAAAACGACTTACCATTCTAGACTCCAAAAAAGTAGTTGGTGTATTAATTCAACCAAAAATATTTGCCAATACAAGAGATGATACAAGAAAGAAATGTCCAAGTTCATTACTTAGAAGACCTCATAGTTACTTACTAAGAACAGTAAAGACACTTCAACTGACCTTTAAAAACAACAATAAAAATACTTATATCCAGTTACTAAAATATCACTTTCCTCAACCAGGTATATCCATATATACCTTATATATATCCATATATAAGTATATAAGACTTGGCAATGTTTAGTTTTTCTCTAAAGATAATTTCGGCACAAAAAAAACATAATAAAATAAAAAATATTTTGTTTCATTCATAGATGATTATAGTAAGATTGCAAGGATTTAAACTATTAAACCTAAAACAGAAGTTTCTAATTCCTTTGTTCAATAGATAAAAGAGGTTGAAAACTTAGGAAATAAAAGAATTGGTATTATGAGATGTGACATTGGTAAGGAATGTGTAAATAGTAAGACTTTACAAAAAAATAAAAGTCCGACTCGCAGGAACTGCCTCATCTTAGCGCGGTTCCGTTCTTATCCCTAGTCTAATTTCGAAAGATTAAAATAGAAGCAGTTATTATTTTGTTGAGAGGAGATCGTTGACCGTTGATGATGCAAGGTAGGGATTGTCCGGGTTCGGTCACTGCTACTTAATAATACATACCCCATATGTGTATGTATGTGGGCATATATATGTACACATGTGTGCGTGTATATGTGTATATGCATATATATAAATATATATATATATATATATATATATATATATATTATATATATATATATATATTATATATATATATATATTATATATATATATATATTATA
The DNA here is from genome assembly GCA_946811695.1 of Gonocerus acuteangulatus. Lineage (NCBI taxonomy): Eukaryota > Metazoa > Arthropoda > Insecta > Hemiptera > Coreidae > Gonocerus > Gonocerus acuteangulatus. Next base: position 95,701,240 of record OX328123.1, read on the forward strand.
TATATATATATATATATATATATATATGTTAGGTATATTTACATAGATATGTGCATATATTAGTGTTAAATATGTCCTACTTGTATTTACAGTCCTGATGAAGGCTTGAAGTTCAAGCCGAAACGTCGGCTCAATAAAACCATTTTTACGATAAAAGTAGCAGTGACCGAACCCCGACAGTTATTGTTTTGGTTCCAACAGTCTTGAAAGGTAGGATTTACAATCTTACCTGGAAGGGTCGGCATCACTAGAAACATTCCCGCTAGTTACAAGGTCTTGGAGTCTTGGAACTCTATATTTCTAACAATAAATTGTTGTTGTTATTTTACTAAACCTGTTTTATTTTCGAATACATTATCCAACTATAAGCAATTAAAAAATAACAAGGAATAAAAAACAGACAAAAAGAACAGTTCGAATAAGCGAAATCAATTACTTTAAAGCTTTAAGCTCTTATTTCTCCGATTGTCATCGCCTAATCAAAACTTTTATTAGAACATTTTATGTAGAGCATTTAATAAGCTTTCTAATGGTATTCTTCCGTTTACCAAGATTTTCAACCGTTTTCGAGATATTAATGAAAGTTCCCAAAATTTACATTATTTCTAGCAACAGAAAATTGGTCTCATTTTTCATATCCTGTTTTACACACAAAATTTTCCCAACATAAGAAATTACAAAAATAAAAAGCAATAAAAAACAAAGGGAAAGAGACAAAAATTACAAAAAGAACGACAAAAACCCGTTCTTAAGAACAAAACAGACGTATTTGAAGTTTTAAGCACTTATTTCTCCGATTGACATAACCTAATCAAAAATAGTTTTAGAATATTTTTTGTAGAGAATTTAGGAAGCTTTCAAATAGTTTCTATCCACTTACCACGATTTCCCAACCGTGTTCGAGATATTAATGAAAGGATACGAAGTTCCCAAAACTTTTCTTGTCTGTTCATAAAATATTTTATTCTAACCCTTCCTTAACTCCAAACGTAACAAAACTTTCAACATATTAGTTTTAATGAAAGTAGAACATGCGGATAATGTTTCAACTGAATCCCGTAATTCTAAGTACCCAAACCAAAAACGGTATTCAAAAATTATTTTTCCAATTTTCTCGAAAACGGTTAAAGCTATCGCCTTGAAAATGGTTCCATTCGTTTTCCTAGCCCAAGAAGCCTATAAAAAGAGTACTTACAAGCTTATGAACTCAAAAACGTAAGCGTTACGATTATTTTTGCGCGAATTTCGCCCCAAATGCCATCTTCCAGTGGGCGGATTTTGCTGGTTAACAAACTTGACCTTTCAAATTGGATGACGGATTTTTGTACCAAATTTCATCAAAATCGGACCATCAGGGAAGCCAGAAATGAGCGAACAGACAAATATATATATGTATATATAAATATATACATATATATATATATATATATATATATATATATATATATATATATACAAATTTGAACTACCATCATTTTCGGTTTCCAGAGGTTCTGAAACGCAAAATTTTCTAGTCGGCACTTCCGGATTGTTTCATTGTATCAACCCTATAAGCGGGGTTCCTCCCTATGAGGGAGGGAGGAACCGCGCTAAAAGGGTATCAAAATTAATCCCTGCCCCATATATGTTCATGAACTAAACGGTGTGATTTACTAGAACAATTATGAATATATCTCATTGTTTACTAGCAGAAGCTATCGTAGAAAAAAATGTTGGCCATGCTGCAACTTATTTGAAAAATCGCTCTTTAGGTAACACCATTGAGTATAAAATAACCTATGAAATTTTTTTTGGAAAGAAACCAGATGTTTCTAACTTTAATTTATATGGTAGTAAAGATTTTGTTACGAAACCAGAACAAATAATAACTTCTAATTGGGATAAAATGGCGAATATGTGCATTTTAATCGGTTATAGTGAAGTGGGATATAAAGTACTTTTGAATAATAAAATCATTGTCGCTAGGCATGTTGATGTTATCCAAGAAAACATAAGCTGTATTGGATTGGCCCAGGGTGAATCTGATAAAGATCAAGCGATTGTGATTTTTCGGTAAAAGCTACGGCTAGAGAAATAGATAGTTTGAAACAAAATAATGATATCAAATGGGTCTAAATCTTGAACAGATGGACGTAGAGACTATATTCTTAAATGATCATTTAGAACAAAAATCCACCACTGGTTTTCTTATTAGGTTATTTAGTAATGTATTATACTGGAAATCGAGAAAGCAAATAGATGTTACAAAAGAGTCTACATATGCAGAATATGTAGCTTTAAGTGAAGTTTAAAGTTCCAAGACTCTCTAAAAAGATAGAGCTTTTTGTTTTATACATAAAGAACTCCAAAAATAAAGATTTTTTTTTGTTTGTTAAAAACTCCTTTGTAAACAATGTCATTTAGTAAGGGACTTAAATTTATGAACTTAAAATTAATCCTCTTACATACATATGCAAATTGTTAAATTAACTTATTTTTTATTCGCATATAGATAGATGTACATAATAAATTACATAAAAACCTTTTGAAACATTTTTTTATTATTATTATTAATATTTCTTTTGTATGCTATTTTTTTTTTGCAGATAAATTAATGTATTAAAATATTATTTTTATAAGAAGAGGAAGTCACGTGAATTGTGGTGTTTTAATAAATAAATAAGTAATTAAATATTCCATGCAATTTTTTATTAATTTAATATCTATTATATTCTGAGATATGCTTTCTTTTGTCTGAGATAATTATATCCTTTGACTGTCACGATTTAGTCGGAGAGCTGGTAACGCACATTTCATGAAGTGTTTTATGCACCTTGGAATTTTGGTGTATTGCATCTCGTGGATAGGTAAGGCATTATGTGTATCCTGGACATACCTTGGAACACCAGGTACTGCACATAGGGGAAAGGTGTTAAAAAAATATGTCACTAAAATGGTATTTTATTCAGAAGCCAACAATCTTTAATGTATAATTAAGGCAAGTTGCTTTATTTCTAGAACAGCCACAACTGTCCTGTCCAGATGATTGGTGCTCTCACTCACTCTTACGGTTACACGCACTGTATTGCAGTCTATCATCGGCTGAATTTATTTTCATGTTTGCTGATTACTAAACCTCACAAAAAGTGTCTGCCCTTTTGTAATTATTTTCAATTATGGTGTTTAAATAGCAGTGTGAAGAAGAGACTTCATTTAATCTTACAAAAAACCCACTTCGGTTTTTTTTTTATATGTATCCCACTTAAAAGTGTCTGCCTTATATATTATTCATTATAGAATTGCCTTACATTAAAGAATTATTTTACATTAAAGAATTTTGGCTTCTGAATAAAACACTATTTTTGGCCCATAGTTTGTTACTGATTACCTGATTACTTTTTTATCTACCCTAGAGACCCACTATAGCAAAATTTCAAGGTGCATAAAACACTTGAAAAGTGTGTTACCAGCTAACTAAATGTTTAAATACGGTTGCAATTATGGTAAAAATATTGTTGCTCGCCAAATCAATGTCATTATTGAAATTCCCAAATATCTTTAATTCATTGTTGTCCATAAATGCAAGAAGAATATCTTAAATTTGTTTTTCTTCTTAGATGCCCCTATTTCCTATGATAGAAGGACTATCCTTATAGAAGAGCTCATGAACCATAAAATTCGAAACAGAAGCTTTAATAGAAAGGGGAAAAAATATGTGAAAGTGTATTTGAAACAATATGTTAAAACTTTCCTTTTGGCATAAATAACATAAACCCTGCACCACTTACCTACCTTTTTCATTCTTAAAAAAAAAACTCAGTCACAGATTATTACATGAACAGGTAAACAATATAACATATTAATATTATATTTGCGCAAGGTTGAGGTTTTAGCTTTAGGTGTGAAGCCCTTAAAATAAAAAAATATTATATTTAAAAAAAAAACAATGAAAATAAAGAATATAGTTTCAGTTATAATTATTACAACTTATAACTAACCATAAACTTAATTAAAAGCCTCAATTTTATTGCTATTTATTTATGGACGACACATTTTTTTTTTCTTTAAAAAAATTAAACAAAGGGAGTTTGGTTTGGATTTTCTTTAAAACGTTATTGGAATTAAATGATTTGGAATCATTTAATTGTAATACCATTTTAAAATAAGGGTACTTTTTTAAATAAGTATACTTTTTAAAATAAGGGTACTTTTTAAAAATAGTATACTTTTTAAAATAAGGGTTCATTTATTTTCCACCCCACTTTCACTAAAAAAATTGGAAAATAATTTTTTCATCTGAGCTCTCAATTTATATTCTTATATTCTCATAATTTGGACGAATATCATATAATCAATCATTTTTTAAAATATATAATATAAAGTAGACATACCATGGAAGCTGGGTTACAACTATTTAATATGAAGCATGTGTAGCATGGCACGCCCCAGAACAACACACATGGCACTGCTACAGATATTTAATATAAATTAGGTGTAGCATTGCACACCGGATAACAGCCAGTATATTAATAAAAATCGTATTCAAATGTAGTATTTCAGTTTTCTTATTTACCAATTTTTTTATGTAACTTTTTTCTCCTGAAGAGGCACCAAAAAAGGTGTGAAACATGTAGGGAGGTAATAAAGTTGGTGAAACGTTGTGGTGAAGTTTTTATTATTTGACCTTCCGCCTACCACGAAAAAAAGAAGATTTCTAATAAGGTCAGTTGAAAAATAATCATGTTTTAATGTTTTTTTCTGCACCAACTTCTCTTTTGATTTGAAATCACCAACTTCTCTTTGAATTTGAATTGGTCCCCCAGGTCGTGGGTATCTATTTTTTTTTCTTTAAGCTCCCTCCGCATTAGGTCCACGAAAACAAAAGTCATCCTGCAATGGAAAAAGTTTTTAACGGGACAAAACCTCAAACTCAATATGGGATTGGGTTTAATTCTGAAAAAAAGTTGCAGAAATGTTTTCATTTAGCGTCGCCGTGGTCTTTCTGCCTTCTACCTAATATTTCCTTTTCAAACTAGTATTCAAACAATATCTTTGGGGCTTTATAACTTCCCCATTAAAAGTTCATATACTTCTTTATTTATCAATACATTTAAGACAAAAATCAAACCGAAATTCAGTCATTTATTTATTGTGTGAGTTAGGACGAACTGTTATATATAAGCTACTCTTTTGCGACCTAAGGTTAATACAATAATTTAAATAATAATTTTCGTTTCTAGATAAATATATAATCCTTTATTGCACAGAATAATTAACATATAATATAAGTAGAAGACATTAATGTTGACACAATTTTTTTTTTTTGATCAGGAACTGCAACTTTAAAAGAAACCTGACAATTTGTCAAATTTTCATCAACCTATTTCCTAATACATAATTATCCTAATAAGTTACTTTAGTAATCCCAACATCCTTTCCTAATACTTTTTTCGCCCTCTTGACATCAAGGAAAAATTACCGTCTAAAATAAGTAATAGTCTTTTTACTTGTAATTTTGAGAAGAATAAAATTACCTATTTCAAAGTCATAATTTTCAAATTGTTACTGGTCATCTAACTGACAACATTTATCAGACAGATCAACCTGACTTTCTCGTGAAGAAATTTCGGCGTCAGTATCAGATTCTGACCTGTCTTTACAACAATTTTATTGTTATTTACTACTTTTTAAGGAAGCGGTTTATTTGTATCTGGTGTCTTGCGTTTGGGGTATTGCTTTTGTTGTTGTATTTTTTAAATTAGCTTTTCAAGGATATCTGTCAGGATACGAGGTTTCTTTTTAGGCCGGCCCCTATTTAAAATTTTCCTAGCCTTCGCTTTTTGATGAGGCCTTACAACTTCACGAGTAACGATAAGGGACAATTCACAAGCCCTCCAGTGAAGGAACTAAACACTAATTAAACAAAACTTTATGAAACATTGCTACATAGCGCCAAAGCCTTGGTAGTCAAAGGCACAATATGGACAGACGTACAACAACGTCCCCTATTTATGTATGTAAATTTTGGCGAGGATCTTTTTTTGATACCAATAGGTAGTATCGATGAAGATTTGGGGATATTTTTCAGACGTTTGCCAAATTGTTCGTAAAAGTAAATTTTAATAGCAAGGAAAAATCAGATTCTAAAAGTTGTACGATAATATTTTTATAAAATCTATCTCGAGGAAGATGACATTAATTTTAATGTTATTCCAGGTGTCTGAATTTCATTAGGATGCTCAGAAAAGTTAAAGATAATTACATTTCTGTCATTTGTTTTCAGCTTGGGAAAATATTTAATCAAAGTCATTCATCATTTTAGAACCCAATTCTAAAGCAGGGTACACAAGATTCAGACATGCCTGTCAGTTAGACCTGAAAAGTCCGCCAGAAAACCGGTCGCTTGAACTTGTATATATTCCGACCGCCTGAACAGTCTTATCTGACAGACGGGCTGGAATATATACACGTTCAGGTGACTGACTTTCAGACGGACTGTTCAGGCCTAACTGACAGGCCTGCCTGACCGTGTGTGCTTAATGTGCCTGCTTAAAGTGGACGAATGATATAGGGTAACGAACAATAACAAGGGATTTTTAACGGTTTTCGAGAAAACACAAGAACGACCAAGAGAAAATTAATAATAAGCTAACCATTTTAGTTTTAAGGCGCTTTGCAATCAATTCGTAGTAAATACACACATTGACAAGTCAGCAGCTACATCTTTGTCTTTGATAGACTTGAAATCACACTCAAGTGACCTGAGCGGTTCCTCCCTCCCCCTGTGGGGAGAAACACCGCTTATAAGATTGACCTCATGACACTATCCAGAAATAGCAACTAGAAAGTTTTACGTTTCAGAACCTATAGAACTAAAACATAATGGTGGTTCAAATTTATATATATATATATATATATATATATATATATATAAGATATTTTCTACATGTTTTAATTTCATCTAAGCTAAGATATTTAATGTTTGGTTACATTTGGAGGTAAGGAAGTATTGGTGTAAGAAATATGTTTTTAATAGGCATGATAAGTTTTGTATCTCTTCGAAAAACGGTTGAAAAATAGTGGTAAGGCGACTATTCGAAACCTTACTAAATGTTCTATAAAAAAATGTTCTGAAGCAATTTTCGAGTTGGACTTTTTTAATTGAAGACAACAGAGGAAGATCGTTCATAGATATCTGAGTAGCCTTAGCATATTATTAAATGTTTCAGTATATCTGAAACATTTAATAATATCATTTTTTTGCTAATATTATTAAATGTTTCAGATATACTGGCTGCTAAGGCTACCGCATACCAATCAACATAAATACATATGTAATGAGTCAGGTAGCGACGCATGTGTATTAAGGCTATGAATATGTACTCGTTGCTCCAATATGAATTAATTTGTAGCGGCAATATGGTGTCTTCCCCTACCTATACATATCGATTGGTTCGCTGATTCCTTGTAAACTTCTATTTGAGCCAGTCGTCTTTACTTTTTGAATTTTCCTCACTAAATAGCTTTCATTTTAGAAAAGTGGACTTTGCTGTGGATACTGAAAAACGATAATCAGGAGTAATAAAAATGTTCACTGTCAGATCATAGCATGTTTCATTGGTGAGTCCATCTAAATGTCCTAAAAAATAATCAAATAATGGAAACCAAACCCATTTCTTCTTTCTTTTTTCTGTTTGTTAGACCGATTTTGACCAAACTTGGCACACAGGTAGGTCTAGATACGAGGAGTGTCATAGGCTAGGTCAAAAACGTCTACCAGCTGTCTGCCTGTATGTTCGTTTCTTTACAAATCCACACTGGTGTAGCATGGCACTCCGGAGAGCAGCTAGTATATACATATACACACACACACACATATATATATATACAAATATATATATATATATATATATATATACATATATATACATACATATATATATATATATATATATATATATATATATATATATATACATATATACATATATACATATATATACATATATATATATATATATATATATATATATATATATATATATATATACTAGCTGCTCTCCGGAGTGCCATGCTACACCAGTGTGGATTTGTAAAGAAACGAACATACAGGCAGAGAGCTGGTAGACGTTTTTGACCTAGCCTATGACACTCCTCGTATCTAGACCTACCTGTGTGCCAAGTTTGGTCAAAATCGGTCTAACAAACAGAAAAAAGAAAGAAGAAATGGGTTTGGTTTCCATTATTTGATTATTTTTTAGGAATCAGCTGCTTGATTATAGTTGACATACAGTTAGTGTAAATAGTATTGGAACACCCATGAATATTTTACTTTTTTAACATTTGTGACTAAAATAATGGTGCTATAGGTAAACAGGAGGCATCAATAATTTTTTGATAAGCTATATTTGAAATATTCCCTGAAAATCAACATCAAACAATGGAATTTGTGTTATTTATTAACATTTTAACAATGAATGAATGAATGAATGAAAACCTTTATTTATGCTAAACAACTTACATTAGTGAAACAACTTACATTGCAGATATGTACATTTATTTACTTATTTATTTTTTTATTATTATTTTTTTTTTGTAACATTAAATTATATTTGGACTTATTTTTCATAAAATTAATAGTGTCTCAAACTAAGCATAAAATCAGCTAATGCTGAGGTTTGAGTCCGGTTTGTGTTCTTATACGTCTTGTAGCCAGACGAGGTAGTGGACGTTCCCAGTCTCTTCTATTCCTTTCTTTCCTCTGCAACTCTTCTCCAGGTTACCCCACCACAGGTCTTCCTCATCTCTGCATCCCATGGGGTTTCTGACCTTCCTGATCGTCTTTTCCTATCTCTTGGGTACCATTCAAATACTTTTTGGGCTCATGTGTTGGGGGTTTTCCTCATTATATGCCCAGCCCAAGACCACTTTCTGTAGTGAATTCTCTCATTTATGTCCGGGAATCCCGTGCTTTTCCTAATCCAATTCTTTGCCTTCCTGTCCTTCCTGGTGATTCCAAGGATGTACCTCTCCATGGCTCTCTCCGTCACTCTTAAGTTTTTGGATTGCCTACCTTGCTGTTCATGCACCAGGTCTCGCATCCGTAAATCATGGTTGATAACACAGTGCTTTCCCACAGCTTCCGCTTTATATCTGGATTTGTTTGGGTCTTGAATAAATACCTGTGCTTCGATAGTGCTCTCCAGCCTTGCGCACACCTACGGGATATCTCGCATAGCTGGTATCAACCAGTTGTCCAAGGTAGATAATTCTATCGACTTCTTCTATCCTGACATCTCCAAGAACCACATCCCCTGAAGAGTTGATGTTTAAGACTTTACACTTACTGAAGTTGAGCCTTAGGCCTATTTTCTCTCCAGCACTTATTAGTTCCTTTGCCATAACATTTTAACAATAAAACGTGTGGCGGAGAGCGAATCAAGAGCACAAAGTTCGGAGCTTGGTGTCTACAGTCAAATATGAGTAAGGGTGTGGCGCAATCAACCGTGGTTTTGCCTCTCCTTTTTTTAAAATTGATCTATCATCACATGCATTGAGCCTCTTTGGACTCCTGATATGATGTTTTGCTTCCTCAGAGTTGGTTATACTATACCGATTTTATATATTTGATAAGGAGACCTACCTAAGGTTTACAATTTGCAAATATTTGCGCTCATTATGAATCGTAATAATAAGATTTTGTATTTTAACAGAGGTTTATTTTCCTCTCTGGCTAATGTTAAAAAACTTGAACTAAAACAATCTGACTTAAACACATAAGACACCGGGTCATCCTGCCGGACAAAGTTCACCGATAAATTGGAATTAATCCCGTCCAAAGTCCAGCAGCAATAGTAAAGAAATCGGGCGTTCCAATACTTTTTACACATAGAATATTGCATTTTATTTTAAAAGTGTAACTGTAACACAAATACCATTGTTTGATGTTGATTTTCAGGGAATATTTAAAATATAGCCTATCACCATTTTATTGATGCCCTCTGTTTACTTAAAGCACCACTATTTTAGTCACAAATGTTAAAAAAGTAGAATATTTATGGGTGTTCCAATACTTATTACACTAACTATGTATGTTTTATTTGCTTGTTAGTTATCATGTGCAACTTTGTGGAGTTTCTGTATTGTTAAAAAATGTTTGCGAAGTTTCTTATTATTGCCTTTCCTTATATTATTTACTGAGAAAACAAGTCTTTCTTATTACTGACACTAAATTTCTTTCAAGAATAATCGAGCCAATGTAATAGAAATAAACGTAAATTATGAAATTTATTAATTCAATATTTTAATTTATACGTTTCAATAATATTATTATTTGAGCAATAGATGACGAATTATATAAAACGCAAGCATTGTAGAGAAGAATACAAATGAGGCACCATGTTCATTAACTGAAAATAGTTACAAAGGTGGGTGACGAATGAATTCAGGTTTTTTTCTTCAAGAAAGACAACAGAAAAAAGGTGTCCACACATTTCACATTTGAAGACTCGGGTAAATACATTTTTATCAAGTATGGAAAATAGGAAACATTAAAAACAGTTATTTTACTAACAAACAAAAGCAGTTTTGGACATTTCCTATATTTTGTTTGTTTGAAAATGGTTGAGAAATTGCAGTATGTGAAGAGTGATAATTTGAAAGTTTAATAAATGAATTTCAATAAAGAATATAATTAATTTAAATGTTATTAGTTATGTGAATAATTACATTTAATGCTCTATTAAAACTCCCCAATAAAGTAAAATGTCCCGTTAATAGTGACTTAAGGAAACCTAAAGGTTTTTCGAAAAAGCAGTTGGGGAGCGTGTAGAGGGATCTGTCGCTGTGATATAAGAAAAGATCGCGTTGGCGTAAGTGGATGCCTGCTCGTTATCATGACTTATGAATCCCCTAGGTTGTCTGCATTTTAGTGCTCTGCTTTTTCCCTGAGCCCTATCTGCAGAAATATTATTTCCATCAATGCTTAACATCTTTCCTTTGGCACATTTCGTAAACTCAATCAAATGAATTGGTGAATGCGTGGGAAGTTTAGATGTCTCAGGAGAGATCGACAACACTGGACATTACCAGGATGGGTTTCAGTCTTTATTGATTAATAAAACATCTCACAGCTATAAATATAAAATAAATTAATTAATATAAGATAATGTTATAATATAATATAATAATAGTTAATACAGTTGAAACGTCAGAATATTCTTTTATTTAAAGAGCGTTATTTTAGTTATTTAGTTTTTAGCGCGGTTCCTCCCTCCCCCATAGGGAGGAACCCCGCTTATAAGGTTGATACAATGAAACAATCGGGAAGTACCGACTAGAAAATTTCGCGTTTCAGAACCCCTAGAGACCAAAAATAACGGTGGTTCAAATTTGTATATATTTATATATATATATATATATATATATATATATATATATATATATATATATATATATATTTGTCTGTTCGCTCTGTAGCTCCCAGACGAATGGTCCAATTTTGATGAAATTTGGTACAAAAGTCTTTCGTCTAATTTGAAAGGGAAAGTTCGTCAACCAGCAAAATCCGCCCACTGGAAGATGGCGTTTGGGGCGAAATTCGCGCAAAAAAATCGTAACGCATACGTTTTTGAGTTCATAAGCTTGTAAGTACTCGTTTTATATGCTTCTTGGGCTAGGAAAATGAATGAAACCATTTTCAAGGCGATATCTTTAACCGTTTTCAAGAAAATTGGAAAAATAGTTTTTGAATACCGTTTTTGGTTTCGGTACTTATAATCATGGGATTCAGTTGAAAAATTTTCTGCATGTTCTACTTTGATTAAAACTAATATGTTGAAATTTTGGTTACGTTTGGAGTTAAGGAAGGGTTAGAATAAAATATTTTATTAACAGACATAAAAAGTTTTGGTAACTTTGTATACTTTCCTTAATATCTCGAAAAAGATTGAAAATCTTGGTAAACGGAGGAATACCATTAGAAAGCTTAGTAAATGCTCTACAAAAAAGGCTCTAATGAAAGTTTTGATTAGGCGATGTCAATCGGAGAAATACGTGCTTAAACTTTGAAGTAATTGAGCTCGTTTATTTGAACGGTTCTTTTTGTTTGTTCTTATTCCTCGTTATTTTTTCATTGCTTATAGTAGGATAATGTATTTGACAATAAAACAGATTAATTAAAATAAGAAAAACAATTCATTGCTGGAAATATATCAGGTTGTACCGTATGAAACGTCAGTATTTGCCGATTTTGGATTTGCCGATTTCCTTCAAATGACTTGAAACTGTCGAGGCTCCAACTCCGAGTTCTTTGGCATGTTCTCTAGTGTTTGTAATTGCTTATAGTAGTCAAATGTATTTGTCAATAAAACAGAATACGTATAATTAGAAACAATATTCAACTTCACAGAGGTTTGATACTATGAGGGAATAGAGAGTCCTTTCACTGCCTGTAGGAACAAAAGGTCCACAAAAACATGTACCTGCTAGGAGTTAATCCTCAAGAGTTGTAAATATACCCCAGGTATCTGCCGACACAAATACAAAGCCTAGTTCGGTTTTGGTACTTACAATCATGGGATTCAGTTGAAACATTTTTTGCATGTTTGAATTTCATCAAAACTAATACGTTAAACTTTTGGTTACGTTTGGAGTTAAGGAAGGGTTAGAATAAAATATTTTATGAATAAACATGAAAAGGTTTGGGAACTTAGTTTACTTTCATTAATATCTCGAACACTGTTGGGAAATTTTGATAAGTGGATAGAAACTATTTGAAAGCTTTCTAAATTCTCTACAAAAAAGGTTCTGAAACAATTTTTGATTAGGTGATGTCGATCGAAGAAATAAGTGCTTAAAACTTCAAATACGTCTGTTTAGCTCTTATGAACGTTTTTTTTGTCGTACTTTTCGTAATTTTTGTCCCTTTCCCTTAGTTTTTTATTGATTTTTATTTTTGTAATTTCTTATGTTAGGAAAATGTATTTCTGTGTAAAACAGGATAGGTAAAATGAGACCAATTTTCTGTTGCTAGAAATAATGAAAAGTTTTGGGATCTTCCTATACTTTCATAAATATCTCGAAAACGATTGAAAATCTTGTGAAGCGAAAGGTTACCATTCGAAAGCTTACTAAATGGTCTAAAAAAAAGGTTTTGAAAAAAGTTTTGAATAAGCGATGTCAATGGGGGAAATAAGTGCTTAAACTTTGAAGTAATTGATTCCGTTTATTCGAACGGTTCTTTTTGTCTGTTTTTATTCCTTGTTATTTTTTAATTACTTAATGTTGGATAATGTATTTGACAATAAAACAGATTAAGTAAAATAAGAAAAACAATTCATTGTTAGAAATATAGCTTGCCAAGAGAAAGAGATTCGATGACGTCTTTTGAATATTTTCAATTGACATTATTCTGTTGGTTTTTTATTTTATTTTTTAATTAATTGTAGAATTATTACTATAGTAGACGAACACAAGAAAAGGTGAAAAAATTTGATATTTTTCAATGCATTGAAACGTACTAAAGAGGATTCTGGGGTCTGGCGGACCCGACCAGGTAAAGACTTAAAGCCCTTTGAACAAAGGCCGAACCACATATTATCTGTTTCTATTCTTAGCTTTTCAAATGACAAAAGGGATATGAACGGAACTGCGCTAAGATGATGCAGTTCCTGCGAGTCGGACTTTTTTTTTATTATTTAGGTGCCTCGACTGCTTTGGTCATTGGCACCTATATTTTAGTTAATATTGTTTGTTTGAAGGGAAACACTTCATTAGAATGAGCTTGGCACGTTAACCATAGATATTATAGTCATAATTTAAATAACAATGTGCTTTGCACGAGTTACAATTTATAACCCCCTTCAGTTCCATTGTCCAGTCGGCTGGAAATAACTTCTTTACTTTGTATCACACTGCCTATGGCCGATAGATGTTTACTACCACTTTGGTTTGAAGCTCTATGTATTTTTCTTCCACTTGACATCTAATATAAAATGATTCCATTCGATTTTGAAAGGTTATGTGTAAAATCTTCTCTGCTCCACCACGGGCAGTCATGGATTCAAAAAGTTATTGACTTTTCTTTACATATTTAGTCCAAATGGTTTCTTTTTAGTGAATAAAACTCCTCCGAATTTAATGTACATGATCTTTTTAAAGGTTGGAAGTTCAGTTTTATCAATAAAGTTTGTAATAAGGTGTCTACGAATTTTTGAAAATCCATGTCCAGTATACTGTACATGGGAAGTCAACCCTCATATTTGATGTAACAATATTTTTTATCTATTTTTTAAATATTTAATGTTATATTTTGTTTTTATGTTGTCAGAATTGTTTTTTTGAGTACCATAATAATCAATAACTTTTTCAGAATGGTATGGGCTAGAAGGCGCCCAAACCATTCAAAAATATCATCTGTCCGTTCACATGATTTTCAAAAAATATATTCTTAGTAGTTTTATGTTTTTTTTTGTTTTTTTAAATAATCAAATATCTCTTTTTGAGACTAGACTGTAAATATTTCAATTTTATTAATTTTCATTATCACTGTGCGCTGACAACAATTTCATGTCTAAAATTCTAATATATTTTTACAATACCTTATGATATTTGAGCTTTTACAATAATATTTACTAATAATTTTTCAAATTTATTTTTTCTGAATGAATTTATTTTAAATTGGTAATAAATTACTGCTTTATTTATATATTTTTTTAATATTTCGAAACTTTTAACTTCGGTTTTCATCCACAAATTGCATTACTTGAGAACCAATGTCCAGTATACTGGACATTACGTAACTCATGTCAGGTAAACCATAAAATTCTGAAATAAATCAGGAATCTTCACAAGAGCAATACACAACTATGGCAGGAAAATAAAAAATTTTTATCAGGAAATAAAAATTCGGACCTGAAGGTGTTATAACAGTGCTTTCTTTCAGCAATAATTGAGGCAATAAGTAACATTTAAAATGGAAGTATTAAACATTATTCAGAGTAAAACAATATCTGTTGTGAGAAATAATAAACTTAGGGATAAACATAACTTGAATATGACGAATGAATAATTTTTTTTGAAAAAATAACTATCAAATGAGTCCTCGGAAATCAAATCTCACAAAATCGCGCGTAAATCTCATTAAATTTTAAGAATGAAAAACACCTAAGTCCCCTCTAATATTAAAAGCTTTAAATAATTTGTACATGTGTACGAGAATGCAGTAAACTTAATTTGGACAAGTTTCATACAGATATCTCGTCGTTAATATACGTGAGAGGCTTACAAAAAACATTCATTGCATTGTTGATCCTGTTCTGAGAGGAAAATGTTTTAAACATGAATGTTTTTGGATAAATATGAATTATTGCTACTACTGAAAAACGAATGGTCTGCACATCCTATATTATTACAAAAATAACGAAATTATTAGTAAAATGTATCGATGTTTCGAGCTAAGTGCTAAGAACTTTTCTCTCTACCTACATACGGCTCATCGAAACAAATTTTAACCGCAGAACAACACATACTAAGTACACTTACTGAATTAGAAAGGTGGCGTGGTAAAACTGGTTTCAGGTTTTCAGAGATAAAACAAAATATACTCTTTTTACAAAGAAAACAAATAAACAGAAACACTCAAATTCCTTCTACTGACACTGGACAAAAAATTAACGTGATTGCCTCATTTGAAGGACCTTCTTAAGAATCCAAAAATTCGTTGAATATTTTAAGAGTTCTCAGTAGCACAGAATGGGACCCTTTTTGATCCAATAAATAATCAAATTATGTTAGTATTTTCAATCTTATAGGTCCCAAATCAAAACTTAGTACTGAAAACAAACTAACAATCTACAAAACTATTATTAAACCGATTTGGACACATGGCATTGAACTATGAGGTACAGCAAAACCTTCCAACATAGACCGAATCCAAACCTTCAACAATAATATCATCCACCGAGACCTGGAAATTCCCTTTGTCCCTGAATTAGTTAAAACCCGCTTCTCCACTTTTCATTCCAAGCTATCCTTCCAATCCCCTTGCCCAATCCCTTTCCACAGATGCGATCCCTTCCAATCCCCCGAGACACTTGAAAAGAAAGTGGCCTAGAGACCAACTGTAACACTTAAATAAAGCATTTTTAATTAGGGAGTGTCAGCAACGGCTGCCTTCTCCCCTCTGTTCTTCCTTGTGCAATAGTTATTAGGGTAAATGACCCGATCGTTGACACTACTCCTTAAGTTGACACTTCAAATTTAAATTTGAAAAATAACAATTAGGAAGAATAATGTTGACTGACCCGATCAACTATGCAACTCCGTTAATAACATCTGCCGCCATTTTAGTATGAAAAATCCTCGAGTCAACTCCTGCTGCTCTCTTCACTTAGTGAATTTGATAAGAGATTAAGCATATTTCTTAAGAATTTTGTTTTGTAATGCGTGCATTAAATTGTTTTTTTGTGATCTCTATGAACTCTATGATACTTAAATTATGGCATGTAAAAGGTTTGACTGAAGTTAAATAAAAAAATCTTGAGATTATGGTAGTGTCAACATTGGGAACCCAATAAACGATCATGGCTCCTTTTCTTGACACTAATGTCAACTTTACGAAAACGGTTGTCTGTGATGAATACTAGCACATTTAGTTGAGATTTTCATTAGGAATTTATGTATCCTGATTTTATTAATTTCTTATGACTGGAACCTTAAGTTGACGACATGTTTTCCTAAATTTGACATTCTGTTCCTAATGTTGACAGACAACTTTTTATAATAATGAAGATAGAGATAGTTAGCCGTTGCAGAGATAAGAAGACAAGATATAGTTGGGATTCGGCTTAGGAGAAAAACGTCAGACTTTCAGGAAAAAATCTGTATTTGGACGTTTCGGCTGCACAATGGCAGCCTTCTTCAGCACTAGAGAATGCCTAGGGGGGAGGGAGGAAGACCTCGAGGACAACTTAGGTAACCATGGTGGAATGGTTTTTCTCCTAAGCCGAATCCCAACTATACCTTGTCTTCGTACTTTTTATAGTTTTCTGCAATTTGAAATGGTCACACAACTTCTTAATCTATTTGTGGTAGAATGGTTATTAGTGGCGGTACCTCCAAATGCTCCTCACATCATCCAATCTATGGATTTATCAGGTTTCCGAACATTTAAAAAAGGTAGGAAGCTAAAAATTCATGAATGGACCGTCAACCAAATGGCAAATCCTGCATTAAAAAAAAAAAAACACAGCTGAAATCGCCAAGAAAGAAAGAGCCAAGCCTAGATTGAACAAAAAAGAAGAAAAATTCCCGCTGATGGCATGATTTTCTAATATCTACTAGCCAAATTACTAGTAAACTTACCAATCCTCTAGTATTTGGATAAAATACATTAATTTCCAGAACCACTGACCCTACATGGAAAAATTCGGAGGCATATGGTTATTCTTCCTAGTTATGATTTTCAGTTAAAAATAATTGTTGCACCTAATTGTTTGTTTTTCGAAAAGGATCTCTTTCGAATTCATTACATTTTTCATTGTTCCTGCTGTTTTCAATCCAATTTGGTTGTTTGTTTAAAGAATAAAGTTGTATTATTTTCATTTTCCCTGACTTCAGCAGACGTGTCAACATTAGGACCAAAGTAAGACAGCCTTTATTGATTTATTTTACTTGAAATACTTAATGTATGTAAAAGTGGGTTGTATGAATTTCATAGAGAATGAGCTGACGAACAATTTGATACATTCAAAATTTATTATCTTCAAAAACTAAGCGAGGAATTACTTTAAGTAAAATAACCCTTCCTTAAAGTGTCAACTATTGGGTCACTTACCCTATGTACAATTTACCTATTTACTTATTGTATTACATGTCATATGTATACATATTGTAAATATTCAATAACAAAAAAAGAATTTTAGTGTTATGTTATGTATAGAAAGTCACTATTGCGTAAATAGCACGGCTGAAAATAATGTATAGTCCTTACAAATCTGATAAATTTTGTTTTATGTTCTCTTTGTTGCATTTAGTTCTGTAAGATAGTGATAATTGTGGATAGTATATACATTTTCATTTGTTTAAAAAAAGAGCAAATCACCGTCGATGCGGACCTTTTAAAATAAATTAGAAAAAAAAATCGGCGCGAATAACGTGTTTTAGCTCCGTTACCTACTTGTGAGTTAATGATATATTCTTGACTATGTTTAGGCTTCCTCTATTGTCTTTATGTACTCCTATAGGTTTTATCCATTTGTTATCATCCACCAACGTTGGTTCCTATATCTATTTGTTTCTTGTCTTAATATGCGATTCATGGCATTCTTAGGAGTTTTATTATACACAACAGGAGTCTCTCATCGTTTGCTGCTAATTTCACTTCTTCGTCAGATTTATTTCGTTATTTCTACACGGAGAAAAAAAACAGCCTGCCGGCAGCCTGAAAACTGTGACTCAGTGCCAGTATTTTGAAATAGGATTCCACATATTTCAGCCTAAAATAGGATTCCACTAGTTAGAGTGCCCGCACTTTAAAATAGAGTGCTGGAATGCTAATTCTGCATCCTATAGTAGAGTTCTCACACCCAAAGATAGCATCCAACAATAGAGTACCCAGCCCTCTACTTTCAAGTGCGTACCCCTAGACGTTAGATTGCTGGCACTCTGATACTGGCTCTAGCAGCCTACCCATATAGGCTGCGAGCATCCTGATGATTGCTTCTTGTATCCTACCCCTATAGGCAGCTAGCATCCTATATGGATGACTATAGCTCCATCTCTAGGATAGAGATGACTATATTATGTGGATAAAAAAGAACAAAGGTAAATTCAGAGTAATAATAATGAGACTTTATTTGGGTGTAATTTACATATGCACTTCTTAACAAGTAGATATTTACAAGTAGGTATGAGGTATACACTTTTTAACAACTATAGATATTTACAAGTATTAGGTATTAGGTACAATGTACTTATGAACAATATTGAACAAGTAGGTCTAGAAATAAAATATTTTTTTTTGTTTTCATGACACTTATAGCCGTATTCATAAAGCCGAAGACAGTTGATTTCAGCATCTGTTCAAACAGAAACAAAAAGATTTTTTTATTAATAACAAAAGAAAAGTTGATGTTTTGTTTTAAATTAAAAAGGGTAAACCTGAAGGAGAGCGTCCTCAACACCGATTTTCTTCAAAGTTTGCACTATAACGTATTTTCATGCACTAAACAAGAATCCGTTGAAAAAAATTGTTGTTCTCAACCAGGAAAGAAGTTATTTAAAAAAAAAGTTCACTGTTAGCGGGTTACAAACGACCAAAGGTGCTGTTAGCGGGTTAAAAACGACCAAATTTTCTTCAAAATTTGCACTATAACGTATTTTGATGCACTAAACACGAATCCGTTGAAAAAAAAAGTTGCTCGCAACTAGGAAAGAAGTTATTAAGCACTAAAGTTCACTGTTATGGAGGTTATAAAAGACGGGGTAAACAGCTTATATGTAAACACGCGCCTGCGCAATAGTCCTTAATGACGAAGTGTAATTGAAATTTAGACTCACCTTGTGGTAGCTGACTTGGTCGTAAACTGTCGCTTTTGGGCATACGTGCTATGCGTTTCCGCTCGCTCCGCTCGCTCAAAAAAACATCAAAACCCCTAGTCAATCCAACTCGCAGAAATAAAAAGAATTCTATGCCCAAAAGTCGTCCAAGGCAGTCTTCCCTAACCTTCATAACAGTGAACTTTTTTTTTAAATAACTTCTTTCCTGGTTGAGAACAACATTTTTTTTCAACGGATTCGTGTTTAGTGCATGAAAATACGTTATAGTGCAAACTTTGAAGAAAATCGGTGTAGAGGACGCTCTCCTTCAGGTTTACCTTAAAAAGAAACATAAATAGGCATTTTTTTCCAGTTTAAAATGTCGTAGTAAATTCAAAGTTGCCAGGGAATTACAAAATAAATATAAAATAAGGTTTTTGTCTATGGATATGATCATAAATGAAGGAACTCTAGAAACAGAATGACACCAAAATAAAAGTCTACTAATACAATTTTGAACTAATATTCTAGCCGTATTCTAGGAACGTATAAAAAAAGACTTCCATCAGTTCTCAGCTTACCAGGCTTATTGAACTCCATCTTCAGTTGGCTTTATACCCGCCCGCAGCTCCATGTTATATTAAGGGAATATATTCTTGAAAACCAAGCACAACTTTCTTCATTCTATTGTATATAACATCTGTTTTTAAATTTAATAATAAAAACAAGAATGCATTCTACATTAAAGTTCCTTTTCAGTTAAGGAATCCTATATAAGACAGCAGGTATTGGAAGCCTAAAGCAGGTTGCAGACTGCACCGCCAGAACAGAGTTCAGGTTCTTGTTTTTATTATTAAATTTAAAAACAAATGTTATATACAATAGAATGAAGAAAGTTGTGTTTGTTTTTCAAGAATATATTCCCTTAATATAACATGGAGCTGCGGGTATAGAACCAACTGAAGATGGGAGTTCAATAAGCCTGGTAAGCTGAGAACTGATGGAAGTCTTTTTGTATACGTTCCTAGAATACGGCTAGAATATTAGTTCAAAATTGTATTAGTATACTTTTATTTTGGTGTCATTCTGTTTCTAGAGTTCCTTCATTTATGATCATATCCGTAGACAAAAACCTTATTTTATATTTATTTTGTAATTCCCTGGCAGCTTTGAATTTACTACATTTTAAACTAGAAAACATGCCTATTTATGTTTCTTTTTAATTATATAAAACACAACAACAACAACTTTTCTTTTATTATTAATAAAAATTTCTTTTTGTTTCTGTTTGAACAGATGCTGAAATCAACTGTCTTCGGCTTTATGAATACGGCTATAAGTGTCATGAAAACAAAAAAAATATTTTATTTCTAGACCTACTTGTTCAATATTGTTCATAAGTACATTGTACCTAATACCTAATACTTGTAAATATCTGTATTTGTTAAAAAGTGTATACCTCATACCTACTTGTAAATATCTACTTGTTAAGAAGTGTATATGTAAATTACACCCAAATAAAGTCTCATTATTATTACTCTGAATTTACCTTTGTTCTTTTTTATCCACATAATAAAGTCATCTCTCTGTAGGCTGCTGTCATCCAATATGGATGGGGTCAATGTAACCCATCCATATAGGATGCAATCATCAGGATGCTCGCAGCCTATATGGGTAGGCTGCTAGAGCCAGAATCAGAGTGCCAGCAATCTAAAGTCTAGGGGTACGCACTTGAAAGTAGAGTGCTGGGCCCTCTATTGTTGGATGCTAGCTTTGGGTGTGAGAACTCTACTATAGGATGCAGAATTAGCATTCCAGCACTCTATTTTAAAGTGCGGGCACTCTAACTAGTGGAATCCTATTTTAGGCTGAAATATGTGGAATCCTATTTTAGACTAAAATGTCCTATTTCAAAATACTGGCACTGAGTCACAGTTTTCAGGCTGCCGGCAGCCTGAAAGTAGATGCGAGTAGCCTGTTTTTTTTCTCCGTGTACGACGCACTGACAACTGGGCCGTGTGCGCCAACATCCATGGTGTGGCACGGAACCTGCTCAACGGGCCCTGAGTTGAGAAAACATTTCTTCCGCCGGAGCGAGTCAACCACCGTCTCCTGCAGGAGAATCTAAGACCTTAGCCACTAGACTACGTGGGGACCCCGTCTGAATGGTACACGAGGGTTCCGTTGATTTCCGACTAACCTTACTATCAAAACCGTCAAATTTTCGTAAGATATGACGTAAAATCATTGGAGATTAAATCAATGGAGATAGTTACAGCGTAATATTAAGCATTACTAATGGGCAATAAATAATGGGCTCTCTTCCAGATCCATAAGAATTGTGTTGATAACTAGTTATGCCCCCTTTAGATATATCCAAGATACAAGCTATTTCCCACATGGAAATTGACCTAGCCCATGACAATAAATAATGGGCTCTCTTCCAGATGCATAAGAATTGTGTTGATAACTAGTTATGCCCCCTTTAGATATATCTATGATACAAGCTATTTCCCACATGGAAATTGACCTAGCCTATGACAATAAATAATGGGCTCTCTTCCAGATGCATAAGAATTGTGTTGATAACTCATTATGCCCCCTATAGATATATCCATGATACAAGCTATTTATGGAAATTGACCTAGCCTATGAGACTCCCAGTATCAAGACCTTTAGTTAATAACCATACATGGTGTTTCAAAAGAAAAGCCGCCACTCCTAGTTTGAATAATTGTTTCTCACAGTCTATTGATTCCGCTAGCTCAGGATCATTTATCTCAAACCTGATCGTTTGGTCAAGAACGTAGTCTGTTGTACTATTCTGTGGGAAGGCGACAGAATATATATATATATAATCTGCATATGTTGAAGAGCCTTGGTCGTCGATTGCATATACAGTAGATAGACTCTCCCTAATCCGGCGTCGTCGGGACCGGGGTACAGTCGGATTAGAGAAAATGCCAGATTAGAGAATTCATTTAGAAGCGGTCACTTATGTTTTTCTTTAAAAAGTTATCAACAATTGGGCTATTAACGCCGGGATAACTACATGTTGCCACACTTTTATAATGACAACGGTACGTAGTCGGTCACCTTTTCAGGTACTGACAACGCCCGACGTTGCTTAACTTCGGTGATCAACGGGAACTAGCGCATTCAACGTGGCTATGGTCATGGACCGTCTGCTTTATTATTTTTAAATTATTATTCAATTTGTTTTTTTCTTCGAAGTTTTTACCATGTTAACACCAAATATTTTCTGTCAATGAGTCGTGCATGTCTAGATTTAGACCGTGGTCAGTTCAATTTAACTCCTTAGTCCGTACAACATATCGTATTAAAATCATGAACCCCATTAATATATTCCAACTTAGCCTGATAATAATCCAAAAATTATTAGAGCATTGGAGTCATGTATATATCCCATTGATGTTTTATCAAAAACAATTATTATTAAGGAAATAGTGACAAATATCTCAAAAATGTTTCATTGTGTAGGCAGAAGGGCAATGAATTAACATAAACGTCAATTTAGTAAAATTGATGGTTATGTTATTTGATTTTATTCACTGATCTTTTGCCAAGACAAAGAAAAACAATTAATGGAAATTCAAAATGATCATCTTGTATGTTCCCATCAGTGTACACCTGCGTATTAAAACGGCTAATTTTCCGTTAATTCAAGAATTTTTGTCATGCATTTGGAAGCGATAATATTTTTATAATGCGGGCCCCTTGCCATATTAACCCGAAATAGAAAAGGGTGAAATCCAAACAAAGAATAATTTTGAATCTGTGCCAGAGGTACTAATACGTCGTACACCCTACCGTTGGTGAATCACGGAACTGGCTTATCTTCAGCCATGCCAGAAATTGGTGGAAATGGGCAGCCGCGTGGGAGTGGTTTAATGATAGCCCTGAAGCATTACTTCACAGATAATAAACACGTAAAGTGAAGTAGATAATGAAGAAATTGTGTGGTTGACACATCATTCCTATAACTCTTTTTTAAAAAAAAATATGATAAAAACAGTCTTATGATTATCAGTTCAAATTTAGACGGTGGGAAAGACCAGCGTCGGTTCAGTGTTAAATTGTCTCTTTTTAAGATAAATTTATCTTGTGTCAAAACTTTCTTTCCCCATACCCATATAGATGAAACGTGAGCCAGGCATATTCATGCTTCATTTCTAAGAAAAACAGATAAACATTTTTTTACATATTTATGACTTATGTACGACATAAAGCTACACCAAAACTAGGTAAATTGGAAAACTTGAAATTCACTTTTCTCCTGAACTCATTAATATGGATGAACTTATATGAGCTCAGAGTCTTTTAATGTGTACGGAATGAAATTAGATGTGAACACGCCGTATTGTTTGAACCTCCTTTCCCTGGAATATGCTAAAGCAATTATAGGAATGGTTACATACATAAGAGGTCAAAAATGTTACCATCCCTTTCTTTAAAACAATGGCATTTCTATTTACTAAAGATGAACAAAATCAAACTGTAAATTTCGAGATCCCAACGGATAAAACGGGTTATAAAATCTAAATACGATTACCTGAGTTCTACCTTTTAGCACTTTCCTCCGAAGGAAAGTAGCTATTGAGGTTGGACTCATGACGGAATTTTTGAAAAATTTCTTCGAATCTTTATCGATCCTACCTAGTAGACACCCAAAATGACCTACGTTAAAATTTATATATATATATATATATATATATATATATATGTCTGTTAACACGATAGCGGCCAGAGTTTTTGTTTTTTTTTTGTCACAAAACTTGGTATATAGCATTCAATTAGCAAACGATTGAACGAGTTCCTTAACCACCAAAGTCGGTCCACCGGAAGGGGGGGTTTACCCCGAACCAAAACACTAATTTGACCATGTCAGCCGTAATATTTGTTATATTTCAACGAAACTTGGTATTCGTAGGGGTAATATAGAGAAAAAAGTGAGATATAAAAATGAACTAAATCGGTTCATTAGGATGGGGGGGGGGTTACCCCGGACCCACAATACCAATTCGCCACTACCAGCCGTGATTTTTGGTATATTTCGACGAAACTCGGTATTCGTAGTGGTAATCTACAGGTAAATATGTGTTGTAAAAATAAACTAAATCGGTTCGTTAGAAGGGGGGGTTTACTCTGGACCCAAATTCCTAATATACTCATACCGGTCGTAATTTCTGCTGTATTGAAACGAAACGCGGTATACGTCGTGGGTAACTCATGAGAAAGAAGTGTTGTACACATGAGCTGAATCGGTCAATCGGAAAGCGGGGATTTACTTTGTAATATATTTCAATAGAAAAGCCCGCCAGACGTAGGTTCACAAAGCCGCCGCAAGGAGCGCTTTGTATCTAGAGGGACTGTATCCTGTTCCTGCGTTAGATCAAAATATGATAATATGAGGTTTTTTGTATTTATTACGTAATGTAGTAGGTACCATGTGTAAACATAACTCTGGAAGCAAATTAATAATAGATCAGTTACTCATTACAAATTTAAAAGAAACTATTCATGTTTTTATTTTATTTATGTAGGATATTTTAAGCAAATTGTTCTGGAAAGCAGTCTACACTACCCAAATTCTGAGGAAAGTGCTTAGTTATGCAGCTCCTGAGTGACGGACTTTTTAATATTTCTGTTGAAAAATTGAAGTGAAAGTAATTTTTCTGTAAATCAGAATATCACGCATAAATGTCCCGATAAATGTCATTAGCGTCGTTACTTGACATCCACTGTACCGAAAAAAGTCCGACTTGCCGGAAATGCGTCATCTTAGCGCAGTTCCGATGATACTACTAATGGCATTAGGGGTAGGGTAAGGTATGATCTTTCTTTAAAAAAATAAAATAA
This sequence comes from Gonocerus acuteangulatus, assembly GCA_946811695.1. NCBI lineage: Eukaryota > Metazoa > Arthropoda > Insecta > Hemiptera > Coreidae > Gonocerus > Gonocerus acuteangulatus. The sequence continues at coordinate 95,726,638 of OX328123.1, forward strand.
AATCTCTAAGAGAAGGAAGTATAAGGCACTAAAATAGAAAGCTGAGTGCAAATTACTCCCCGCCTTCTCAACGTTCGCCAGGAAAACATTATTGCCAATAAGTTTTTCATTTTCTTGCCATCTTTTATTAAAATAGTAATTTTACCGATTAATGAAATTTAAAACAACACTGAAATAATGAAAAACTAAGTTAAACAAAGACAAAAACCCGCTCAAAAGAACAAAACAAACACATTCGAAGATTTAAGCACTTATTTCTCCGATTGACATGGTCCCATCGAAAATAGATTTAGAACCTTTTATGTAGAAAATTAAGTAAGCTTTGCAATAGTCACCTTCCACTCCCCACGATTCCCTACCCGTGTGTAAGATATTAACGAGAATATAAGAACATCCTATAACAAGAAAATATACCAACATCTGAAAACTTTTCATGTCAATTAATAAATTTGTTTTTCGAATACTTCCTTAACTCCAAGTGTAACCAAAATTTTAACATCTTATTTTAGATGTATTTCTATCATACAGAAAATGTTTCAATTTAATCTACCGATTTTAAGCACAAAACCGAAAATCATTTACAAGATTTTGTTTTCCAATTTTCCTTCTGGGGGTTATAGGTATCCCCTAAAAACTTTCGCTTCTTATGTTTTGGTGGACTGATTCTGCTGGTTAAGGAATTTGACCTTTTAAATAACACGAAAGATTTTTGTACCACATTTCATGAAAATCGGACCATTTTTGAGCTGGTGGGAGAGCGAACAGAATAAATATATATATATAAAAAAAAAAAAAATCAGTCCCGTAACAGGCCACGAGGGCCCTGAGGGGCAGATACTATAGAGGTATCTGATTCATGACCATACGGCACACTAGGGAGATAGTGTGGTCAGTACTATGCTCCGGCCGCCTGATTTTCCCCTTGGCTGCTTCGACTGCTAGAGTCATTAGCACCAACCAAGGTACCCATTATTAAATTAATTAAAGGCTGGGTTGGCCTAGGAACGGTCAGGGAGGCCGAATTCAACCAGTGAACGAAGACACTAGAAGAAAAAATCCTTAGTGCTTGCTCGGGATTTGAACTCAGGCCTCCAGCTTATTAGTCCAGTGCTCTACCACTGAGCTAACCTCGCCCCCCATATATATATATATATATATATATATATATATATATATATGTAAGGTTGGCAAATAAGTCCTTTCGGTTTTTGTATTCATGTTTTGTTTACAATATGTCACATTTGTCTGATACAATTAATCCCAACAGAGGATTGTTTATCCTATTTGTAATATGTAAACAGTTATGTCTGTCGACACTTGTTAAGATTAGGTCAGTATTGCGTTTGTGATCCAGCTGAGAAGATGGACGGTAATTTATTGCATTATAGGCATATTTTGACGTATTATTTCAAAAAAGGAAAGCGAGCTACAGAGGCTCATAAAAAAATATGCGGGGTCTATGGGGATAAAGCCTTAACAGAGCGCACGTGCCATAATTGGTTTGCCAAGTTTAGGGCAGGGAATTTTGACATAAACGATACACCACGACCTGGTCGTCCACAAGAAATTGAAAGCATTGATGTTAAGGCTATAGTCGATCAAAATCCTTCCCAATCAGTGCGAGACATTGCTGAGGCCCTAGATATATCACATGCAAGCGTAGAAAATCATTTGCGGAAGCTCGGCTACGTTTCTAGGCTGGATGTTTGGGTCCCCCATTCTCTGACCGAAGCCAACTTGGCATTTCCATTTGCGATTCCCAGCGAAAACGTCAAGAAAACGATCCATTTCTTAAATGACTTGTGACAGGGGATGAAAAGTGGATTGTCTACGATAATGTGGTGCGAAAAAAATCTTGGAGACCTAGCAACGAACCACCTGGAACCACATCTAAAGCGGGATTGCACCCAAAGAAGATAATGCTTTCTGTATGGTGGGATTTCAAGGGTGTGATTTTTTATGACCTGCTGCCACAAGGTAAATCAATCGATTCCACTCTATACTGCTCACAATTAACAAAATTGAATGAATCAATTCGACGAAAACGCCCAGAACTGGCAAATCGAAAGGGTGTCGTCTTCCATCATGATAATGCCAGGCCCCACACTTCGTTAGTCACCCGCAACAAATTGTTAGCCCTTGGATGGGATCTTTTGCCCCACCCTCCCTATTCACCGGACCTTGCTCCTAGTGACTACCACTTATTCCGGTCTCTACAAAATTCCTTAGGTGGAAAACGGTTTGAAAACGAACAGGGTGTCAGGGAGCACCTTGATCATTTTTTCGCTAATAAACCACAGACATTCTATGAGCATGGGATTATTCAGCTGATGGAGAGATGGGGTAAAGTAATAGAAAATAATGGACATTACATTGTAGATTAAAATAAAAATTATGTTCAAAATATACAATAGTTTTCTTTCAACTTAAAAAACCGAAAGGACTTATTTGCCAACCCTATATATGGGCGAGGTTAGCTCAATGGTTGAGCACTGGACTAATAAGCTGGAGGCCTGAGTTCAAATTCCGAGCATGCACTAAAGATTTTTTCTTCTGGTGTCTTCGTTCATGAGTTGAATTTGGCCTCCCTGACCGTCCCTAGGCCAACCCAGCTTTTAATTAATTTAATTAATAATGTGTACCTTGGGTGCTAATTACTCTAGCAGTCGAAGCGGCCAAGGGGAAAATCAGGCGGCCGGAGCATAGTACTGACCATACTATCTCTCTAGTGTGCCGTATGGTCATGAATCAGATACCTCTATAGTATCTGCCCCTCAGGGCCCTCGTGGCCGATTAAGGGACTGATTTAATATATATATACATGCGACTGTTTGTTTTTTTAGATGGGCCAAAAATGATTCGATGTTGATGAAATTTGGTACAAAAATACCTTGTCTAATTTAAAAGGTCAAGCGCGTTAACTCGCTGATTCCGCCCTCCTCAACAAAATCTAAGCGCTCACGGCTTTGCTACACTTTTAGGCTTCTGGGTAAACTTTTTATACGTACAGAAACGAATGAAACCCTTTGTATCCGTAACTGTTTTCGAGAAATCCGGGTTTCCTAACTGACTTTCGGCTCCGGTACCTAGAAACGATGGATTCAGTTGAAATCATTTCTAGTTGTTTGAAATTGATCCAAACTGGTATGGCAAAAATAAAGTTTAGTTTTAAAAAGTTGATTAAATAAAACAAAACATGACCTTATTGAAATGATTTCAAACAATTACTATTTTGCTGTACTTGTTCAATTGGCACTAATGAGCTTAACCTCGACAGCCGGCCAAACCGCCTGTACAATGTCTTGAGGAGCGAGAGAGGCGATATAGTAAAACTTAAGCCTTTCTAAAAATCTATCTCAAAAACGTTGCCAACTCTTACACTATTAGGAAAGTCATAGTGCAACATATAATACTCTAATTATATTATTTTCCCCCCTTTCTGTTAAAGGTTTAGGACGACTCGCAGATTATGATGTCAATCTAAACGCGACTCGAGGCCACCAACCGTTATAGCATTGGTCAAAAAAATAACGCTCCAATTAGTAGTGCCTACACGTCGAATTCACTTGGGCATTTAATGTATTATTTCTAAATAGCTATTATCGTTGCTGGTATTAGAATGCACTCCGATAACACTTACCTGAATAATTATAATATATTATAGTAACCAAGCATACTGCTATAGTCTTTCTAGGCTTATATCTATTTCCACAAGCTCCATATTCAAAATAAAAAATCAAGAAGTCCAGAAAACGGAAAAAGATACATAATCTAAAAATTCTATTCTTATAGATTGGTTTAGAAGGAATAAAAGGCAAACAATATTCAGATCTTATGGCCAAGTTTCTTTCAAATACAGTAATATCTCTTACGAATTAGGTAATGAATTAGTTCAGGATATTTTGAAGTTGGTTCATTGCTTTAACATCCTTTTCGTAACAATGTTAGCAAACATGGGGCGTAACTTCTACCTCAGTATTCATTAGAAAGTTTACTGGACTGGCCATAGAGTTACAAGCTACCAGTCCTGTTCAGATTTGTGTGTGATTATAACTTCCAGGATTCCATTAGGTCAAATTTGAAAGCATATGTGATTTGCAAAATGTTGACCAAACCATTGCCCAGACCAAAATAAAAGTGTGACGCTTATCGCTTTGGGAATGTTTCGTATACCATAAATGATTTCGTTCTAAACAGTTAGATTTACACAAAAGTCAGCGATATCAGCGTTTGTGAAATGGATATTTACCTGAAGCCACTACAAACTGACAGAAATATGTCTTAGTAGGCATAAGCCTGGATTTATGAAATAAATAAAAAATATCTTAAGAGAGTGATTTTTTTCCTGTTTGACAATAAATAAAAAAGAATGTTTGAACCTGCTGATTGTAACCAATATAACGAAGGATGCCTTTAATTAGGCGAGGATATTATTATCAATTCGTTTTAGGTGCGTCGACTACATGCGCAAATAGCGCCATTCCTAATGTTCCTAAACACTAGGATAAAGCATCGAAATTTTAGTAATGTATAGTAAAATAAGAAAATTCTTATTTAATCCTAAATTCAATAAATAGGAGGCTATACACACTTACTAACAAAAGTCTCTGCACACCGCCAAGCAATTTTTTCAATTGTACAGATAAAATGTATGAAAAGGTTTATAAATTTTAAGGAAGATTTATTATTTATTTATTTATAGTGTTTCTGATTATTCCAAAAGAGTTCTGATATAGTTAAAGGCATGAATTATGATTTTCCCAAGAGTTCTGGTACAAGAAATGATGAGAAGTATTTTTCAACAATTATTATACTTGAAAACTGCATGTGATACATTTGAAATTGCAACCACGGTCTATAAGAAGGAGTTCTGATTATTCCAAAAGAGTTCTGATATAGTTAAAGACATGACTTATGATTTTCCCAAGAGTTCTGGTATATGAAATGATGAGAAGTATTTTTCAACAATTATTATACTTGAAAACTGCATGTGATAAATTTGAAATTGCAACCACGGCCTATAAGAAGTTCTGATTATTCCAAAAGAGTTCTGATATAGTTAAAGGCATGAATTATGATTTTCCCAAGAGTTCTGGTACAAGAAATGATGAGAAGTATTTTTCAACAATTATTATACTTGAAAACTGCATGTGATACATTTGAAATTGCAACCACGGTCTATAAGAAGGAGTTCTGATTATTCCAAAAGAGTTCTGATATAGTTAAAGACATGACTTATGATTTTCCCAAGAGTTCTGGTATATGAAATGATGAGAAGTATTTTTCAACAATTATTATACTTGAAAACTGCATGTGATAAATTTGAAATTGCAACCACGGCCTATAAGAAGGAGTTCTGATTATTCCAAAAGAGTTCTGATATAGTTAAAGACATGACTAATGATTTTCCTAAGAGTTCTGGTACAAGAAATGATGAGAAGTATTTTTCAACAATTATTATACTTGAAAACTGCATGTGATAAATTTGAAATTGCAACCACGGCCTATAACAAGGAGTTCTGATTATTCCCAAATAGTTCTGATATAGTTAAAGACATGACTAATGATTTTCCCAAGAGTTCTGGTACAAGAAATGATGAGAAGTATTTTTCAACAATTATTACACTTGAAAACTGCATGTGATAAATTTGAAATTGCCACCACGGCCTATAACAAGGAGTTCTGATTATTCCAAAAGAGTTCTGATATAGTTAAAGACATGACTTATGATTTTCCCAAGAGTTCTGGTACAAGAAATGATGAGAAGTATTTTTCAACAATTATTACACTTGAAAACTGCATGTGATAAATTTGAAATTGCCACCACGGCCTATAACAAGGAGTTCTGATTATTCCAAAAGAGTTCTGATATAGTTAAAGACATGACTTATGATTTTCCCAAGAGTTCTGGTACAAGAAATGATGAGAAGTATTTTTCAACAATTATTATACTTGAGAACTGTATGTGATATATTTGAAATTGCAACCACGGTCTATAAGAAGGAGTTCTGATTATTCCAAAAGAGTTCTGATATAGTTAAAGACATGTCAAATTATTTTTGTTTTTTTTTGGTCTGGAGTAACGTCCCTTCCCCCCTAATGAAACGATTTCTTTAATTTTTACACCATATTTTCTTTTTAGATTTCTACAACGAATACAGAATTTTGATGCATTGCAACAAAAACTACGGCTGGTATTGTGAAATTAGTGTTTGACTCCCCCCCCCCGTCGTATAAGGCTAACGAATTCTTTCAATCGTTTGAAGATAACGCTGTATATCATGTTTTGTGGCGGAAAAAAAACTCTGCCTAGTATCATGTTAAGGGAGACACAAACACACACACACACACACAGACGAATATATATGTATTATTTACTTATTTATTTTTTGCTTACAAAAAATTCTTTTTACAGGAATTTTCTTATAATAAAATGTTAATTTAGTTATATTTATTATTAGTGAGGTTAGTACTTTAGTTACAGTAAATATGAATACGGCTACTATTACAATGAATTCACAATGACATTTTTTATTTATTTAATATTATTATTGATATACATATATGTATATATATATATACATACATATATATATATATATATATATATATATATATATATATATATATATATATATATTATAGATACGTAGATATTCATACCTACACACTATTATATTCTCATACTATATATATCGAAAGATACATACGCCCATTTATACATACATATATATACAATCCACAAGCATTCACTCGGACATCCACACACATATTCATATATATACAAAGGCAGTATTTCTAATTCGTTATTGTACAAATGAGCGTTAAAATGAAATACATATATAAAAATAAAATGTAGGTGTTTTATTAAGGTAACTAAGATCTGTATATAAGAATATTAATCATATGCTGACTATGAGAAAAGTGTTACTTATTTTAATTATTTACACTTTTAGAACGCAGAGTTACTAGATTAGATATATATTTATATAATTTAACGTAATTAGATTTGGAGTTAGAATTATTTATTCGATATAAATCAGCGGTATCGGAGGGTGGTTGGATATTTGGTAGGTATTTTGCACGTAGCTCTGAATAAGCCTGGCAGTATAGGTATATATGGTGGACATCTTCTGGTGCAGTTTCTTCGCAGAGGGTACAAAGTCATTTCGGGTTGATGCTATATGTAATATTTTTAATTGTGAATTTAATATTATAGTTGCTGCAGGTTCTTAATTGGGCTATGAACTTTAGAATATGGAAAGGCATATTTAAAACAACAAGTCATTTAACAAGTAGTTTTGTGGTAATCCGGGTTCAATCGTCAGATTTCTATAAATCAGGCTATATCGTGATGCCTCTAGCTTGTTGATATCTGATGTAAGTAGATTTTCCTTAAATTTCTTTATTACAGCTGACAAATTGTGCTTTATAATGATTGGGTCCTGGTTAGTCCAGACATCAGAAAAATTTAATTTCTGTAATGCAATTTTGATTTGTGTTGCCCAATTGAACTTAGGTAATCCTTATCAAATGCAGCAGCTTTTTATAGAAATTACTTTCTCCTTGTTCTAGTCCTTCTAGATATCTCAAGCCCCATACGAATGCTCTATAAAGCAATACAGACCGAGCTATGCTTTTTACCAGTTTGTCCATGGAGTTCCAGTTCGTACATTTGGTTTGGTATACTTTTTTGAGAACTGTGTTAAGTGCAATATTGAATTTGGATATAGCAAATTTCGAAGCTTCAAAGAATACTCCGGAAGAAGAAAACTGTATTCCAAGGTAAACAAAACGCCTAACTTGCTCAATTTCATTCCCATCAACGTAAAACTTGGATTCGGGATTTGTTGCTCTTCCTCTGTGAAAATGGACAATTTTGGACTTATTTGTATTAACATATAAATTATTTTCCCTGCAATAGTTTTCCAATAATTTTAATTTTTTCCTTAGATCTAATGGGGTGTTAGTCCCATTAGTCCCTTTGTAATTAATAGATGGATATCATCTATCGGAAAAGATATACTAGTTAACAAATGCAGAAAAGACGGTTCACTAACCGTCAACTCACCAAGCGAGAACACATCTATTAAAATATTAAAACTAACAAACTTTGAGGCTTATAGAATTTCAGTTACGCCCCATAAAACATTGAATATGTCGAAGGGAACATTCCGCTGCGCTGACATTGAGTGGATGTCAGACGATGAAATAAAAGAAGAGCTCAGCGATCAAAAAATCGAACACCTAAGACGCATTACTCCGAAATCAGGCAGAACAGTCTTTGTAGCTACATTTGTAGCTGCATATTTACCTGAGAAAATTCGCCTAGGGTACATGTCCATTCCTGTAAGACCATATATCCCACGACCTATCCGCTATTACAAATGTCATCAGCTGGGACATACAGTCTCGTTCTGTAGGAGCAAAAACGATATCTGCGGTAAATGCTCGAAGATTAAACACGAAGGCCCCTGCGAAGAAATCAAGTGCCCTAATTGTGGGCTAGATCACTTCGCATGGGACAAAAAGTGTGAAGTACTGAAGAAAGAATCCTCGATTGTCAAGAAGATGACATTGGAACGAATATCTTACAGCGAAGCAAGAAGAAGACTAGAAGCTAGACAAAAGAATTCTTATGCACAGATAGCCAACACGACCACCGGAAATATTTTAATTTCGAGACTATCTGAATTAATTAGTAAATTAGAAATTCTCCTACAAACCCCTGAACAAACAACGACCTCAGCCAAACATAATATGACTGCAACACATCAACAAACGCCCGAAAGAATGGAAAATAGTAGCACCCTCAAAAAAATTAACTCCACCCTCAAGACACTGGAAAAAAGACTAGTATCACCAGGAAAGGCGGAAAACGCAGGCAACGCCCAAACTGATCCAGAGCAACTTGAAGGTACAGAAAAACTTCCCCCGGTCAAGAAACCTGGCAGAACAAAGAAGAAAACGTAACATATCTAAATCACATATTATTTCTGGTATATTTCACAACTGGACTTCACACTCAAAGGTATATATATCCTCTTTTCTTTTATTCTGCTATGTCAGTACTCCAGTGGAATATTAACGGCACCCAAAGGCACTATGCTGATTTAAAGTTCATGTTGCAAGACAATGCAAAGTCTTTCAATATAATTGCATTACAGGAAACACACACCGCTCCAGGTAAGCTAATCTCCATATACGGATATAAATCCTATTCTAAGGACTATCTCTTGGGGGGTAAGGCTTGTGGTGGTGTCTGTATCTATGTGAAAGACTGTATCTATAGTGAACCTGTTAGGCTATTGACTACAGTCCAAGCAGTTGCTGTTACTGTTTACATGCCGTTCAAAGTCACTGTCTGTTCCCTTTATCTCCCAACAGGAGAACCAATTGATAGTAATGCGCTCCAGGACATTGTTAGGCAACTCCCACCCCCTCTACTCCTGATAGGAGAAATGAACGCGGAAAGTTTAATTTGGGGAGCACAAACTACCAATGCAAGAGGCAAAATTATAGAAAAACTTCTCGAAAATAACGACCTGATCCCACTCAATACGCACTTACCAACACATTTATGCCCACGTACTGGAACATACACGAATATTGATGTATCTGCCTGCTCTTCTACATTATTCACACGATTTACTTGGGAATTGAGCCCAGATCCACATGGTAGTGATCATTTCCCAATAATAATAAGTCCAACCCAAACCCCAACTGTTTTTGAATCAACCCCACGATATAATGTAAAAAATGCCGACTGGAATAAATTTCAAAATTCCTTCCTTGATCACTTAAACGAAATCCAGAACTTCGAAAATTTCTCACTAATTATAAAATTGTCAGCAGATGCATCAATGAACAAGACCCCAAGCACATACAAAAAACACCCAGTTCCATGGTGGAACGATAAATGTAAGCAGGCAGTGACTGAAAGAAAAAAGGCACTCCGGTTATTTAACGCTAATCCTTGCCAGGAATTTCTTATTGATTACAAACGCAAAAAAGCCAAGTCACAATATGTCATTAAACAAAGTAAGAGGGAATGCTGGGAAAATTTTCTGAATTCAATTAACAGTAATACCCCTCCAAGCAAAATGTGGTCCATGGTTAATAAAATTAATCATAAAAAATATAAACCCCCAATTTCGGCCCTAAAGCACGACAATAATATAATTACTGCCCCCGAAACAATTAGTAATATTTTTGGCAAACAATTTAGCTCTATATCGAGCAACGAAAAGCTCACATTAGACTCGCTTCAATTCAAAACTAATTTAGAAAGTACCCCTTTTCTCATAACCCCAAAATTCCAACACCCTCTAAACGAACCTCTGACCCTGAATGAACTAAGCCACGTACTTTCCCAAGTGAAGTGCACTTCTCCTGGTAGTGATGGGATTTGCTATAAGATGCTGAAAAACCTCCCCAATGCTGGAAAATCTATTTTGTTAAAATTATATAACAATGCTTTTGAAACTGGCATCTACCCGTCAGTATGGAATGAAGCATTAATTATTCCCATCCAGAAACCCAATAAAGACGCATCATCAGCTGATAATTATAGACCAATAGCTCTGACAAGCTGTATATTTAAGATTTTCGAGAGAATATTGAATAAGAGGCTACTATGGTTCCTGGAACAGAATCAACTCCTTTCAGAGTATCAATGTGGCTTCAGATCGAATCACTCGACTATAGACCACATAGTTACATTAGAAAGTGAAATATTAGACTCGTTCATTAATAAGGAATCCATAATAGCCGTCTCTTTCGATATAGAAAAAGCTTATGATACAGTTTGGCGCCGACCTATTCTATCAAAATTATCCGAATGGAATATTCAAGGAAATTTCCTCAAATTTGTATTAAATTTCCTTTCGAATAGAACATTTCGTGTAAAAGTTGGAACCACTGCTTCCAACATCTTCCAACAAGAAAACGGAGTGCCCCAAGGCAGTGTGATAAGTACAACGCTTTTTAAAATAGCTATGGACACCGTCCGCGAGCGTATTACACCACCAGTAAGATATCGTCTGTATGTGGATGATTTGCTTATCTACATTCGAACAAAAGATATTGAATATGCCACTACATTAATACAAGAGACAGTAGATAAACTCGAGAATTGGAGCGATACTAACGGACTCAACCTTTCCACCCTAAAAACTCAAAGTATCATTTTTACTAAAAAGAGACAGATCCCACAAATCCAATTAACTCTCAAAAACTCCCCAATTAAACTGACTAACCAAATTAAATTTTTAGGACTCATACTTGACTCTAGACTAACCTGGGTTCCCCACTTAAAGAGTCTCGTTGATAGATGTAAAAAATCTTTACATCTCTTAAGGATTCTATGCAATACCAAGTGGGGAGCAGACAGAAGTGTAATGCTGACACTATACCGTGCATATACCACGTCCCTTCTGGACTACGGAAGTGTTGCGTACTCTTCTGCCAAGCCCAGTACACTTAAAATACTAGACCCGATACAAAATTTAGGCTTACGGATTGCAACTGGAGCTTTTAGATCAAGCCCGACCAACAGTCCCCATGTGGAATGCGGAGAACTTCCTCTGGAGTTCAGACGTATGCTAAACTGTTTAAAATTCACATTAAAATCTGCATCTATGAACAGCGCATGCACCCCTAGACGGACTGACGAAGTAACGGTGCGGAAATACCAAACACAACCATCTAGGCAACGCCCATTGCTAGTTAGATACGAATCCTACTCCCATGGTACGAATATACAAAGAACTGAACTTTACGTTAGACCCTCACCGACTTACCAACCATGGACTATACACAACCTAAGATTTGACTTGGAACTGACAAAATTTAAAAAGAAAAACCCCTTATCTACACATACTTACAAACACAACTTCAAAGCACATCTACAAAAAAACACAGATACGTTATTCATCTACACGGACCGATCTAAGACTTCACAAGGCACGGCCGCTGCAGCTGTAATTGATAAAAAGACCGTCAGCATTAAACTGCCAGACCTTACAAGCAGCTATTCAGCTGAACTGCATGCCATTCTACTCGCCTTAGAGAACATACAGGACGTAACACAAGACAGGATAACGATATGTACTGACTCACTCAGCGCAATAACAGGACTACAGAACACTTACAATCCAAACCCACTTAACATACAAATACTACAACGGATTTACGACACGAAGAAACTGATCACAATATACTGGCTCCCAGGACACGAAGACATTGAACAAAATACAATAGTCGACAAAATTGCCAAGACTGCAACAAAACAACAACATCAGGACATAAACCACATAACGTACAGAGATATGCAGAATGAAGCCAAGAAAATAGTTATAGAGAAGTGGCAGAGATCCTGGCACATGACAATAGACAACAAACTAAGAGAAATTAAACAAACAGTCGGTAAATGGTCATCCAGCATAAGGCAGAATAGAAGAGAAGAAGTTGTCTTATGCCGCCTAAGAATAGGGCATTCACGGCTGACGCACGTACACCTCATGACGAGACAGGACAGACCGACATGTGAAGTATGTAACACTCCACTGACAATAAAACACATACTGACTGAATGTCGGTTGAGAGAAAACTATGACTTACCGGACAACATGACTGAACTACTCTCAGATAAAAGCCAGTATATAGACAAGATATACACATATTTAAAAAATACAAATATATTTAACAAACTGTGACGATACGTCACATAATAAGATCCTCTATTTACGTATCTGTCTAACATTATTTGTACAGGTAATCTGAAAAGCAGATATATCTATCTTTGAGAATAACATTACACCAATTTAGAATAACATTACACCAATAACAATAAAAAAAAGCAATGTAGTAATAATGTGCAATATTAGTCTATGGATAATGATAAGGAATAATGTAATAATAATAATGTGTAATATAAGTATATATATAATAATAAGGAATAAATGTAATAATAATAATATTAATGAATAAAATAATTATATAGATATAATAATGTACGCTAAAAGTCTATAGATAATAATAATGTATAATGTATGTATAATGTAAATATAAACAATATAGATATAGTACAATAATATACGCATATGTATATATGTGTGTGCATGTGTATGAATTCTGTAATCATGTCATCATCATTTATTGTCAAATCATCATATCTCCATTTATTGTTAAATCATCATTTATTGTTAACACTGTTATTATCATTTATTTTGTAATCATGTAATCATCGTTTATTGTTATAGAGTATATCGCTAAAAACTGCGAAACTTTTAATAAATAAATAAAAAAAATAAAAAATAAATAAATAATGGGGTGTCGAAAAGTATTATAAGATCATCGGCATAGAGCAGAATAATTATATCATGCTGTCCATCAATACTTAAGCCTATTGCACCGTTACTCCTAAAAAACTCTTCCATGTCTGAGATATAAAAAGCGAATAGATAAGGGCTTAAAATCTCTCCTTGAAGTAACCCTTTGGTTCCTCGTATGCTCTCAGAGATATGTTTTCCTTTTCTTACTTGGATCGAGGCGTTATCATTAAGCTGTTTTATTAATCTTACTAGTTATGGGCTCAGACCTATTTTATTCAACTTATAACAAAGTTTAATGTGGGGTACCGAGTCAAATACTCACTTAAAATCTATGAAAGCAGCACAAATTGATCTTCTTGGTAATCGGATATGAATGTGAACGATTAAGGCCAGTACGGACACATTATCAATACAACCTCTCCCTTTTCGGAAACCTGTTTCATTTTCCGGAAGTATTTTCACATCTTCGTCCCAAACAATCAGGCGGTTCAGAAGCACTTGGGTGAATATTTTTAATGCACAATTAGTAAGAGCTATGCCTCTGTAGTTTTCAGGATTCTGAGGTCACCTTTTAGCACTTTCCTCCTCCGAAGGTTGGACTTATGACAGAATTTTTGAAAACTTTCTTCAAATCTTTATCGATCCTACCTAGTAGATACCGAAAATGACCCCCGTTAAAATTTATATATATATATATATATATATATATATATATAGATATATATATATATATATATATATATATATATATATATATATATACATATATATGCATATATATATATATATGTGTCTGTTAACAAGATAGCGGCCAGAGTTTTTGTTTTTTCGTCACGAAACTTTATATATAGCATTCAATTAGCAAACGATTGAACGAGTTCGTTAACCACCAAAGTCCACCACCAAAGGAAGGGGGGGGGGGTTTACACCGAACCCAAAACACTAATTTGACTATGTCAGCCGTAATATTTGTTATATTTCAACGAAACTTGGTATTCGTAGTGGTAATATAGAGAGAAAAGTGAGATATAAAAATGAACTAAATCGGTTCATTAGAAGGGGGGGGGGGGGGTTTACTCCGGACCCACAATACCAATTCGCCACTACCAGCCGTGATTTTTGGTATATTTCGACGAAACTCGGTATTCGTAGTGGTAATCCACAGGTAAATATGTGTTGTAAAAATAAACTAAATCGGTTCATTAGGAGGGGGGTTTACTCCGGACCCACAATACCAATTCACCACTACCAGCGTGATTTTTGGTATATTTCGACGAAACTCGGTATTCGTAGTGGTAATCTACAGGTAAATATGTCTTGTAAAAATAAACTAAAACGGTTCATTAGAAGGGGGGGTTTACTCCGGACCCAAATTCCTAATATATTCATACCGGTCGTAATTTCTGCTGTATTGTAACGAAACGTGGTATACGTCGTGGGTAACTCAAGAGAAAGAAGTGTTGTAAAAATGAGCTGAATCGGTCAATCGGAAAGCGGGGGTTTAATTCGTAATATATTTTAATAGAAAAGCCACCAGACGTAGGTTCACAAAGCCGCCGCAAGGAGCGCTTTCTACCACTAGAGTGACTGTATCCTGTTCCTGCGTTAGATCAAAATACGATAATATGAGGTTTTTTGTGTTTATTACGTAGTGTTATAGGTACCATGTGTAAACATAACTCTGGAAGCAAATTAATAATTGATCAGTTACTCATTACAAATTTAAAAGAGAACTATTCATGTTTTTATTTTAATTATGTAGCATATTTTAAGCAAATTGTTCTGGAAGGCAGTCTATACTACCCAAATTCTGAGGAAAGTGCTTAGTTATGCAGCTCCTGCGTGACGGACTTTTTTTATAGAACTTTACGATGTCAAATTTAGACCAGCTAATTGGTATTTTCTCTGAATCAAGAATTTTATTATACATAATTTCAAAGTGTAATACACAATTTTCTGGGACGTGTTTCAAAAATTGATGGCTTATATCGTCAGGATATAAATCATTACTCATGTCTTTAGCTATATCAGAACTCCTTCTTATAGACCGTGGTTGCAATTTCAAATTTACCACATGCAGTTTTCAAGTATAATAATTGTTGAAAAATACTTCTCATCATTTCTTGTACCAGAACTCTAGGGAAAATCATAAGTCATGTCACTAACTATATCAGAACTCTTTTGGAATAATCAGAACTCCTTCTTATAGGCCGTGGTTGCAATTTCCAATTTATCACATGCAGTTTTCAAGTATAATAATTGTTGAAAAATACTTCTCATCATTTCTTGTACCAGAACTCTAGGGAAAATCATAAGTCATGTCACTAACTATATCAGAACTCTTTTGGAATAATCAGAACTCCTTCTTATAGGCCGTGGTTGCAATTTCAAATTTATCACATACAGTTTTCAAGTATAATAATCGTTGAAAAATACTTCTCATCATATCATGTACCAGAACTCTTGGGAAAATCATAAGTCATGTCATTAACTATATCAGAACTCTTTTGGAATAATCAGAACTCCTTCTTATAGGCCGTGGTTGCAATTTAAAATTTACCACATGTAGTTTTCATGTATAATAATTGTTGAAAAATACTTCTCATCATTTCATGTACCAGAACTCTTGGGAAAATCATTAGTCGTGTCATTAACTTTATCAGAACTCTTTTGGAATAATGAGAACTCCTTCTTATAGGCCGTGGTTGCAATTTCAAATTTATCACATGCAGTTTTCAAGTATAATAATTGTTGAAAAATACTTCTCATCATTTCATGTACCAGAACTCTTGGGAAAATCATAAGTCATGTCTTCAACTATATCAGAACTCTTTTGGAATAATCAGAACTCCTTCTTATAGGCCGTGGTTGCAATTTAAAATTTACCACATGCAGTTTTCATGTATAATAATTGTTGAAAAATACTTCTCATCATTTCATGTACCAGAACTCTTGGGAAAATCATTAGTCATGTCTTCAACTATATCAGAACTCTTTTGGAATAATCAGAACTCCTTCTTATAGACCGTGGTTGCAATTTCAAATGTATCACATGCAGTTTTCAAGTATAATAATTGTTGAAAAATACTTCTCATCATATCATGTACCAGAACTCTTGGGAAAATCATAAGTCATGTCATTAACTATATCAGAACTCTTTTGGAATAATCAGAACTCCTTCTTATAGGCCGTGGTTGCAATTTAAAAATTACCAAATGCAGTTTTCCAGTATAATAATTGTTCAAAAATACTTCTCATCATTTCTTGTACCAGAACTCTTTGGAAAATCATAAGTCATGTCTTTAACTATATCAGAACTCTTTTGGAATAATCAGAACTCCTTTTTATAGGCCGTGGTTGCAATTTCAAATTTATCACATGCAGTTTTCAAGTATAATAATTGTTGAAAAGTACTTCTCATCATTTCTTGTACCAGAACTCTTGGGAAAATCATAAGTCATGTCTTTAACTATATCAGAACTCTTTTGGAATAATCAGAACTGTCAAATTTCGAGCGGCGTTGAATTTTTTATTTTTACAAATATGAACGTATTTTACAAGTATAATAATTTTTTTTAAATACTTCCGATTAATCCTTGTATCAGAGCTGGTCGGAAAATCATTTAACTTTAACTATAACTATATTAGAACTCGTTTAGAATAATCAAAACAACTAGTTATTGATTGGCTTTAGATCTCAAACCGTGTATATATCGGGATAATTTTGGTAAATCTTTTTCTTTTTTAATCGTTTTTTTTTCTTCTAAAATGTAGAACTATCCTCAGAACTCTTACAAATCTATGATTTTTTGAATTCTGACAATTGTTGATACGGAGATTGTCGAAAAATAAAATGATTTGCTGTGTGAACTTGGCAAATCATTTGTTATGCCATTTTTGTTGCTTTAAAGGCCGGAACTATTAATTTAACTTATCAAGAACTCTAGAACTATTCAAAATAAAGCCAGAACTCTCAAAAAATTTTGAGTTTCCACGAAATGAGACGCCAGCTTCACACTCACGCATTGAAGAGCAACCAATCCAGAACACTTGATGCTGCATGTTTGGGCTCTCCAACCTCTTAGATAATTTTTTTTTTTTTTTTTTTTTTTTTTTTTTTTTTTTTTTTTTTTAAAGGTGCTTCGACTGCTTGGGTCACTAACACCAGTCTTAATTTGCCTTCATCAATGAAGGCACGGTGTGGCAGTTTAAACTGCTTAAATTTTTTTCAGACTATTTACATCGGTTCTTCTTTTAAACATATACCAGAATTACCGTTAAACTTACACCTAGAACTAAACCTAAGTATACAATATTATTTACATATTTACATTAAGTTAAACGCACTCACTCAATAAATACAGACACACACAATACACACATTTAATGATAACTTTACAATGCATTCTCATTCATAAACCTAATAGGGCGGTTCTATGTGAGGTAATAAATATTGATTTCTTTTAAGAATTCTATCAATCTCTTCACAGATGGCTCATTTCTATTCAACAGTTCATTTAGGCTACCAGCTAGTTGGTGCCGCTGCCTGGCCTCTTGGAGCGAAGTGCAGTCCACCAAGATGTGTCTTACATCAAGGAGGTCCCCACAATGCGAGCATTGAGGCCTTCGTCGTCCAACCAGGTGGTAGCCGTGGGTTAGACGTGTGTGACCAATTCTTAATCGGGTGATCACTACGTCATCACGCCTTTCGGAGAGGCTCACTGGTCTCATAGTCGTTACGTAGTTTTCTACGTTTTTCAGGAATGGAGATTTGTTACTGTAATCCGTCTGCCATTTAATCTTAACTAAATGTTTTATAAGATGTTTTAAATCGTTGATATGTAGAGGAAAGGCAGGATCAGCAGCTGCTGTTACTGCCCTTCTTGCTAGTTCGTCTGCTCTATCATTACCTTCAATACCAACATGTCCCGGAATCCAGAGGAACGTTACGATCGTTCCTCTGGATTTCGCTTCAGCTACTAAGTTGATAATTTGCACCAATAGAGGGTCGCTGGTAAATTTATTTTTGAGTGCGACCAGAGAACCATGAGAGTTTGAGCATATTAATATTTTTGTGTTGAGATTTCCATAATATTCTAACGCTAATTTGATTGCCATAAGCTCGGCATGAAATATACTTGTATATGGATGCAAGGGAACTGAGTGTTGTCTCTCATTGTCAATGAATATACCACACCCAGCTCCATTGTCTGTCTTTGAGCCATCCGTGAAGATCATTAGATGTTCTGGGTACCTCTGCCCTGCTTCTAGGAAACTGATCCCAAAAACAAGACGGGAAGTACACGTTTTGCTATGACGAGCCAATGAGAGGTCAATATTCAGGTCTGGCATAAGCCATGGTCTCACAACAGGGTGTTGGTTTGCCAAAGGCTTATCCCAAGAACCGTCATACCTGTTTCTGGCTTCTTCTGCCCTCACTACCAGCGGTCTCGTTATTGTTCTTCTACAACTATACATATCTGATACGGCGTCCCCCTCTATAATGCCACGTAGAAAGTGGTCAATCTTAACATGTAATGATGAGGTATATGTTAGTGCCATTAGATTCCTTCTATGTTCAGGAGGTAGGTGTCCAGACTCCACATAGATGGAATCCAATGGGCTAGTCCTAAAGGCGCCGAGAGCAACTCGTAGTCCTGTATTATAAAGCCTATCCAATTGGCGGAGCCAGGATCTACGAGCTGATCCATAAATTGCGCAACCGTAATCAACTCTGGACCTGATAAGCGTATCAAAAATTTGCAGAAGTACAGATTTCTCCGCTCCCCATCTCAATCGTGACAGAGTTTTTAAAATTCTCAGTGCTGCCTCACATTTTTGAATAGTCCGGTTAATATGATTTCGCCACCTAAATCCTTTGTCCATGACAACCCCAAGAAAATTATGTGCCTCTCTGAAGGTTACCTCAGAACCACCCACGAAAAGTTTAGGGTGATTATGAGGCCTCCGGAGCCTGCAAAAGTGTACAGCTATAGTCTTCTCAGGAGAAAACGCTAGACCTCTTGCTTTAGCAGTTTCGTTAACTGTATTGATCGCATTCTGCAGACTTCGAGCATCAGAATCTTCGGCAGGGTGGGAGACAAACAGGGCGAGGTCGTCTGCGTATAGCGACCGACCTATTTCTCTCCCAACTCCGTCCGCAATTCCGTTAATTGCAACCAAGAATAGGGTGACACTTAAGACAGATCCCTGTGGGACCCCGTTCTCCTGCACCCGTGGAGTAGACAGGGCGTCACTTACTCGTACTTTAAAGGTTCTATCCTCAAGAAAGCTCTTGAGGAAGAGGGGCATCCTACCTCTGAATCCCCAACCATGCAGTCGGCGGAGGACGTCATGTCTCCATGCTCTGTCGAAAGCCTGCTTAATATCGAAGAATATTGCGGTGACATGTTCGCGGCAGGCGAAAGCGTTTTGTATTGTGTGCTCTAGCTGCATCAGCTGATCTTGTGTAGAATATCCTTTTCTGAATCCAGCTTGGTATGGGGATATCAAATTATTCTTTTCCAGTTCATAAACCAAACGGTAGTTCACCATAGCCTCCAAGAGCTATATAGGCCTGTAGCTACTTGGACACTTAGGATCTTTACCGGGTTTTATGATTGGTACGATTATTGACTCTTTCCAAGCCTTAGGGTACTCGGCACTGGTCCAGAGTTGATTGAAAAGCTGAAGTATCTTCATTTTTCCCGTATCAGTGAGGTTAAGAAGCATCTCATAAGGCACTCCATCACTGCCAGAAGATGATCTCCTTGTTGCTGTATGAAGTGCCCTATTAAACTCGTCCATTTTGAAAAGGGCATTGTAATCGTCCGAACTGTCATCTATGGTTCCGAAGTCTAGAGAGGTTGATTCTTCGATAGCCTTAATTTCTCGAAACTCGTTGGTATAACTGGAGGCACCAAATGAGGAGCAGAAGTAGTCTGCGAAAATGGTAGCAACTGCCTGCGGCTCATTTGTATGTACTCCATTGTTTAGTAGAAATGGTATTTGGGTTTTGAAATATCTACCGCCAATCGCTCGTATTTTTCTCCAGACCTCGGAAGAAGATGTATTTCGTGTTATTGAACTAACATAAGAGGCCCAAGAATCCCTCTTCTTCTGTAGCTTAAGTCTCCTTTCAATTGCTCTAGCTTTCTTGAAGGCAATAAGATTTACTTCAGTGGGATGTCGTCGGAATCGATAAAATGCCTTCTTTTTAGTTTTGTTAGCATCCCTGCATTCCTCATCCCACCAAGGAACAGGCGGTTTCCTTGAAGAGGATGAGGTACGCGGGATTTATTTACTTGCTGCTTCGTTTATTGCTTCTATTATCTTATTGAGATAGTCCTCTGGGGAATCGGCTGAATCAGGTAAGCTAAGTAATTTCTGATACTTATCCCAGTTTGCCAGCTTTAGATTCCATTTTATTGGTCTTTTGTGCTCACTACATCTACCAGCATGGTTTATTATTATCGGAAAATGGTCTGACCGATGTAGGTCTCCAAGTGTACTCCATTGAAGGTATTGGACGATTGAAGAACTTGTAATTGTAAGGTCAATTGCATCCAAGTTTCCAGATGATTCGGTAAAGTGAGTGGGTGAGCCATCATTTATGATCACGAGGTCCATCTCCTCAAGAACGCTGTAGAGTAGGCGGCCCTGAGGGGTGGTCCTTCGAGATCCCCAAGCTATATTATGTGTATTAAAATCACCGAGTACTATTATTGGTGGAGGCAATTGATTGATTAGATCTTTTATATCACCAGTGTTATAGCCTCTTCCATCCGGTAAATATAGTGAGCAAACAGTGCATTTTATAGGGGCTTCCAGACGCACTGCGACTGCTTGTAATGTTGTCACTAGATCAATAGAGCGTGCTCCTAGAATTTCCATGACATAAAGGGCAACACCTCCGTGGCTTCGGCCACCAGGTAGGACCCTTGGCTCCATGTGCACACATTTGTAACCACACAACCGCCGAGTAGATCCTACAGGAAACTTGGTTTCCTGAAGAGCCACCACCAAAGGGTTGTAAGTGTGCAGGAGATAGCGCAGCTCATCGCTGTGCTCCGAGAAGCCACGTATGTTCCATTGCAGGAATCTATTAAGCAGGGACATTTAGGTATTATATAATTATTTTTGGCCTGACTCATCAGGGAGTATCTCTAAACTACGTTTTTTCTCTTTTACTTTTTTTCGTCTCACTTTTGCAGTGCGAAAAGGACCACCACCATCATCCTTCACATCTACAGGGCATTCACCCTGCGATAATGAAGAAGGTGTGAGTGGGGATGTCTCGACTGGAGCAGGAGTTAGTCTTCCCGACTCTTTATTCGTGTTAGTAGTTATAATTGAAGGGGGTTTAGGAGTGGGATCGAGGGCACTAAGGGTGAGGTGAGGAGTTGGAGGTGGGAGGGATTTTGGGAATTTAGAGGTTTGAGGTACAGGAGTGATAGGAGGAGAAGGTTTTTTCAATATTTTATCTTTAATTTCTATACTTTTTTCTCTTGCGTTGGTCTCGTTTTTGGCCACACTAGAGTAAGAACCTCTGTAGGCATAAGAGGCACTCCTGGCGAGTACCCTCGCTTCTTTAAAAGTCAAATTCTTGATTTCTGGTCGCATTTTCTGAATCTCACTCTCGATTTTATATTCTATGCAGTCTTTAGAGCGGGAGTTGTGTGACCCGTCACAATTCGGACACTTGGGAGGGGTTGGACAAGGGTCCGGAATGTGAGGCGGATGTCCACAAATACAAATTTCTCGCTCCGATTTGCACCTTGCTGCCGAGTGTCCGAATTTTTGACACCTAAAACACCTTAATGGTGGAGGGATGTAAGGCCTCACTCTCAATTTGTAAAAGGCGGCTTGTATACTTGTCGGAATTTCGGGTCGGTTAAATGTCAACATAACACTCCCTGTAAATTTTGGGGCCTCATCTGTGCAGTTCGCTGACCTCTCTTTGCGGAAAAATCTGCGAACAGCGATGACGCCCTCGTCCTTTAAGCCTTCCAATATTTCTTCATCTGTAGAATGCTCAAAGTCAAAACAGGTAACCATTCCTCTGGAAGTATTCAGAGTCTTATGTAATTCTGCCTTAACACTGAATACTCCCAGAGTCTTAGAATTTAACAATTTTTCCGATTGAGCCTGCGTGGTTGCTTCAATCAGCAGGGAGCCATTGGCCATTTTGCTGATTCCCGCTACATTTCCAAACTCATGAAGTATTAGTTTGTTTATCAAAAACGGAGATATCTTGTTAAAAGACTGGTCATCCGCTCTGCACAAAACAACATACTTCGCAGATCTTTGCACTTTGATAACTTGTTCTTCGAGTGATCTTTTTTTACCTCTTCTCATCCTCTTCTTCTCAGGAGGCCTTGTCGGTATACTATACGGGGTCAAGGTGTACTGAGAAATCGAGATTTGGTTATCAATGTCCAACCTCTGGTCCGAGCAGAGTTTTTTCTGCTCAGACCCAGAGGCCGTGTAAACACTATTACTTACAGCTTCCTTGAAGGTAGCTGTCGTTACGTTTTCGCGAGACATAGTTGGTTCCATTTCCATGCGTGTTTCGCCCAGAGGGTCCTGCATTCCCTCTGGGTTATCCTTTAGGGGCAATCCGGCTGTATCCTGTATTGAGCTTGTAGGTACGTATTTTTTAAGTGACTCAGACCCCTAATCTTTGTCACCGAGTCTGCTGGTGGGGCTGCCACCTAGGCCGGCAGACCGACACAGTTCCTCCCGAAGGAGAGGATCCACTCTGCAGGGGAGGTGTCCCTGCCTCATCGTGGATCCCCGCCTCTGCTTTTCGCCGTCCTTATGGGTTTACCAAAAGAACGTTGCCCAGGGTGTACCACGGGGAGGAAAAGCAGTAGGCGTTGACGGGAATCAGGTATACTAGGAGATGCTAAGCAGTGGAATAGGGCACTATAGCTTAGCAGAGCTCCCATAAGAAGTCGGACGCCTCCCATATCCGCACGTCCGCTCCCGCAACCCTTTAGCCCGCCCATTTACCCCCCTCTTAGATAATAAACATCCTTTAGGGATTATATTTTGCTGCAAATTATCTTTTAACATTGCAATAAAAATGTACGGATCTATTACTCGACCTATAAATTTTAAGTTCCCAACTCCTGATGCACAATGCACCCCAAGACCAAGACAACTCCACCTCCATACTAGTGTCTCAATTAGGTTCCTTCTCAAGCGGTCTTTTGTTTTATTTTTTAGCGGGATTCCTCCCTCCCTCCATTGGGAGGAACCCAGCATATAGGGTTGAGCTAATGACGCATTCCGGAAGTACCGGCTAGAATATTTTGTGTTTCAGAACACCTAGATAACGAAAATAACGTTGTTCAGATTTGTATCGCGGTCTAGCACAGCGAATAATGGTCCGATTTTGATGAAATTTGGTCCAAAAATCTTTCGTGTTATTTCGTCAAATTCTTTAACTACCAGAATCGGTCCACCGGAAGGTGGTTTTTGGAGCCAAATTCGCGCGAAAAAAATCGTTGCTCTTACTCTATATGCTTGGAAGTACTCGTTTTATAAGCTTCTTGGCCTAGGAAAACTAATGATACCAATTTTAAGGCGATAGCTTTAATCGTTTTCGAGAAAAGTGACAAAATAGATGATAAATTAAGTTTTTGTTTTGGGTACTTAGAATCATGGGATTCAGTTAAAATATTTTCTGCATGTTCAAATTTTATTAAAACTAATATTTTGAAATTTAGGTTACGTTTGGAGTTAAGGAAGGGTTAGAATAAAATATTTTATTAAAAGATATGTAAAGTTTTGGGAACTTCGTATATTTTCCTTAATATCTCAAAAACGATTGAGTCACGGTAAGCGGAAGGTTACCATTCGAAAGGTTATTAAATGCTCTACAAAAAAGGTTCTAAGGAAAGTTCTGATTAGGCGATTTCAATCGGAGAAATAAGTGCTTAAAACTTTGAAGTAATTGATTTCGTTTATTCAAACGGGCCTTTTTACCTGCTTTTATTTCTTGTTATTTTTTATTTGCTAATAAGGCAAAAGCTCAATGGGTGATAAAGAAAAATGAAAAGTCCGACTCATCATCTTACCGCGGTTCCGTTCTTATCCCTAGACTCATTTAGAATGATTAAAATAGAAGCTGTTATTATTTTGGGTCCACATTTCTAGAAAGCATGAAGATTAGATAGTTAGCCGTCGAGGTGATAAGTAAAGATGGAATGGTTGGGATTCGGCTAAAGAAACCTCAATACGATTTTTGTTAAAAAATCTATATTTAGGACGTTTCAGCTACTCATTGGTAGTCTTCGTCAGCATTGAAAGTGCCGGGAGGCAGAGGAGGATCAAAGTTGACTGTTCCATCTTTACTTTGAAGAAAGGTCTTATTTACGATCTTACCTGGATAGGCCAACCCGCCCTAGGAAGGACCCCGCTAGGCAGTTGAAAAGCTATATCTTGGAAATCCATATCTCTAAGATTAAATTGTTTTTCTTATTTTTCTTAACCTGATTTATTATAAAATACATTAACCAACCAAGTAGTTAAAAAATAACAAGGAATAAAAACGGACAAAAAGAACAGTTCGAATAAGCGAAATCAATTACTTTAAAGTTTTAAGCACTTATTTCTCCGATTGACATCGTCTAATCAAAACTTTTATCAGAACCTTTTTAGCGCGGTTCCTCCCTCCCCCATAGGGAGGAACCCCGCATATAGGGTTGATACAATGAAACAATCCGGAAGTGCCGACTAGAAAATTTCGCGTTTCAGAACCCCTAGAGACCGAAAATAACGGTGGTTCAAATTTGTATATACAGGGTGTCCCGTAAATGTCTAGTCATATTGTGAGGGGTGATAGAGGACCCTTAGGGGAACAAAAAATGTTCTATGACGATTTCCCGAATTCACGCCCATAAGGGAGAAAACGTCGTTTTATTGTTTTATCGAGACAAACGTGGTTTTTAGAAACATAATCGTTGTAGCTCCGTCCCAAGTGGTACTACTAGAAAGGGAGTGACACCAATCGAAAGCTGAGTAAAATTACTATAAGACTAGTTGGGAGTAAACGTAAAAATGAATGATTGTATGTATGTATATCTTACAAAAAGAAGGCAATTCTAAATTTCCTGACATTTTATTGATATTTCTTTCCAGCGTTACTCCTCAATGGGCAGGATCTGAGATTTCCGGGTTTCAGAAAAACTTTCTCATTTAACCAGCTTTCCATTCATGTATCACAACCCTGTGTTATTGAAGTATTTGAACGGTTTAAGTAAAAAAGTTTAAAAAAAAAACATGGATCTGTGAAAAGAAAATTATGTTTTTTTCTTCAGTTTATTCAAAAAGCTGAAGGGAAATATTTATTTTTATAAATGATTACATAAATATTAAGTAAATATTTACTTAAAACAATAAAAAAAAATTACTTCCACGATTATAAAAAAAATTCCTAAAACAGTAAATAAATAAAATACACATTTATTTTGAATTTGTTAATTCAGGTAACTAATACTGGGTCCAGGAGGCGGCCATTAAGGAACCCCAACCATACATTAACCTCAAAAATTATTATTTTTACCTAGATCACGCATTTGAACACATTTTTACAGGTACTTATATTTAGAAAACAAATGCTTTACCTTAAATTAATACTGATGGCTACGCTTGTGAAACTCACTGGGAATCTGAGCCCATGCGTTTTTGTTCTGGTAATTAAAAATTCTATCCCTCATAAATAATATGTACATAGTCCTGTAAAAATGGGTTCAAATGCGTTATCTAGGTAAAAATAATAATTTTTGAGGTTAATGTGTGGTTGGGGTTCCTTAATGGCCGCCACCTGGACCCGGTATTAGTTACCTGAATTAATAAATTCAAAATAAATGTGTATTTTATTTAATTACTGTTTTAGGAATTTTTTTATATTCGCGGAAGTAATTGTTTTTATTGTTTTAAGTAAATATTTACTTAATAATTATGTAAACATTTATAAAAATAAATATCTCTCTTCAGCTTTTTGAATAAACTGAAGAAAAAAATATAATTTTCTTTTCACAGATCCATGTTTTTGTTTAAACTTTTGTTCTTAAATCGTTCACATACTTCAATAACACAGGGTTGTGATACATGAATGGAAAGCTGGTTAAATGAGGAAGTTTTTCTGAAACCCGGAAATCTCAGATCCTGCCCATTGAGGAGTAACGCAGGAAAGAAATATCAAGAAAATGTCAGGAAATTTAGAATAGCTTTCTTTTGGTAAGATATACATACTTACATTCATTCATTTTTACGTTTACTCTCAACTAGTCTTATAGTAAATTTACTCAACTTTCGATTGGTTTCACTTTCTTTCTAGTAGAACCACCTGGGCCGGAGCTACAACGACTATTCTTCTAAAAACCACGTTTGTCTCGATAAAACAATAAAACGACGTTTTCTCCCTTACGGGCGAGAATTGGGAAAATCGTCATAGAACATTTTTTGTTCTCCTAAGGGTCCCCTATCACCCCTCACAATATGACTAGAAATTTACGGGACACCCTGTATATATATATATATATATATATATATATATATATATATATATATATACATGTATATATTTATTTATATATATATATATATATATATATATATATATTTGTCTGTTCGCTCATTTCTGGCTTCCCTGATGGTCCTATTTTGATGAAATTTGGTACAAAAATCTGTCGTCCAATTTGAAAGGTCAAGTTCGTTAACCAGCAAAATCCGCCCACTGGAAGATGGCGTTTGGGGCGAAATTCGCGCAGAAAAAATCGTAACGCTTACGTTTTTGAGTTCACAAGCTTGTAAGTACTCTTTTTATAGGCTTCTTGGGCTAGAAAAACGAATGAAACCATTTTCAAGGCGATAGCTTTAACCGTTGTTGAGAAAATTGGAAAAATAGTTTTTGAATTCCGTTTTTGGTTTGGGTACTTAGAATCACGGGATTCAGTTGAAACATTATCTGCATGTTCTAATTTCATTAAAACTAATATGTTGAAAGTTATGTTACGTTTGGAGTTAAGGAAGGGTTAAAATAAAATATTTTATGAACAGACATGAAAAGTTTTGGTAACTTTGTATACGTTCCTTAATATCTCGAAGAAGGTTGAGAATCTTGGGAAACGGAAGATGACCATTAGAAAGCTCACTAAATGCTCTACAAAAATGATTCTGATGAAAGTTTTGATTAGATTTCATTTGGATAGCTGTTTCGCTATTGATCTAAACAAGGTAATAACTGTTTCTATTCTATGCCTTCATAAAAACTAGAGATAAGAACGGAACCGCGCTAAGATGACGCAGTTCCTGCGAATCGGACTTTTTTTGTAGAGCATTTAGTAAGCTTTCTAATGGTATTCTTCTGTTTACCAAGATTCACAACCTTTTTCGAGATATTAAGGAAGGTATACAAAGTTACCAAAACTTTTTATGTCTGTTAATAAAATATTTTATTCCTATAACCCTTCCTTAACTCCAAACGTAACACAAATTTCAACATACTAGTTTTAATGAAAGTAGAATATGTAGAAAATGTTTCAACTGAATCCCATGATTCTAAGTACCCAAACCAAAAACGGTATTCAAAAACTATTTTTCCAATTTTCTCGAAAACGGTTAAAGCTATCGCCTTGAAAATGGTTTCATTCGTTTTCATAGCCTAAGAAGCCTATAAAACGAGTGCTTACAAGCTTATGAACTCAAAAACGTAAGCGTTCCGATTTTTTTTTGCGCGAATTTCGCCACAAACGCCATCTTCCAGTGGACGGATTTTGCTGGTTAACGAACTTGACCTTTCAAATTGGACGACGGATTTTTGTACCAAATTTCATCAAAATCGGACCATTCGTCTTCTACCTAGAGAGCGAACAGACAAATATATATATATATATATATATATATATATATATATATATATATATATATATATATACATACATATATATATATATACATATATTTATATATATATATATATGTATACACACCTATATATATATATATATATATATATATATATATGGTTTGTATATATATTATATATATATATATATATATATATATATATATATATATTTGTATATATATTATATATATATATATATATATATATAATATATATACAAATTTGAACCACCATCATTTTCGGTCTCTAGGGGTTCTGAAACGCAAAATTTTCTAGTCGTCACTTCTGGATTGCGTCATGAGATCAACCTTATAAGCGGGGTTCCTCCCTATGGGGGAGGGAGGAACCGCGCTAAAACAGTGCTGGACGGAATTTCTAACATCAATCAACAGACACACACCATCACGTAAGATCTGGGACAGCATTAAGAAGATTAAACACAAGAAGTACAGACAACCAATTACAGGACTTGAACTGAATGGTACTATTGTCACAGACCCAATCCAAGTTATCAATATTTTTGGAAATCATTTTGCTCAAAAACAACAAACCGATAGAACGGAAATACCGAAACTAACAGATCACGACAACCCCATTAATGACCCTATCACACTTCAAGAACTGAAATTAATACTCTCAACTACTAGAAAGACTTCGCCTGGACCTGACAAAATAACTTATGAGATGTTAAACAATTTATCACCATTGGGCTTTGTTTTTCTTGTTAAAGCATTCAATAAAATATTCCTAGAGGGGGCGTATCCTCACTCCTGGAATGAGGCTAATATTGTACCAATTCTAAAGAATGGCAAAGAGAAGACTTCCCTCCAGCTATCGTCCAGTATCGTTGACCAACTGTATTTTAAAAGTACTCAAGAAAAATACTAAATAAAAGACTGATTTGGCTCTTAGATAGAGAGAACTTGTTATCGCCCTATCAATGTGCATTCAGGCCTGGCCACAGCACATTAGACCACATTAGCCGGCTGGAAAACGACATTCTGAATTCTTTCATACAGAAGAAGTTGGTACTCGCAATTTCTTTGGATTTAGAAAAAGCTTTTGTTTCTGTCTGGCGGAGGATGATATTATATCAATTAACCAATTGGGGAATTCAAGGTTCCCTCTTGTCATTCATAAAGAATTATTTACAAAATAGACGATTCCGAGTGAGGATAGGCTCAGCCGTTTCAGATGAATTCCTACAAGAAAACGGAGTGCCTCAGGGAGGAGTTCTTAGTGCCACCTTGTTCAACATAGCAGTAGATTCGATCAGATCTTTCATCCCAAATAAAGTGACCTATTGCCAATATGCTGATGACATACTCATCTACACTACATCCAAAGACGTGAACACTGCACAGGACCAACTACAAGACACAATACAGCGACTTGAACATTGGTGTTCCTTAACTGGGTTTAAAATTTCTAAAGAAAAGTCCACCTGCATATTGTTCACCCGAAAGAGAACATTCCCCAACCCAATACTGCAATTGTCTAATTAAAACTTACCAGTTGCAAGTACTATAAAAAAGGTTGGTGTTTGATCGTCGTCTAACTTGGCTTCCCCACTTAAAAGAACTCCTCAATAAATGCAAGAAATCTCTCAACTTATTGAGGATTCTCAGCAATACAAAATGGGGTGCTGACAGATGTTCTATGCTTGCCTTTTATAGAGCTTATACCAGGTCACTTCTGGATTACGGCTGTCAAGCATATTCATCTGCCAGAAAGACAGCGTTAACAATGTTAGACACGATTCATAACACAGAAATTAGAATAGCAACAGGTGCATTCAGATCAAGCCCATGTTCCAGCTTGTATGTCGAAGCGGGCGAGCCTCCATTGGAGTACAAGAGTAAGGAAGTTTGTTTAAAACTTTGCACTAAATTTAAGTTCCTCAATACATCATGTACACAGACTTTAATACAAAACCCATTCATTGCCGAGTACGACCGGACGAGAACACGACAGCGACCACTAAATACAAGAATACTAGACTACGCTAGAAACACAAATTTACTAAACACACCTATACACATGAAACAACAACAGACTTACATT
This sequence comes from Gonocerus acuteangulatus, assembly GCA_946811695.1. Classification (NCBI taxonomy): domain Eukaryota; kingdom Metazoa; phylum Arthropoda; class Insecta; order Hemiptera; family Coreidae; genus Gonocerus; species Gonocerus acuteangulatus. The sequence goes on from OX328123.1 coordinate 95,756,956, forward strand.
CCTTGGAGAATAAAGAACTTAGAAATTAACACAAAATTGACAAAATTCAGTAAAAACAATCCTTTCTCTAAACATTTTTACAAAAACCAGTTTAACTATTTTCTATCACAGTATCCAGATGCACTCCTAGCTTTTACAGATGGATCAAAAACTAGGGACGGCACTGGGTCTGCAGCTATCATAGACAACACTAATTTCGGCTCTAAATTAAATAATAAATCAACCGTGTTTTCGGCAGAACTTCAAGGAATACTTTTGGCTATAAGAAACATAACTATAACCCCAAACAAAACTGTTATCATATGTTCGGATTATTTAAGTTCTTTACTCTCCATCAACAACATCTACGAAACACACACAACAATGACTGAAATCTTTCAAAGAATTCGTAACTTACAAAATTACAACATGCAAGTAATAGTTCTGTGGCTGCCCGGACACATGGACATCCCAGGGAACACAGAAGCCGTCTTACATGCCAAACAAGCAACGACAAGATGTACAGTAGACATAGAAGAACTGACAGTACAGGACTTACTCACAAACATAAAAAATAAATGGCAAATCACTTGGACTAACACACAGGACAACAAATTGAGACAAATAAAAGAAACTGTGTGTGCCTGGCCATCCAGCAACCGAGCCACGAGGCATGAAGAAATAGTTGTCACCAGACTCCACATCGGGCACTTGTTGCTGACACACCGCTACTTAATGACGAAACAGGACAGATCAACGTGAGCCATTTGCAACGCAGAACTAACTATTAAACACATATTAACGGAATGCAAGCAACTAGACGGTACAAACCTACCAACTGACCTACATGAACTTTTGACAGATAACAGTCCTCACATTAACAAAACAAATACGGAAAAACATGTATGAACTACTGTGAAATGAAATAATCCGTACTCTTGTGAATTATAGTTTTTTTTTTTTTTTTTTTTTTTTTTTTTTTTTTTTTTTTTTTTTCGCTTTTAAATAATTTTAAAACTTGAATATTTTCAACTGCCTTTATGATGTTTTTTTTTTTTTTTTTTTTTAATTGTATTTATTTGTAGAAGTATTACTATAGTAGAAGAACACAAGGAAATGTGGAAAATGCTGATATTTTTCAATGCATTGAAACGTATAAAATAAGTATCTCTAGAAGTGGATTCTGCGGTCCGGCGGACCCGACCAGGTAAAGTCATAATAACTTTCAAGAAAGTTCGAACAAAATATTATCTGTTTCTATTCTAAGCTTTTAAAATGACAATAGGGATAAAAAATGGAACCGCGCTAAGATGATTCAGTTCCGAGAGGGCCTTTTTGTTTTCTTCAACTTCTTCCCCTTCCATCCGGCCCACAAAAGATAACATTACTTTCATCTGCAGATAGAACATGTTCCTAAAACAATAATGGTTTATGTAAGTGCTGTTTAGCAAATTGAAGTCTCAGTGCCCGGTGAAATGGCTGGCACCGTGGCTTATGTCCATTATAGCCAGTATTTTTCAGAACCCTCCTTATAGTCTGTGGAAACACCTGGGTATTATAATCAGCCTGCATCATACTTGCTAAATTTGTAGCACTCGTGTGTGGTTCTTTACCTACCCTTATTACAATTGTCCTCGGTACTATAAGTACTGGCGACCAGTTCTGTATTTATTTTTAACAGAGCTCAGACGTCCATGCCTTATTAGGATAAACCTCGCCGTAGAATAACCTTTGTTGACGGTTTGTCTTATTTTTCTGTACAACTGGCCCTGTCTTCCCAAATTTATAATTTGTTCACGCATAATATTTCGAAATTCGATTTGAAAACCAAAAAAAAAAATCAATTACTCGTTTGGCACAGAATTAACACGGAGTTGTCAGAATTAGCTAGGGAATGTTAGGGGTAGAATGCAGTCTGTATAAATCCCCTTATCTTTGATAATTTCTCTATATACAGAGAGACATTTGAATTTTCAATATTTTGACAGCTTATGTATTTGATAAATTAAATAAATCATATCATATTTAATTTTTGTTTATTTAAATACATTAATTTGTGTTACAAAAAGAGTGATTTTTATTTCCAATGTACAATGCCCTTTTTTCAGAATGGCTAAACCTGCATATGGGTGTGCAGAGACTTTTGTTAGTAAGAGTATATTTCGTAGGCGGACGCAATTTGTTGCTCCCTAAAATGCGATAATTCGTCACATTTGGCTTTTACTAAAACCACACTCGTTTATTTTTCTAGTTGATAGAATATTTATAATAATGGATTTCCTTTAAAGTAGTAATAAATCCGTTTTTAGGCATTTCTGGAGGGAAATGGATAGATTCCCGCATGAAAAATCGTTTTAAAAAGAAAAAAAATACGAATCTGGTCCTCTCCGCATCTGATGACTTTAAAACTGATGTAAAGGCTAATTTCAGGTAATTCTAGAGTTTGATAGCATTGAAAGCTATGTCTAAAATTCTTTGTTGGAAATATCCGAAAAATAATTAGAAGAGATATATATCTCAGCTCAAGCTCTGATAAGCTAGACAAAGGCACAGCATTTATATTAATACTTTTTTCCTTATTTTTATAAAATTTAATCTCTCTCTCTCTCTCTCTCTCTCTCTCTCTCTCTATATATATATATATATATATATATATATATATATATATATATATATATAGAGAGAGAGAGAGAGAGTCTATCTGTATATATATATATATATATATATATATATATATATATATATACAGATAGACTACAGATATATATATATATATATATATATATATATATATATATATATATATATATATATATATATATATATACAGATAGACTACAGATATATATATATATATATATATATATATATATATATATATATACAGATAGTCTCTCTCTCTCTCTCTCTCTCTCTATATATATATATAGAGAGAGAGAGAGAGAGAGAGAGAGAGAGAGTCTATCTGTTCCTTATCTAAATCCAGACCGTTTGAACAAATTTGACTAAACTTGGCACTGACAGTTAGGTCTTGATCCAGGGAGTATCATTGGCTACGTCAAAATCGCCTAGGACTCAGTTCGGAGGTCACAGGTTCGCAACTGTGAACCTGAACAGTTACAGATTTGCGTTATTAGATTTTATTACCTCTCGTTTGGTTTCTAATTTATTTTTGCTTTTCTAGATGCAGAAAGTAGGTTTAGCATGGCACGCCAGGTAACAGCTAGTGTACTATAAAATACAATCATAAATTAATAAGGAATTAATGATATAAACCATAGGAAATCCGCGCACAAGCGGGCAAGTAGATGGAGAGAATATATTTTCTGTAATGTACATAAGTGTAGTAAGTTCCACTTAAGGGTTAATATTTAAGGTAAACTTTATATTGATCAGGAAATGTACACTACTAATTGGATATGCTATTTATCAATAACTCTGTATCGTTAGAGCTACGTAATGTAGTAGTATTACTCAGGAATAGTACTAGAACAGTAAATATAGAAACATTGCTCTCTTCTGAAGTTATAATCAGCTTCATCACTTTATTATTTAGTTCTTTTGATGAGCTCCGTAACAAAGGCGGTTTGCTGTAATTTAAACAAGCATAGTACATAAGAAATAAATAATTACTTATTTATAACAAATCTGTCAGGTAAACTCCAATTAGCAAATGGGAATACTTCTTTATTTGCTTTGAATGTTACTATATGTATTAGAAACTCGTGAGGGATGTAATATGAACGAAATCGTAAAATTTAATTAGTAGCAGGCTAGTGACTCGAATGGATTTCTCTCAAAATTATAGTGAGCATAATATACTTTAACAATCTGAGCATTACATTCGACTTGATATGAATTGCTTTTAGTTTATGCAGCTCTAGGGTTTTAGACACTATAAAAAACAGGATTCAATTCAGAGAATTTATAGATATTCAATCCAGAGATTTTCTAGAAGCTGAACATCTCGGATTTTGCCTAATATATTTACGAATGTTTTGTGGGGGGGAAGGGGCGATACACTGCTGTTTAGTAAAAAACAGTGGATAACTTTCGGAATTTATTTTAATTTTTAACATATATGGACAAATAATTGTTATGTAATTTATTTTTTTGCCCTATAATTTGCAATTAGATTATAGTAAAATTAATGTATTTGTTTGTAATAATCTATTTTTTATTCACTCTTATCAGAAAATATTTTATTTGACTAGAGACAAAAAAAAAAAAAAAAAAAAAAAAAAAAAAAAAAAAAAAAAAAAAAAAAAAAAAAAAATCAGTCCCGTAACAGGCCACGAGGGCCCTGAGGGGCAGATACTATAGATGTATCTGATTCATACCATACGGCACACTAGGGAGATAGTGTGGTCACCACTGTACTCCAACCGCCTGATTTTCCCCTTGGCTGCTTCGACTGCCTAGAGCCTTTAGCACCCAAGGTACCCTTTATTAAATTAATTAAAAGCTGGGTTTTAGGGAGGCCGAATTCAACCCATGGACAGTAGAAGAAAAAATCGTTAGTGCTTGATCGGGATTTGAACTCAGGACCTCCAACTTAGTCCAGTGCTTTACCACTGAGCTAACCTCGCCCCCAGAGACAAGATAATGTATTTGAATAATTATTAATCTAAAATTATCCAGACCTGCGTGAATGATATTTAAATGTATGAGTCTAAACAGAAAGATGAAACCTCCTTAATGCGTGTCGTCTTCCTTTTCCAGGTAATCATTTTAAATTTTTTTTTAAGCAATTTTTATTTATTTAATGTTCTAACACTATAACTGTCATGATTCACTTGTTAATTACAAATCTGTTCTTATTAAGAAACAGTTATTATTTTTATTATCATTTCACATCAAGTAAAAACATTAACTAACGTATGACAATACGTTGATTAATGTTTGAAGCAAAAAAACTACTCGGGTCATTGATGCCATTTTGGAGTGCTTAATGGTTGGAGATGTTAGTAGTTATATAAAATTAATGTGATAATTTCTATTTTATAAAGGTTAAGGCTAATACAATTTTCTTACTGTTCGTGCCTATGAAACATCAGCAAAAATAAACAACACAGATTTGAGATGGAAGAACAAATATTAATGTATATGCACGTATATTTTAAAACAGTTAAAAATGAAGAACTATACCCCCTCCCCGGAAGTCATATCTCAATCACAGCGATATTTTTGTCTAACCTACTTTGTTGTAGCACTTTCCTCCGATGAATGGATGGATTGGGTGTTTAAGGGCAGAAAACGTTTAGGTCCTCACCGCCCTCAAGTGTAATTTTTTTTTTTTTTTTTTTTTTTTTTTTTTTTTTTTTTTTTTTTTTTTTTTTTTTTTTTTTTTTTTAAGTGCATCTGCTACTGGGGCCATTAGCACCTCAAGTGTAATGTTAGAGAGTCGTGTATATGTCGTGAAAGGGTTTGTAATTTGAGTTTAGGACAGTGCAAGACAATGAACTGTTATTTTGATAACTTGTATTCTATTATTTTTTTATTTACTAATGTCATTGCTTACTACTAACACCAATGTTACTACTATACTAATATACAGTATAGCAATATTAATATTAATATTAATCCTCCGAGGAAAGTAGCTATTGAGGTTGCACTCATGACGGAGTTTTTGGAAAATTTCTTCGAATCTTTATCGATCCTACCTAGTAGACACCGAAAAATAACCCCCGTTCAAATTTATATTATATATATATATATATATATATATATATATATATATATATATATATATATATATATAGTTATATATGTGCCCGTTAACACGATACAAGCCAGAGTTTTCGTTTTTTCGCCATGAAACATCGAATGTACTATTATTCCATCAAACGATCAAACGAGTTCGTTAAACAACAAAATCGGTCCATGTGGAGGGGGAGGGGGGTTTACTCCGGAGCCGAAGTAGTTATTTGCCAATACCAGCCATAATATTTGTTGTATTTTAACGAAACTCACTATTCGCTGTGGTCAACTGAAGAGATTTTTTTTTTTTTTTATAAACATAAACTAAATCGGTTGACTAGAAGGGAGGGTTTACTCCGGACAGAAATTACTAATTTCCTTATACCGGTCGTAATATCTATATTGTAACGAAACTCTTTATACGTCCTGGCTATCTAATAAGAAAGAAGTGATATGAAAATGAACTAAATCGGTCTATCGGTCTATAGGTGTTACTTTGTACTATGTTTGAATTAAATTCTTCCGGCAAACGTAGATTCGCGAAACTCATCAAGATCAATAGATCAAAATGTGAAGCTTTGTGTATTTAGTACGTAGTTTAGTACCCTGCATACACAAAACTCTGAAGGGAAATTAATTAGAAAATTAATAATTGAAATAGCTGCTCATAAAAAATGCAAAAGAGTAGAACAATTTATGTTTTTATTTATTTCATTTATCTATATAGGTTATTTACAACAAATTATTCAGTATTGCAGTCTACACTACCCAAATTCTGAGGAAAATGCTTAGTTATGCAGCTCCTGCGTGACAGACTTTTTAATTTTATTTAGGACCAGATTAATAAATGTACAAGTATTCTATTCTAATAAAACGTTTATTGGAAAAATGAATATCGATAGTTTCCGATCTGAAAACGGTGGAACTCATGTTTACATGACAGCATGTAATTAAGAAATAGGTTATTTGAATTTCTATTTAATTGGATGACACTCAGCCAAAGCTATGTGTTTAATGCTATGCATAATCAATTCGACGACAATATTTTCTAGGTTCCTTCCTTTACCAAACCATTTCTTCCAAATCTCCTTCCTATATTTACAACCTCCTGCAGTTTAAATCGGCTGTCCATTCCCGTGGTACCCGCTCCCGTCCCTCCGATCTCTATCCTCCCACTCATAAAACAGCCTTCTTCGACCGTTCCTTCATCTCCCGAGCCTCCTCCTTCTGGAACTCTATCCCTCTTTCCATTCGACACTCTCCTTCCTTACCTGTCTTTAAATCCCGCCTCTTTGCTTTTCTCCTATCCTCCCAGGAAGACGCTTCTTAAAATTTCACCACCAGGAAGACCTGATTACCTTTGTAAATTATATTGCTGTTTTTTTCTCGTGTTTATGCATTTTCCTAGTTTATATCTTTTTATAGCCCCCATTCCTTTAATATTTATTCAACTTTTTAATATTTATTTGTTTATTTAAACTCTTTAATTTTATTCCCATCCCCCTCTGATCATTGTATCATCATTGCCCCATTCCAATGAATGTACATATTTACTTATATTTCATTTTATTATTTAAGGCTTCACATATAATATTTGTATTAGTTGCTTTTTTTGTTTTGTTCTTTTATACTTTTGTTTTTCTTTATTCATATTTATATTTTTAGGTTAAATTTGTTTATTGTTTATTTTGTACTTATTTTTATTCTTATGGGACGAAGTCCCAGAATAAAGTTTTTTTTTTCATTCATTCATTCTTTCATAATGAGTAAACAAACCAGCATCAGTATTTCATGAAGAACGCCTTCAGACCCTATTTATGTTGATGCGTTTCAAACTGTCCACCATTGCCTTTTAATTAAATTCTCTTTTAATTGGGATAGTATTGAGGGGGGGCGTAAAGTCTAATTTCTAGCAGGCCTCATAAGCACCGGCTAGATTAGAATCAGAGGAGGGAAATTGAGCGTGGCTATTGGCCAACAATGTTCTATTCTGGCCTAATTCTCTCTTGGGCTTTTGTTGGTCCAATAGCGTGGGGATGGTCATTGAAACATTTCTATTGTTTCTAATTTACAATTAATGAACGAATAAAGCCTTTATTTACTTAATAAAATAACAACTAAACATTATTGATTTTGCCTTTTACATTTGAAGCTTCAATATAAATTCTGAGTATAATGGTTTAGTGTGCTCATTAACCGGTTCCTGAGCATTGTTCCATTTAGGAACAAAGATTCGACAATGTTTTATTTACATTTTCATTTTACCGATATAATTTCAATTGAATAAGGTATTAAATTAATGAAAAATATTTTTTCCTGGCAAGAAATGTGATCTGAATTGACTCCCAAAATTCATGAAATTGTTGTATTTTCTAGTATATTATGAACTTTATGCTTGTTTTCGCCTTACGACGTAAACTTCTGGTAGAACTTGTCCAATAATTGTTATTTACCTACTATTAGAAATATATATTTAACAATATCATGTGAAAGGTTTTGTTATAAGGTTATTTCGTAAATTGTTATCTGTACTGAAAGAGAGATGTTCTAGTTTTGGAATGGTCTGTTCAGCTTATACGTATCGAGATCATGATATGTACCGGTCATCTATCAACATTTCCCTCATTTATACCTATTAGAATATTGATTATTGTATTTTCATTTTTCCTTTCCATTCTGCCTTTGAGCTAGATACTATTTATTTTTTTATTTATATTCGTTTACGTATATTCATCCGTAAAATTGTTAAAAAAAATTGTTTAGAATGGAGAGAGTTTTCCGAAGTGTAGAAGAATCAGTCGTAATATTTAGACCAAATGGATAAATTAAGTAACAGCCCTTTGAGGAAGTTGACATACGCCAGTTATCCCCAGACGGAAATATTGCTGAGGGGACGAGAAATTGGGGTGAGATGTTTCTAATTTCGAATAATTCAAATTACATTCTTTCAACATATTTATATTCCTATTTGCGTTAAAACATTCACATTGGAAAACACCTATTACCTAACATGTTAGGTAAAATTATTACATAAAATTATTATGACGTTGCAAAGTCATAATAATTTTATATAGTTTCATGTTTAAATGATAAAATGAGACAACAGTATCCTAAGCGGAATGACATCCCACGTATAAACGGTTTACTCAATTTGCTGCTAAATTACATTGAACCTTTTTTTGTATAAAATTTTAGTAAGCTCGAATGGCCAGCTCCCAATTACCACGAGCGTTAAGTGACGAACGTATTGGTCGTCCGACAGGACATGGGGAGTGTAAAGGGTTGTTTATCGGGTAAACTTTACAAACATATTAGTTATCATCGGGAGCAAAATGAAAGGCTGGTAGAAAACTGGGCTATTGGGAATTCAGAATGTCATAGTAGTTCTAAGGATTAAAATCAGGAAACCAGGACCTTAATCAACAGATTTTCTAGAAATCTCTTTAATGGTGTCCTACATTTCAGTGGAATTATTTGTATGATAGGGTGGGAGAACGACAATTAATATAACAGAGAATTTTTATTGCAGGTTTCTGGGGTACGACAAATGTAAATTCTAGACAGGCAAACATTAGCTAACTGTTTCTGATCCATTATTTTTTTTTAATAGAGAGGGGCATGTTTTTTTTTTTTTTTTTTTTTTTTTTTTTTTTTTTTTTTTTTTTTTTTTTTTTTTTTTTTTTTTTTTTTTGCAATGTTCATAATTCAGCGCATATTATTAATTAAATTTAATGTTTAAACTATCAATAAATAAATAAAACAATTAACTATTAATTATTGAAGTTAACATTTAATATTGTAGCAATCGAGTAGTATTAACGTTGTGGCAATGAATAAGTGAAAACTCCCTCTTTTATTGACAAATGCTCTAATTGTTTCTAAGTTAATTACTTTGAAGCAGACCACTGCATAGGCGGTTTTGGTGTGTTGGTGATAATAACCACTGGCGTACTGTGTATGACGTTGTTTTTTTGTTGGGAGGAGGGCACTTTTGGCCTCAACATAACAGAGGAGAGCCAAGAGTCACAGCCGCAAGAGTCCATCGATTACATTTTAAAGTATCTCCGGAAATAATAATTTTAAAAGCGCTGTGCATATTACTTTAGAACCCTTACTTACTATAGTAAAAAGGTACTAATATGTCGTAATTCTTAGGAGAAGGATTTGATTTTAACCACTTGTGAATATTTACTTTCACAGCTTCACTGAGAAATATCTTACGAATTCTTCTTTTTCCCTTGGTATTTGACAATACAGTATAATATAAAGGTAATACCATACAGACTAGACGAGGGTATGAAGAGGAGCGTATGAAGCCTCGATCAATAGTTTAAGTACTCGTCGTACCTCTCGCTCGCTCGCTATTTCTCCATTCAACCACAGGTTGACCACATGGTTGATTCCATTACTAATTCAATCATTACACTGTTTTTATTGATAAAAATAAGGAATTTAGCTTGATAGTTTTTTTTTTTTCATGTCTGCGAATTTTCGATTTTTAAAATTAAAACATCTGATGTTTTAATTTACTGGCCTAGAACATAAGAACGCCAAAGAAATACAGTATTTTAGCAGTACGAACTAAATTAATATTTTAATATATATATAAGTAGTATTGGACTTTTCTTTTATTTAGTTAAATATCTCAAGATACGTTTGCAATCTACGACAAACAATTTCAGATTCTTATTTTATTAAGAATTGCTGATATCCTTGCCTCTGAATATCTAAATAGTAAATAAAACGCTTATGGGCCAAGCAAACGGAAATAAATAAAGTAAAACTTATAAATATACTTCGCGAAAACATTTAATAAAACCAGTCCCTTGGAAGTGAATCGTTAGATATCTTTCTTCGAGAAAAATATTATGGTTGGGAAAATGAGGAATGAAGGTTATTGTTTTTCGATTGTCAAACAACAAATAATAAAATACCTGTTCAGTCCCTCAAAACACTGAATCAATCAAGAAGAGTTTTTTCTGTCTTGAGAGACGAAACCTAAAAGAAGAAGTAGTCCTTCGAAAATTGAAAGAACGGAAAGTCTCTACAATAACACGACTAGAATAAGACGACCCTTCAAAGAGATTTTTATGGCAATGTTCGACAACTTTCAGAGAAAGTGTCTATAGGATATATCTCAGTATGTGATCGGCACTATATATACCTCCAATACTCGTCCGATATCGGTACTTGGACGCTATATGCCTTCAAGAGAGAAGGAATATTCATAAAATATGGCAAACCTCTACATCAGGGGTCTCCAAACTTTTCAGCCTTAGGGCCATACTGATTACTCCAGTAGGTTCCGAGGGCCAAAACCATACTATCATTGTTGCCGGTGGTACAAAGTGATATAGTCCACTGATGAAAAAAAAAGTCCGAACAAGTACGCAACGTTTAAAAAAGGCTGCAAATCGGACTAAAGTCCGCAAAACGGCAACACTGCATATTATTCATTTTCCTGTCATTATCTGTAATTTCTAGATTACTCGTAGAGTACGAGCCATGAGGAGTAATGTGACACGACATCTGGTGGACACAAGCGGAAATAGGTAGTACCTTCTATCGCTAACAGATGGCGCTAGAATAATGTCGTTGGTTCGAGAAAGTTCTGGTGTCTTCCACTCACTTCTAGATGGCAGTAATTGGAATATATATAAGGCTAGTGGCGCAACCACAAGTCAGTTCCTATGACACTGTTGTGAAATAAAATAGTGCGTACCTCCTTAAAACGTGTTTGTGCGTGTTTAAGTTTAAGATATCTTTGTAACAGTATTTTGATTTGAATTGTTTCTTTTGTGTGTGATTTACTAGTATGGAAAAGAAGCGAAAAATTGATAGTGAATGCAGAAAATTCAAAGATCAGTGGAACATTCAGTATTTCGTAATTGAGTCCAGTAACAAGGCGCTATGTTTGATTTGCAATGAAAGCATGGCCGTTCTCAAGGAATATAATATTAAACGTCATTATGAAACAAAACATCTTCAAAATTACTCAAAATATACAGGAATTCGGACAGAAAAATTCGAAGCTATGAAGCGCGGATTGAAATCGCAGCAATCTTCATTTACAAAACTCAAAACTGAACAAGAGGCTGCAACTCGTGCCAGCTTTTGTGTGGCTCTTGAAATTGCAAAACGTGGAAAACCATTCACCGATGGAAAAATTATCAAAGAATGCATAATTGCAGTAAACGAAGAAATGTGCCCTGAAAAGGTAAATTTATTAAAAACTGTCAGTATGTCAGCAAACACTGTGGCTCGAAGGGTACAAAACATCGCTGAAAATATATCCTCTCAACTGTTCGACAAAAATGGACATGTTGAGTGGTTTTCTTTGGCCTTGGATGAGTCAACGGATGTGTCAGATACTGCTCAGGTGTTGATTTATATTCGAGGAGTAGATAAAAGCTATGAAGTGCATGAAGAACTTCTTAATATGTATAGTATTCATGGCACAACTACTGGTAGAGATATTTTTAAAGGAGTTGAAATGGCCATTAATCAAAAGAACCTTCGATGGAAAAACTTGAAATGCATTACAACTGATGAGAGCAAAAACATGAGTGGGAAAGATAAAGGAGTGGTCGCTTTTGTGTCAAAGGCTGTAGAAAATGACGGTGCTTCAAAACCATTAGTCTTACATTGTATCATTCATCAACAGTCTTTGTGCGGAAAATTTTTGGATATGTCTGAAGTTCTGAAACCAGTCATATCAACTGTTAATTTTATCAGATCTTTTGGGCTGAATCACCGACAATTTATTGAAGAGATTGGAGAAAATGACTTACCTTATCGTACTGCCGTACGTTGGCTTAGTTGTGGGAAAGTCCTTCAGCGCTTTTTTGAACTTCGAGCAGTGATCGAAATTTTTTTGAATGAAAAGCATCGCCCTCTTACTGAATTACAAAACAACGCATGGCTGTGGAATTAGCATTCTATGTTGATTTGACAAAACATGTGAACGAACTGAATTTGAGATTGCAAGGAGAAAACCAGCATCTTCCTGATTTATACACTAATATCAAATCCTTCCGGAAGAAATTGATACTGTTTCAATCACAACTACGAAGTAAATGTTTTTCACATTTTAAAACATGTGAAATATTCAGCCACACCACTGAGACTGAGTTTCCTATCGAAACTTTGAGTGCTTTGAAAATAAATTTTGATACTCGTTTCTCGAACTTTGATGCCATTGCGAATCAAATTAAGATTTTTCAGAATCCGTTTGATACTTACATTGAAATCCTAGCCCCGGAACTTCCAATGGAAATGATTGATCCACAGTGCAGTGATATAATTAAGAACAAATATCAAAACTCATCTTTGTTGGAATTTTATAAGAGTCTTCCACTGACACAATTTGATAATTTGCATAAATTTGCTCGTGGGCTGTTTTCTGTTTTTTGTACTACTTATTTGTGTGAGAAGACCTTCTCCAAAATGAAGTACACAAAAAATGTTTACAGATCTAAATTAACTGATGAGCATCTTAAATCTCTTTTAATAATTGGTACAAGTAAAATTAGTCCACAACTACAAACTATTGTCAGTGGAAAATCTCAATTACATAAATCTCATTAGTATTTCATATGTCATTATGCTTGTTATAAGTTATGTTTTTATTTAAAATGTATAAAATGTTAGTTGGATTCATTTCAATAATTTGTTAGTTATTATATACTGAAGTTAAATTTTCTGCATATCATACATGTCTTTACTCATTACAATTCTGTTTTTCTTTATCCAACTCATCACAAAAAACAATAACAATAAGTCTACAACAATGTTATGAGTAGTTAGCCCATGACCATATCAATGTAGATGTCATATTAATAATTATCCAACATAAAATTAGAATACTTCAGTAAACTAAATTTAATTTGCTATAAAAAATATGTTCTCTAAAAGGAGTTTTCAAGTACGCTACCTCTCCGCGGGCCGGACAAAATCTGTCCGCGGGCCGGATGTGGCCCTCGGGCCGTAGTTTGGAGACCCCTGCTTTACATGAAAGCGACTGTACCATGGTAGTTATGGTCCTTTTAGTTAGTCATGATTACCAGTGTTTATCAAAGTTTGAACACAAAAGAGAAGTTCAAGTTCCATGAAGAACCAAATGCAAGGAAAATATGCAATTGCAAAGACGAACCTGCAAAATGAAATAGTAAACCACAAGAATGGCTATGTAAAGAGAAAACACCAACTAACAGACAACAAAAAATCAATTAACCTAAAAATCGGTAAAATTCACATATACTATCTTAAAACTTTATTTTTGATAATCAATGATCTAATCAATCTCAAATGGTGTTTCATCACTCATTTTACCTCCATAAACAAATCCATTTTTATTATTTTTAAACTACATGGTATTTTATCTTTTAATTATATTATTCATAAAAAATTAAAATATGGTAAAGCTTTAAAAAAAAAGAAATTGAACTCCTTTATGATTTCTCAAAATTTCTAACAATTTTTAAAATTTTTCCACAATTTTCTTACATTTTTATCTCCTATAATAATTGTGAATATTTGCTCTGGACATTTTGGTAGGTACTGAAAAGTAGCATGCTCTCGAGCTTTATCATTCGTCCCTACCATGACAATCTATCGAATATGCAAATCGGAGCAAAATAGGAACTAACATATTCTACCCATTGACGAAGTAATATGTTGAAAAATGATTTTTTCGATACTTTATTTAAGGCATTAAAGGCTATTCTATAAAGGGGTTGACAATTTGTAACAAGCCGTAACACTCACAATCCTCGAATCTAAAAACGAAATTTTTCATATTCGATATTTTGATATGGCAGGGAAGATATTTTCGTAATCACACTTTTTATCGAAGCGAGATTACATCATTGTGCCAGTGTATATTTTATGTATACTAAATTTTCGAATTCTAGTCGAAACAATTGGACAAATTCTTATTTTAAATAATAATTCAGATTTTTTAAATGTTGACAGCAAAAATAATTTAATGTCCGCTTTGCAGAGGAACTTAATTTGAATCACTAGATATGTTGCTGATCTAAAATTGCTCGGGAGACAGTCCAAGCCAAAAGACCGAAACACACCTTCCTTCAAAAGAAACACACTTGCCTCTAGGTGTCAACATACTTGGCCACAGGAGGTAAGAGTACTCTTTTGATGGGAGGGCTTGTGGTGGATTGTCGATATTTAGAGAGGATAGCATCCACAGCGAACCTGTCCAGCTATCCAAGCTTTAGTGGGATTCATCTTTCACTCCATCAAACAGTTATATTTATCTCCTACCAAGCGTGCCTATTGATTTTAATGCAAAAAGCTGAAACCCGTTATTATAAGTATTTCAGTGATCATAATGATTTGCTGTGCCTCAACACCGATTTACCGACTCACATCTGCGGAAGTACAAAGAAACGTACAAACATACAGGCAACACTCTGTTCACTAGCTGTATACGAACGGCTTTCTTGGAAAATGAAGAAAGCGATCACTTTCCCATGTTCATTAATTAGACTGCTTTCAGGCAATTTTAATGTAAATAGAACATATCAGTACAAAATGATATCAGTTCTCCTCCCTAAAGCGAGAGAAAAACTACGCAAAAAGTTGGAAAAAGAAAGAAATAAGTTCTGTTAAACAAGGCTAGACTTTCTCTTTCTTCATTGCATATTTCATTGCTTAATATTTATTTTTTGCAAAAGAGTTTATCTGAAAGTAGACGAATTGTAGAGTTAAGTAGTTAAACTAAATACAGAGAGAGATGTATTTAAAAGGGAATTAGCCGAGAGATTTCACAGCCTTCTGCTTATCCTACCCTCGTCGGATCCCCAGTTCCGCCCATCACTAATTTACACAATTGTTCCACATTCTCTTCCTTCCCCCTCTTTTTTTGTAAGGTTGGAAATGTGTATTTAACAAAACATTTGTTTGGCACTTTCATTTGCAAACGTTGTAGTATTTTTTTGTTATATATTACATCGCAAACTTGGATCCAAAAGAACGAACGGAGAGAAATTAAAGATATCATCAATGAATTAAGTTTAAATAACCGCAGAGTAAGACGAGAAGAGGGCATATGTTACAGATTGCGGATTGGGCACAGTAATAAGTCATCCATATTTATTTATTTTATTTTAAGGGCTTCGCATCTATGGCAATTAGGAGCTCTATTACAGATAATAAAATAGATACTTCATTTATATTATGTTGACATGTTTCCCATTTACATTTAAACATAAATAAAATATATATGTTTGTAAATTTGAAAATAAATAATAATATACACACATAAAACAAAATTCATTCGAATGTAAAATTCATTTAAGTAGAAAATAAAAGCACAAAGCATTTTTAAACTAATAAAAATACTGGGGTCTCCCTTGGTCTAGTGGCCAGCGCCTTAGATTCATAAGCAGGAGATGGTGGGTCGATCCCCACCGGCGCACAGTGGTAAAATACCGCCCAAACGCGCTTAACTCAATAACATTTGATATCGTAGAAGGTAGAAAAATGATGTCTCTCCACTGTTTTTCAAAGTATTTATTAGCAAAAGCTTTTCGAGAACATGGTTCTCATCGTCAGTGCATCTACAATTTTCACAAAAACACGCATATATTAATTAAAGAAATATTTATAAGTATTCTTATTAGTAATAAGAATACTTATAAATATTTCTTTAATTAATATATGCGTGTTTTTGTGAAAATTGTAGATGCACTGACGATGAGAACCATGTTCTCGAAAAGCTTTTGCTAATAAATACTTTGAAAAACAGTGGAGAGACATCATTTTTCTACCTTCTACGAAATCGAGAACTCCACAAATAACGCTGCATACATCACAAACATTTGATATTGTTGATTTAGAAACCTGAAATTACAATATTTCAACTAGGACACGATTTTTCACTCGGAACACTTCAGACATTTTTGCAGTCATCACTGACTTGAATACTGTAAAAAAAAAAATCCATCTTCGATTTGATTCCAATGTTTACATAGAGATAACTTGCGTCTGTCGAGTTCGTTCAGCTCTAGCACCGAAGCAGGCAGATTTACGCAGCTAATTTCAGTCTGGGGTCTTCCTATACATGCCCACGGAATATTTAAGCCCGAAATTAGAGAGACGCAGAGAGATGCCAAAGCTATAAGACAAAACGAAATTTGATACGTGTATTTTTTTTACTTTTTTAGTATCCCCGTCCATGAAGGTGATTCGAAAAATACAAAAATATTTTTTATGCCCTTCGAACATCCCATTAAAACAAGAAAAACATGCGTCAACCTTATCGGTCTGAAAAAGTAAAGTTAAAGGAACGATTTTGGTACTTGAGGATTTGGGAAATTTTCTTGGTTTCTAGTACTTCAATGATTAACCACCGTCTTGCAATCAACGGTGGGGGCCTAAAACTCAAAAAATGGCACTCTCACGAGGTATTTAACATATATTTAAGGCAAATGGGTTCTGGGTAATACTTAAAAAAAATCAAGTTTTGAGCGCTTTTTGACCACTTTGCGGCGGCAGGAATTTTCTCATCTCAGGTCTCGTTGAGAAAATTCCTCGCTGCACCCTGGATGATGGCGCTAATGGCCCAGATTTGTCGATGCACCGTTAAAAATAAATAAAAATAAAATAAAATGAAAACACAATTTCTTTTTATTAGCCCAAAGTAAGTTAGCGCAATAAAATCAGATTCGTAGGCTGTTAAAATAAACAATTAAAAACGAAAGCACTAGGAGCAGAAGGCGGATTGACTAGATATTTTTGTATACGTTTGTTTTCCTTAAAGCAATGTGCATATGTGTGGGTTGCCTTCGGCGTGTAATGTGTATTAGTCTAGGGGCATGACTAAATTGTCTCATCTTTTGTAGTCTGTCAGCGTCTGTTTTATCGTCAGTTTAATATTACACTGTGAGCCTATGGATCTGTCCTTTCCTTGTATTAAGTACGCATGCGTTATTAGAGTGCCCGATTTTAAGCCTGGTTATAATAATTGAATATCATGTCGACGATTTCATGTGCTTCTAGAACAATGCTGTTATTAGAGATTCTTACTATTCATAAGGAAATCAACTCTCACAAGAAGAATGCCTCGCTTGTAAAATGAAACCTGTTACCCTTAAACAGTCACGGTACACATCCTGACCAGATTTGAGTATTTATGAATCTTGCTATACAATTTTCATATGGAAAAATATTTCTTCCACTACTCCGTATACCTTAGAATTGTCAGATGTAGAAATTAAGCGAAAGGGTTAAGCGCGAGAATTTGATGTAGGGTGTTGTTGGTAGAGTATTGAGTTTAGGGAAGTACCGTACATTAAGGTGGAGGTTGGTTATGGAGAGCACATGATAATGGATCCTGCTCTAAGTGGGTAATACTCAGGCATTAATCTTGTATATAAGGCCAGGACAAACCACAACGAGCACTTCATAAGCAATTCATACAATCAATATGATTAAATGAAGTAAGTATACGAGTAAGAGTTTAAGAAAGTTAAAGAAAATCTGAAATATAGGTTGTCAGGAAAGTTGTCAAGTGTTGCCGGTTTTCATCAATTGTTGCCTTCAACCGATCTAATTGGGAGCAGTAAAAATCACCAGTGATGATACGATGAAACTCAATGTGTATTAGTTTTTCAAGTTGCGCCAAACACAAAGCACAATCTTCTTCCCATTACTTGTTCTTCCCAGTAATGTCGGTGAAGTCACCCAGAAAATAAAAGTGAAGAAATGGTTCAAGCTCGACTAAGGATTTGATATACTCCACAAACACATTAATACCTAATGATAGAGCCCGCACGTTAGGCAAAAGGCCTTTTTTATCTGACTCGATATATTGAAGAATCAGATAGAAATAAATATATTTTCGTGCATTTAGGAAGTGTAGAGACAATTTTTATTTGGCCTTTTTTGGCTTCCCTTACCTATTTTCGGATTTAGAGCCTTTTTTGGTCGTTATGCAATTCTTTTTTCTGCGATTTAAACATTTTAAAAAGCACATAATTAATTTCCGTTCATCGAAAACAAAAAATTGTGCACAAATTAAATTGTAAGGAAAGCTAATTTTCCCAACCTATGGATTTAACCTCTGTAAATAACAGAACCTTCCTTAGTAGATGGACTGCTCAAGCGTAATGAAAACCAGGAAAGACAGAGAATGAGAGATGTACGTCTCCTTCCTCACACCCCTTTTTCTGTGACAATGGTGTAATTACCTGGCATTCCGGATTTCGAAACGATAAGATAATGCAGAGGAAGATTTTCCACGATGAAAAACATTTTTTCTTAGAGTTCTATGATAGTTGATGCTTTGTAAAAGCATCTTGTTGTTGCTTGTAAAAAGGGAAAGTAAGAGTAAGTACACTAATTCTGTGATAAATTGATAATAAAGAAATGATTGAGTATTTAAAATACATATTTTCATTAATAATGAGTGAGATTATTATTAACTCTTTGCCTTCACTCCTAATAAATGCCTATTTTAATTACAGTACTGCCTATTTTCAGTATTTCAAGTGCCTTTTTGATTGCCTATATCAACCAAAAATAACTCCCTAACTTCCGGGCTCTACTAATAACTATACGTAGAAAACCAATGTAAGTAAGTGCGAGATTACTGTTAACTGATTTACTGTCATAGAAAAAAAAAATAATCTCCCAAATGATAAGGAAGAGCTACTAGCAAGTATATAAACATTTCACTTACCTAACTCAAGATAAAAGAACCATACGTACTTATTTGGTTACCATAGGCACTATAGAATTAAAAACATTATGCCACCACGGATATTCAGTGATATTTTCATGTATATCCTTAGCCCACTTCTTTAACGGATACAATACTTACAATTAAACAAAACTGGTTTCTTAGTCAGACTAAGTTCAAACGATACTCTTCGTTGTGTGATTGCCAAAGAAGGTTTTTTTTTTTTTTTTTTTTTTTTTTTTTTTTTTTTTGCAATGAGGGGAAAACCTAAAAGGCCCTCAGGGGATTCGCCTCGTACAACTCCCCCAGTGTGTGTGGGACTCTCACCCACCAAAAACCCCTCATTTCTGGTATGATTCCCTCTTGGAACAGCTGCTATGGCCAATCTTCAAGAGGGTACCTTATTTTCCCCTAAAGGGGACCAACCGTATTCTCATTACATTTATGGGGGACTAACTCTGTTCCCCTCCCACTTCTTTTTTAGCAAGACTCTGTATGTAAAAGTCACAACTGCATTCCACTTATCAGGGCTTAACAGCATCAACTTGATTACTGTTTCCGGCAAGAAAGGATCAATGTCAATGCTTAGTCTTGTCCGTTCTTTTTCCCATCTTTTGCATTGAAAAAAGGTGTGGTAGGCATCATCATAATCTGAGTCACCGTACTGACATTGCGGGCTGTCGGTCTTTCCCAACTTCCAGAGGAATCCTCGAAAATTTCCGTGGCCGGTAAGGAGCTGGGTGAGATGGTAATCCACCTCACCAAACTCCCTGCCAACCCATGCTCTTAAGTCCTGCACAATCCGGGCAGTCCACCTCTCTCTGGTTTCGGAATCCCATCGCTCCTGCCAAACTCTCAATGTTTCCATGCGGGCCACTCTCCTAGCGAGGATACCGTCGTAGACGAGTTTCCTTTCTCTAACGAGGAGGTCGATTGGTATAACCCCGGCCACCACCAATGCTGCCGGCTCCGAGACAGTCCTGTAGGCCGAAGCTATACGAAGCGCCGCTCTCCTCTGTACTGAGGCCAGTTTTCTGCGATGGCATTCCTTTTCCATGGCGCACGCCCAGACCTCGCATCCATAGAGGAGAATCGAGTGCACCACCGTCATTAGAACTCGACGCCTACTGGCAAGAGGGCCACCGACATTTGACATAAGTCTTCCAAGGTTGGCGGAAACTCCGGCTGCCTTCTCCGCAGCGAAGGTGACCTGGTCCCTATAAGTAAGCTTGTTATCAAGCCTCAAACCCAGGTACCTGACAGCTCTCTTTGACCGTATGATCACTTGGCCTACACGGAAGTCCAGGATAGTCTGGATTCTCTGCCGCGTCAGCAAGACAATTTCAGTTTTTTCCATTGCTAGACTAAGCCCATGATTGTCCATCCAAAGGACCACTCTTCGCATCACTTGATTCAGCCTCATCTGGAGGTCCTCGAGTGTCCCTGCTACGATAACTGCAGCGATATCGTCCGCGTATCCCACCAGGAAACACTCGTCCGGCATTCCTTCGCAGAGAAGCTCGTCATATAGTATGTTCCAGAGGTCAGGGCCTAAAATGGACCCTTGGGCTACACCAGCCGTGATCTCCTTCGAGCGGGGTCCATCCGTTGATTCATATTCTAGCCATCTGTCACTCAGATAGCTCTCCAACAGTCTTCGCAGGTACAGTGGGACTGAGAACCTTTTCAATGCCTTTAATATGTCAGTCCATCTAGCTGAGTTAAACGCATTTCTCACGTCTAGTGTTACTAACATAACTTTTCGACGGG
This sequence comes from Gonocerus acuteangulatus, assembly GCA_946811695.1. NCBI lineage: Eukaryota > Metazoa > Arthropoda > Insecta > Hemiptera > Coreidae > Gonocerus > Gonocerus acuteangulatus. The sequence goes on from OX328123.1 coordinate 95,778,107, forward strand.
AAGAAGCATTGTCTCGGCGAGTCTCTAAAACAGTTAAAATCACTCTGTGGACAGCATCGACAGACGACCGCCCCTCTCGGAAACCAAATTGCCTGTTAGAAAGCCCTCCGGCCAGCTCCAATGCGGCTGCCAGTCTCGGCTTAATAAGTCTTTCGAGAAGCTTCCCGGTCGTGTCCAGCATACACAGAGGTCTGTATGCAGACGGGGTCTCAAGTTCACCTTTGCCTTTTGGTATTAGTACCAGTCGTTGGACTTTCCATCTGGTCGGAAACACTCCATCAATCAAGCAGCGGTTGTACATACGGAGGAGCAATTGAGGATAGTCCTTGGCTACTAATTTCAGAACCTCAGTGGGAATTCCATCTGGACCCGGTGCTTTTTTATTTTTTAAAGCATTTGCCGCTGATGCTAATTCCTCCTCCTGAAATAGCAAGATCGGCTCATCGTCTGCCTCCCCTTTTTCTTTATCAAGCTTTGGGTGTGAGGGAAAGAGACTGCCCACTATGTAATCCATTTTTGGTCCACTTTGTACGGGTGCGGCCGATCGGTTCCCAAGCTTTTTCATTACAAGCTTATACCCCAAGCCCCATGTGTCAACGTCAATCTGCTGCTTTAGCCTATCCCAGCAAGTGGCCTTACTCTTGAGAATTGCCATTTTCAGCTTCTTCCTGGCCCTTTTAAATTCTGGAATTAGTCCCTCCAACTCAGCGTCACCCCTCCTTCTCCCTCTGGTGACCTTGCGTCGCAGATAAAGGCACTTTTTCCGGAGCTCGGAAATCTCGCAAGTCCACCAATAGACTGCCCTTTTCCGCTTTGAGAGCCGCTTCCTTGGCATGGATGTGTCACAGGCCCTCGTGATCAGATTCATAGTCCTGCTCGTTATCTCATCAGCATCACCACCTGACGTCAGGACTTTATCCTTACCCCAAGTGATGATGGTGCGAAAGGCTTCTTTATCGAGTTGGGAAACTCCCCAGCGAGGGCGCTGAGCAGACGATTGGAAAAAACGCGCAGGGCTCAAATCTTCTATTTCAAAGAAAATATACTGATGATCGGAGCCAGTAAATTCCTCCATTACTTTCCAGCCAACGACCCTTTGTAGTGCGCGTTCCGAAACGAACGTGACGTCCGGAATGGTCTCACTATATCCTGGCCTTCGAAACGTTGTAGTTCTACCAATGTTAGCAACGTGAAGACCCGTTCTCGCTGCCATCTCGAGTAGTCTTCGTCCCCTCGGATCAGAGTATGGCATTCCCCATTCTGCTGCTCTGGCGTTAAAGTCTCCTCCGACAACTATTAATCCTCCCAGACCAGAAAGCTTGTCTTCGAGCTCGTCCAACTTAGTTTGGAACTCAGCAATGGTCTCATTCGGGCTAAGGTAACAGCTAACTAAAGTTAGTGACCCACAACGCACCCAAACAAAGCCACGGCAGGAACCATTTCTGTTTATAACAATTGTATCGTTAGGCACCCAGATAGCAGCCGTGCTCAATTGATCAGAGTACCATTTAGGGATGTTCCGATTTCGGTACTGTTCACTAATTAGTAGCAAATCGATCTTCAATTCCAGAACAAGCTGTGAAAGAAGGTCGTCAGCCACTAAACTCCGATGAAGGTTTGCCTGAAGGACTCTTATGGTGAGCTAGCCTTCTTAGCCCGTTCTAGAGCATCCCTAAAAATGGGGCAAGCCCTGGTACCTGGAAAGTGCTGAGGATCTACCTCCCCATTGCTAATGCAGAGGAAACACTTAGGATTTTGAATTTTGCATTCGCTCCTCTTGTGGCCCTTCTCGCCACACCTATTGCAGAGCCCTTCCGATCTCCTATCTGGTCCTTTGCATGTCCCCTGTATGTGACCATAACTAAAGCACCTGAAGCATTTAGTAACCTCAGTACGCCTACGAACTCTGCAGCTTATCCATCCAATTTTAACGCGAGAAGTCTTCAAGACTTCAGAGGCCAATTTTTCGCTAATTCGCGCAATAGCCATGCGTTGCTCGCGTCGGTTCGGCGGAGTTATCGTAATGCTAACACCTTCGACCGGGCCTCCTGCAGCCTTTGCTACAGCTATCTTAACTTCCTCCTCTGTGGTAAAACTGTCCAAGTCCCTTATTTCGAGGTAGGCCATTGGCTCAAGACCTTGCACAGTTGCCGTTTCTCCGAGCACAGATTTCAAAGCATCCCGGAAAGCACCTTTATTTTCCGATTGCCCGAGTTCTAATAACACCGCACCAGCACGGGTCTGACGAACCGCTCGTACCTCCGTGCCTGACTCTTCGGGATTGACACTCGTGCGAATGGATTTCAAGAGATCAGCGTATGTTCTACCATCAGTCGGCTTTATAAGAATGGCCTCGTTTTGAGGTTTCCTTTTCCTCTGTCGTTTGTTATTGGCCGCATTCTCTGGAGCTGCCTTTCGGCTCTTTTCCTCTTTTCTCTTTTGTTGTAGCTCCTTTCGTCTCTGCTTCCGCAGGTTCTTGCAGTCCTCCAGAAATGGAGTCCCATCGAAAGCGTTTTCCTCAGTGTTTGCTCCGGTTTTATTCTTCACCGCGCTTCTCGACAGTGGAGGGGATGTCATAACCGCTATTTCCGCGGTCCCTTCCACGTTCAATGGGGTTTGCGGTGACGTCCTCGCTCGCTTTCTCGCTTGGCTTTGCTGGTGAAGAGGTTCTGTATGATTGGTAATAACTCGGTCTACAATCTGCCTTTCTCTTGCTACTGCATTTTCTCGTGACCTCCTTTGAAATGTAATCGCATCGAGACACTCCTCAATCTTTCGCACATTTCCTGTTACCACACCACTAATACTTTTTTGAGTCTTAAATATGCTGCCCATTTCCCCAAGCATCCTCTTTATTTCATCCAGATTATGACTTTCTTCTCTTTCAGCAGCATCAATGTGCTGCCGAAGAGAAACAAGCTCAGTCTGGGCTTCATTCTGTCTTGTACATAATTTTTCTTCTTTTTCGGTAGCTTTAGCAGGCTGTGGCGTGCCCACATTTGTAAAGCTTGTTGGCGATCTCTCTAATCTAGGCTTCCTTAAGAAAGCTTCAGGTGTACGCTCATTTTCTTCTAGGACATTTTTTTTGTTATTTTTTGACGCCATACACTTGTTTACCAGCGCATCGTGCAGCAAGGAGCGGGCCAGATTAACCAGGAGCGGGTATACCCTCGGGGACATATCCCCTACCCCAGTTCCCTGAGGCCTGGCCTCCGTTTTCCCAGTTCCGATAATACTGACGAACCGGGGCTCGCTCGAAGCACTGCAGGTTCCGATCCCTGCAGCCATGGTGCACTCCCTGATCAGGGCCCGAAGTGGCTGGTTCCTGGCGAATTCCAACGGCTGATACATCGGAAGAGCGAGGCTCAATTCAGCCCTCCTAGACACAGGTACGCCTGTGACAGAGGAAAGGCACTCCCAGTACATTCGCTGGGCCGCCAATCATAACCTTTTAGTCGCCTTTTACGACAGGCAGGTTCTACCCCGGGTGAATTCTATCCCGCAACCCGGTCGGGGGTGCCAAAGAAGGTAGACAATAATTAAATAAGTCTTATAGAAAATCGTTAAAAGTATAATGTATTCATTCCATACGCCTAAAACATTATCAATGTGAAATCAGGAACACTCCGGGGAATCAAAATTTATGTTACAAACAATCGTAACTACTGTGCAATTCACACTCCAAGTTCTGATCCGCTGACGTCAAAGTTATGAAACACAAACTTGAGTACCTTTGAGGTTGACTGGTTAATTTGCATGAATTATAGTCTGTCTATCAGCGTCCCAGCCTGTTCCCTACATTTTCACCCTACACCAACCAGCTATTAGATATGGATTCCACCTGAATAATTGAATTAATTTGAAGAAGGAAAACTAAATAGAGTGAACTGCCAAAATTAATTGTTTTCTGGGCTATACAGAATGGTCATCATCCGCTAGGTAGTCATGTGTATAAAATTATTTTTCCTTCCAGTGCTTCTCTTCGTAAGCATCTGAAAGTGCTAAAAATAGTTCTTTTAAAAGAAAATAATTTGGGTAAAGATATTTGTTGGAAAAATAAAGCGAAGTTTTTAAGTATTCATTTTTTTAAATATTCACCAAGCCTGTTTTAAAATAGAAATACTCAAAAATGGAAAGACAACTATTAACTTAAAAAATTAATCAATTATAAAATACAATTAACCAAATAAAAAACCTTCTGGTTATTCTTTTTTTATTATATAAGTAACTATAAATAAAGTCACGATGTTAAAAATTATATAAATCTATTTAACACTTCAATTGCTCTAGATTTGTTATGAGATATCGGGAAGCATATCTAGGCGCACGGTAGTGCGCCAGGCCAAGTTCCGGCCTACGCACACTGTATGTATATTACATGCCGTATCAGAGCCGATTTTTACCCTGATAGCTTTGAACCAGTAAAAGGTAAACCCATGAAATTTTACCCAGGTATTGTACTCAAAGATGTGAAAAAAACTGGAAAGTTTCATAATTCTACATTGAATGGTTTCTGAGATTAAAGCGATGGAAAACCAGAATTTATAGGACTCACTCACTCACTCATCAAAATTATTGGGCACCACCCGAGAAGCTAGAGACTTAACAATTTACAGGATGATAAACATTAGGGTGTTATTAAAGACACAAATCGAAAAATCACGAAAAGTTGGTTTTTGGCTCTGCTACTGGGAGGGAGGGTGCATGTTTTGTACTTGTTGTTCCTTCCGAAACTCATCATCTAGGGTATGAAATGAATTATTTCAGCAAGGAGAACATATATTTGAAGAATTTAGAAACATTTAGACTTATCTTAAAACTTGAATGTAAATGTCTATTATTTACTTATGTATGTCAGGCGACGGCAACATTAGTTAGATTTGATATTATTAAGTGTCTGACAAGGACACAAGGGCATTTACAAATAATGATCAGACTAGAAGGCATTATAAAAAACGAAACACCGACACGATAAAAAGTAGAAAGAATAATAAAACGTTGTTCAGGTCCCCGCGTCATCCTTCTCAGAACAAACATCGACGGCGCCAACTAAAAATTCACTTACAAAAGTATTGATATCCTCCCAAAAAACTAACGTTGAAAAAAAGAGGCCAAGTTCCAGGCTCCTCCCAAAAACAGTTTGCTTAATACCTTGTCAAGAACCTAATAATACCCTCTCACTTATTTATGCAATCCCAACTTGGCCAGTTTTCGTTAAATTATGGCCACTATAACGATCGGATTTATCATAAAATGTCTGGCATATAAAGATTGGGGCTCGTAGTGTAACGATTCTGGATTATTATAAACTCATTATTTATTTATTTATTTAAATGTTAACGTCCATTATTATTAACCCAGAATATTGAGACGGGGTTATCTATAGGTTACCACCCTTTTGTAGCCTGGTTAGGGCTGTGCCTTTTCTTTTTTGTAAAGAAAAGCGACCACCCCATCGTGGAAATCGAACCCACCACCTTTGGCACAGAGTGTTAAGTGCTCACGCCTTAACACTGACGGCCACCAGGCCTCCTCATTATTTATATGTATACATACGAATAGGAAAAGATGCTACTAGCTAATGACGTGGAGCATCATCATTTCCCAATAAATAAATATATGAAAACAGAATTTATATTTGCCTCAACACATGCACTAATTGTTCCTTCTGAAGATTATTTGTCTTCATATACCAGATTGAACAAGTAAATAATACGATATCATGCTTAAATCTCTAGGTTTTTTTAAATGTAAACGTATGTAGATAGATTTTTTCTAAATACAAAGAAAACCAACACATAATTAGGAAAAAAAACAAAAGAACTACTATTATAATAACTTTTCGAGAATATTGTTTATTATCTTTCAGTAGAATATTTACCACTGATATGGCAATTATTAATGTCTCGACCATAAATGGTATTTTTGCGAGATTCCAGGGTTATCCTCAACTCTAACTAAGAAAAATTCCATTGTAAACAAATAACAACCAATTGAAAATTGAGGAAAACAGAAAAAAACGTTAAAAAGAACAAAACGAAACACTTAAGAAAATATACGAAAATGGGCATGCCTGCTCATAATCAAATTACGTGTAGTAGCCAGAAAGGATGGCATACGTAGTTAAATAAACTCCCACGCTGGAGGGTTACGTACTCCAACGTGGAAAACTTGAAAAAAAATGCCTGCTCATAAAATATTTTTGTAGTGCTTCCTTAACTCCAAACGGAATCAAAATTTGAACATCTTCGTTCAGATGAGTACGTCTGTACCAATTTTCAACTGAATTAATCTTTTCTGAATACCCAGTTAGATCCAATTGGATATCCCAGTTATCCAATTTTATCCCAAACGGTTTCTTACATCGCCTTGTAAATGATATCATTCGTTCCTCTTCGTTACAGAATCTACAGAAAATGTACCTAGAATCCTACAAACGAAAATCCGTAAGTGCAACGATTTTTTCCACGCAAATTTAGCCCGTAAAATAGATATTTAAAGCTTCTAATGGCCTCTTTCTACGATCCATGACTTCGTACTTCCGCTGTTTGCGAACCCACTTTTATTTTAAAAAATGTTTAATTGAGAAAGTATATGAATATAGACATAAAGAATTATTTAGAGGCGGGGATTTTTAAGTATGCTTAGACAAAATAGCATAAGATAAAAATGTGAAAAGGAAATAACATACCCTCGAAGACGTTTTAAATATGAAAGGATAAAATAAAATTAATTTCTGTTGCAATACAAGAAAAAAGAATGGTGAAGACATTTAAGAACTATCTCAGCGCCCCTTACTCCACTAGTACTGTAACAGAAGGCTATAAAAATCCTATTACTCTATAGGCAAATGGCGTCATAAATTTGCCCATATAATCGAAATCACTCCATGGGCACTTTTAGGAAGTAGAGAAATAATATGAACTTGAATAGAATACAAATAATATGGACGAACGTGCTACCAGGGAAAGTACTTTTTCACTATTTAGTGAGGTTAGAATTTCTTTGAATTAATAGAATATCCCGAGAACGTCTTTTATAAGTTACTAGCTGACTACCCGTGCTTCGTCACAGCAGAAAAGTAGTTATTTTATTGCGTTAAATAATGTATCGTCAAAATTAACGCTACTACAATTTTGTGCAGTTTATTATAGCACTGTTCCCCTCATAATATAAGTTATTCATCAATTAATAAGTAATGTTTCTTGGCACTGGGGCGCTCCGGACCAGTGTCAAGAAACAGATAACGTAGAGATAACCCGTTATCTGTAGGTTACCAGTAACAGAAGTTTAACCAGTACAGGTTAAAATTCGTTGTCAATAATAAATGGGCGTTAAAATTAAAAAAATTAAGTTTTCAAGATGTCATTTGGTAACTCCCAGTGTATATGCGTGCATTACCAAGAAGTGTTCTGACTGGGGATGGTGATGGGTGAGGAGGCTGTGCAATGTTCGGGATATTTTTACCTCGGATAAACCATCACCAGGTATAGCGTAAACTCTATGAAGTACAAAATCACAGTTTATTTCTAGTAATTCAAGGTCTTCCATCACAGTTAAAATGAACCGCAAATAAAAATAATATTATCAAATAGATACAGTAAGGTAACAGCTGACCTGTTATCCTCCAAGCAACGCATGCTGCCTAGGCGTGCATGCTCTTGTTAAAACCAACTACAAATTCAAATCCCTCTGAAAATACTTAAAAATTTGAACATGAAAAATTCCTTTTTTAGCGAGTGTTTACATTCTAAAGGAAGTGCCCATGCAAAATTTTAAATTTGTCCGTCAAGTGGTTTTGGCTGGGCGAAGATAGGTCAATGAGTGTGTGAGTGGTTTATGGCAAATGTATAGTAATTGCCAAATAATATCGTGCTAATGAGTTATTACAATGCTTTGGATTCAATAAATCTGATAAAGCCAATGAGATGACAGAAATCGCGGAAAATAAAGCAACATGGGGAAGTGGAAGATATACAGCCTCCTTACAATAAATGCCAAGGATTCTATATCTTATTCTAACTGGTTTAGAGATTTTTTATATATATTTTTTTTTATATTTAATTTATACAGTTCCGTGACGTAGGCGAAAAACTCTATAGACGTCAATGTTATGTAGCAAAAAATAAATAAAAGATAGTAAGGAGAAAAAGAAGAACTGTGACAGAGACAAAAAACAAACAAACAAAATAATTGAAATGCAAATTAATAATGAACAAATACAACATGAAAAGGAAAAATAAATGGATTTAAAAAATATATATAATTAGATAAAATAAAACATTATTAATTAATACAAAGAGATGTAAGGTGAGGAACTGTTAACAAAAAACTAAAAATAAGATAAAAAGTATTAATTTCAGTTAAAGAGTTGAATATGTTAAATTTTGGTGTATAAGTGTGTGTTTTTTAAATATTTAAGTAGTGAAGCTATGTGTGGGCTACCTTCCGTCAGTAAGTCCCGTAAGTCGTAGGGAATATTTACATCATTGCGTTGTCTGCAGTTCGTAAGTATGTGTTTGACGGTCAAGGTCTGTTAACACAATCTGCAAGTTGGTCTGTCCTTTCTGTCTAGTAGGTAAGAATGGGTAAGTAAGGTGTGTCCAATACGAAGCCTGGAGAGGATTACTTCGTCCCGACGGGAGAAGTGTTCATTTGTCCAGGCTTTCGTTGTATTTTTAATTTCTCTTAATTTGGCTTCAGTTTTTAACTACTCACCTTCCCACTAGTACAGTATTAGCACTTTCCTCCGAAGGAAAATAGCTATTGAGGTTGGTCTCATGACGGAATTTTTGAAAAATTTCTTCAAATCTTTATCGATCCTACCTAGTAGACACCGAAAATGATCCCCGGTAAAATTTATATATATTATATATATATATATATATATATATCTGTTAACACTATAGCGGCCAGAGTTTTTGTTTTTTTTTGTCACGAAACTTGGTATATAGCATTCAATTAGCAAACGATTGAACGAGTTCGTTAACCACCAAAGTCGGTCCACCGGAAGGGGGGGGGTTTACCCCGAACCCAAAACACTAATTTGACCATTTCAGCCGTAATATTTGTTATATTTCAACGAAACTTGGTATTCGTAGTGGTAATATAAAGAGAAAAGTGAGATATAAAAATGAACTAAATCGGTTCATTAGGAGGGGGGGGGGGTTACTCCGGACCCACAATACCAATTCGCCACTACCAGCCGTGATTTTTGGTATATTTCGACGAAACTCTGTATTCGTAGTGGTAATCCACAGGTAAATATGTGTTGTAAAAATAAACTAAATCGGTTCATTAGGAGGGGAGTTTACTCCGGACCCACAATACCAATTCGCCACTACCAGCCGTGATTTTTGGTATATTTCGACGAAACTCGGTATTCGTAGTGGTAATCTACAGGTAAATACCATGTTGTAAAAATAAACTAAATCGGTTCATTAGAAGGGGGGGGGTTTACTCCGGACCCAAATTCCTAATATACTCATACCGGTCGCAATTTCTGCTGTATCGTAACGACCCACGACGTATACCGCGTTATACGTCGTGGGTAACTCATGAGAAAGAAGTGTTGTAAAAATGAACTGAATCGGTCAATCGGAAAGCGGGGGTTTACTTTGTAATGTATTTCATAGAAAAGCCCGCCAGACGTAGGTTCACAAAGCCGCCGCAAGGAGCGCTTTCTACCACTAGAGGGACTATATCCTGTTCCTGCGTTAGATCAAAATACGATAATATGAGGTTTTTTGTATTTATTACGTAGTGTAGTAGGTACTATGTGCAAACATAACTCTGGAAGCAAATTAATAATTGATCAGTTACTCATTACAAATTTAAAAGATAACTATTCATGTTTTTATTTTATTTATGTAGGATATTTTAAGCAAATTGTTCTGGGAAGCAGTCTACACTACCCAAATTCTGAGGAATTTGGGTAGTGTAGACTAGGAGCTGCTTAGTTATGCAGTTTGTTAGTTTGTAATGTTTTGTATAAGTCCGTCGAAGTCATAGTATTCATGTCAAGCGTAGGTCTTTTCGTCGCTAGTTTTGCTTGTAGATCTACAGCTGTACTGAGTTTAATGTCTTCGTGTCCAGATAGCCATAGAAATTTGATATGTTTATTTTTGTTCTGTAGTCTGTGTATTTGTGAGAATATGTTGTTAATAATGGGATTTGTACTGTATATGTTGTGCATGGAGAACAAAGAACTTAGGGAATCAGTACAAAGAGTAATGTTGTCATACACACTGTCTTGAGTGTTTGTCAGTGCTAACTGTATTCCGTATAATTCGGCTGTATATATGGGTTTAGAGATTTAGCAACAATAACTACAATATTTGGATGCTTAAGGAAGCGGAAAGGGGCCTGTAAGGAAAGAGTATACTCCACAACGAGGTCTTTTGTGTACATTTCTAGAGGAATGTAGGGTCGCATTATCCTCCTTATGCCCAACAATTGTATTCAGAATGTTAACTCAGTAATCTTTCACAATACCTTACAATTTTGAGGGCACTTATTTCAATTTTTCTAAGACATATTTTCTTGGCCTGGCTAACTCTAAATACATTATGAAAGAAAAGCATTTTTTTATTATTATTATTTTTTTTTTAAGTTTGTTTCCTTTTTTGTGTATGGGGATAGGAAAATCCGCTTATTACATTGATTCCATATATATGTATATATATATATATATATATATACATACATATATATATATATATATATATATGTATATACGTAGCTATATGTATATATGTAGCTTTATCCCTCACATTTTTTGATTTTTTTTTAAATATGGCTCATCAATAGTACCCCATACGACTATTAAAATCCAAATTTTTAGAAATTTATCTTTATTAGTTTGGGAGTTATGAAAGTTTAAGTTTTTTAAAAAAGCACATTTTTTGACAGACACTTGATCATAAAATGTACCATAACTTCCAAACAAAATGAGAGGTGTGGTAAAAAGCGTTCGTTAGTGTATTAAATGCTGATTATAATGATATGTATCATGACGTATTTATGGAAATTGAAATTTTAAGATAATTTATAAAACTTTAAAATTTAAATTTCTCTTAAAACGTATGCTTAAAAATTTTCCAAAAATTTGTATTGTTTCTTTTATATTTTATCTCAGTTTTGTGCAAATTTCAAGCTGGGATCTCAATGGGATCATATTTATTTTAATTAATAACATAATCAAAGATAGCTTGGTATCTTGTTGGTATGTCAAAAATTAAATATTTTCAGAAAATGAAATGAAATCCATCTAATATAGACGCAAGACGAAAACATAAAGAAAAAAAGTCCGTTGGCATATATCTCGTTTTGGCTTAGTGTCCGAGAAAAACGCAAAAAACTAAAAGAAATTATGAAAAAGACGTCTATTAAAGAGGGTATCAATTCTTTTTTTTAAAGTATATGTTTCAACCCCATCCCCTCCACGCAACCTTTCTCCCCCATCTCCTTCAACCCCCCCCCCCCCAAAAAAAAAATATAGCAGAGAAAGCTCCTCTGAAGTTGTGTGTAATAATGAAATATTAGGTCAACATTTTATTACCGCAGAGTCTTTCCAGGCATTCGTCTATAGTAAACTGTCATCGTTCTTGGAGGAAGTCATTTTGGCACAGAGATTGGGAAGCTGGTTCGAAGTCGACGGTTGACCAGCCCACTACGGGAGGGCCGTCCGAAATTGGTTGGACACTAACTATCCGTTGGATGGGACACGGTGGGCCGGTGTCTTGGCCGGCTCGATCTTCACACCTCCAAGCCCTTGGATTTCATCGCTTGGGAACACATTAACGATTTGATCTACTGGGAGTACCTGATTCGTCGCATCAGATATGCCTGGGAACAGATTACAGCTAAGCAATGAACAAATACCATCCAGTCTGTCAATGTGCGATGTGATGTCTCTATTGCTTCAAGGGGTCAAACCTTTGAACAGTTTTTAAATTGATTATTTAGAATTATTAGAAGAAGAAATTGTTATTTTATAATTATGTATGCGTCCAGAGTTAAATTTAAAATGTCTTAAGAATTGAACATGTATTTTTATTAAGAATTTAAAGGGTCTTTTTGTTTTGTGTTTTAGCACGTCCCTCCGAAGGAAAGTAGATATTTTAAATTATGTTGAACTTACGGCTTTACATGGCGTCAGTTAATTTTTGCGAGCAAGAAGACTTTTTGTTGTTTTTTTGGGGGGGGGGATAGGTGTGTGGGTAGAGGGGGTGGAAGATAAAACGTACTTTTAATGATTTTTATATAGAAATTATGAAATAGTGCCTTTTCACAATTGTGTTTTAGTTTTTTACATTTTTCTCGGAAAGGAAGAAAAAACGAGATATATGCCCAAGGACTTTTTTTCTTTCTTTTTTCATCCTGCATCTATTCCTGAAGATAGTCCGTTTTTGGCGGGGACACCTTGTATATATTAGATGGATTTCATTTCATTTTCTGAAAATTTCAATTAAATTATTAAAAGTTATTAATTAAAATAAATATGATCCTATTGAGATCCCAGCTTGTAATTTACACAAAACCGAGATAAAATATCAAAGAAAAATTATAAATTTTTGAAAATTGTTAAGTATACGTTTTAAGAGAAATTTAAATTTTAAAGTTTTAAAAATTATCTTAAAATTTAAATTTTCATAAATACGTATGATACATATCATTTTAATCAGCATTTAATACACTAACAAACGCTTTTTACCACACCTCCGTTGCTCATTTCGTTTGAATGTTATGGTACATTTTATGATCAAGTGTCTGCCAAAAAATGTAATATTTAAAAAAAACTTAAACTTTCATAACTCCCAAACTAATAAAGATAAATTTCTAAAAATTTGGATTTTTAATTCTCGTATAGGGTACTATTGATGAGCCAAATTTAAAAAAAAAATCAAAAAATGTAAAGGAAATTTGTTTTCTTTACTTTGGATCACATGGTATGGAATGACCCGTACATCATATAAAAATCGTCCGTTCGCACTTTAACGTCCAAAACAATTATCTGATTATGGTTAAATTTGTTACAAAAAGGCTTTGCTAGAAACGGAAGAGAAGAAACGGTAAAGTTGGTTAACAAGTTTTGCCGAAATTCTCGCTTAAAATCGTAGCGTTTACTATTTTGCCGTTATAATCTTCGACGTTCGCCTATCGTATAAGTTTTTTGATCCGGGGAAATTGAAAACAAAAACGCATTGGAATCCGTAGGAAACTGAATTCGAAACGACTAGAATTTGAGTTTCGGGAACACCAAAACGACTGATTGCGTTTCATAATTTTATCTAAACTAGCATATTTATTATTTAATCCATGTTCCACATCTTTGGCGATTTGTGGATAAATGTCGTTGTCATTATTAAGAAATTACAATTTAATAATTAATGTTGCCAACGGCCACGTTGAATGCACCGGTTCCCGTAGATCACCGAAGTTAAGCACCGTCGGGCGTGGTCAGTACCTGAATGGGTGACCGACCACGTGCTGTTGGCAATATAAAGGGTGGTAACCTATAGATAGCCCGGCGCTAATAGCCAAATAGTTGATGCGCCGTTAAAAAAATAAAATAAAATAATGTTAGGACTGTCTGATGTTTTTACGTGATGAATAAGTTGAATAAAACGAATGAGGTAATTCATATATCATTAATGTTAAGAATTATACACTCGAAGTAACATATAACAAGTGTGCTTTTCCTTTTAGGCAGGAAGTAAAGCAAAAAAAAATTCGTTTAGAGCCTTCTGCTCAAATTTAGGAACATAAATATGCTTTAGGTCCACCCGACAAACCTAAGTAATGTATAACATATAGTCCTCTTTTTAGTACATGTCCATTGCTCATGCCCGAACGCCACAGCGCATGCTCGAACGCGACTGTGTGTGCTCGAACACCACTACGCATGCGCGAACGCCACGGCGAATGCGCGAAAGTCACTGCGCATACACGAACGCCACTGCGCATGCGCGAACGCCAGCGGACAGTTTTTGTGACATTTTTTGTTAAGTGTTTTTCCAATTTAGTCACCGCTAAAGCATATTTATGCTAAAATACAGACAATTTCTAAAACTGTTGATTAACCGTCAATAATAAAATGGCTATTCGAAAACATAATACATTAAAGTAACTATTCGAAAACATAATACATTAAAGTAACTATTCGAAAACTTAATACTACAAAAAAAATGTTCGGATAAACTTATTAAACATGCACAGTACTTAGGGAAACGATGCTCGAAGATTTGGAAATGTTGATTAATTAGAGCAAAACATTAAAAGGTTTTTATACTAATCTTATTGTTAAGATAATGCCATAATCATTACGTGCATTATATTGCGTGTAACAGCTAAATATGCCTAGTCGTTGAGCAGAATTTACTTCCCAAGATCCACGCGTATGCGATCTCACTAATTGAATTCCTTCCTTTAATCCCCTTGACATGGAAATGGAATTTTTGGATAAAATTCCTTTTAAAACCCTCTCCAAGGGACATTTCACGTTTTACATGGCAGAAAGTCAAATCATAGTGATTTAGAAAAAACATTTTTCCAAACGTTTTACAGGTGTAGTATATACAAATATATATATATATATATATATATATATATATATATATATATATATATATATGTTTGGTACTATGTAAATCATACCTCTATGGAGGAAATCATACCTCCATAGAGGTATGATTTACATAGTACCAAACATATATATATATATATATATATATATATATATATATATATATATATAATATATATATATATGTTTGGTACTATGTAAATCATACCTCTATGGAGGAAAGCTCTATGGAGGAACTAGAGCCCAACCGGATGTGATCCAGTTGGCAGTGTCTAGTATAAAACTCCATAAGGAGTAGTGTGTGTTTCGTAAGACTCCATGAGGCAGAAGTGTGTACTGTCAGGATTTTTCTATGTTTACATTTAATAACACTTTGATGCATATTATCCTGCAGTATTTCAGGTTTCTAGCTTTCCGGGAAGTGGGAAGTGCCTAATAATTTTTATGAGTGAGTAAGTAAATTCCGATTTTCCATCTTCTATATCTCAGAAACGCTTCAATTAATTAATTTAAGAATTATAAATCTTTCCAATCCAATTAACTTAAATCTGTTAGTATAATACCTGTGAAAAATTTCATAAGTTTATCTTTAATTGGTTCAATGCAGAGTTGGGCAAACGTTAGCGCGCGCTAAAAGCTGATACCTCTCCGCTAATTTAGCGAAACTGTAGACAGCCAGCGCTAATAATTAGCGGTTAGCGGCGGCAGTGCGCTAACCGCTAATCTATTTATGAAATATCGTAATTGCTAATAGCTTAAGCTATAGTTACAACTTGTAACTATAGCAATTACGATATTTCATAAATAGATTTGCGGTTAGCGCACTGCCGCCGCTAACCGCTAATTATTAGCGCTGGCTTTCTACAGTTTCGCTAAATTAGCGGAGAGGTATCAGCTTTTAGCGCGCGCTAACGTTTGCCCAACTCTGGTTCAATGATATGAGAGGGATAAAACAGCTTTAATACTTCGTGTAATATACACACACAGTGTACGTAGGCCGGAACTCTTGGCGCCGACTATGTCATTTCCAAGCCATCTGGAATTACCACATGGTAATTCCCATGTGGGACATAGTCTCAATCTGTTTCATGTTGCATAGAGAGCAAAGTTTTTCCGTTACTTCCATGCAAGGTCCGTCATTCAATGACAGTACTTGAGCTCTCTCTTTAAAGGCCTACTTAGTAGTTTTGGTAACCTGTTCTCTTTCAAATACTCTGTCGCTTCAAGTATTTTCGGTATTAGTTTTCAATACAGCTGTATGGAGGTTGAGTCCGTAACACGTTGGTCAAATAAATCTTTTTGGCAGTTTCGTTC
The DNA here is from genome assembly GCA_946811695.1 of Gonocerus acuteangulatus. Lineage (NCBI taxonomy): Eukaryota > Metazoa > Arthropoda > Insecta > Hemiptera > Coreidae > Gonocerus > Gonocerus acuteangulatus. The sequence goes on from OX328123.1 coordinate 95,794,008, forward strand.
TATTGCATATTCTAAAGACAAAGAGCAACTTGTTTTTTTGTTTCATTATGATCATTACCGGCACGCATTCATCCTTCGTAAGAAGAATTAATTGGCCCAAATAAAGTAATATTTGGCAGAAAGGAATCGTTTCATCGGCTTATTTAAATATTTAATAAATTAAATGCTAGTTTGTTTCGTTTGTTTATAATTAGTAGTAAACTGGGCCCCTAAAGCCTATCATTAGCATTTAGGCTTCATTAGCATGTCTAAGGACTTGGGTCGGATTGATTTTTAACCACCCCAATCACAAGTATAGTACTTGAGTTGCCTTTTAGGCTAAATCATACATATTTTATTGTATGTAATTATGATTTTTACTTTATTATACACGTTTGACATTATATATGAACACCAGCTAATATATATTTTATAGAATCTCGTATATAATGTTTCCTGTCCGGTTTTGGAGAGTCTCGGGTAAAAACCTTAACCTTCCCGCTGTTGACAGTCGGGTTAGGTTCGTGTTTTTAAATGGTTTTAACATTTACAGTAAACAAGCTGGTACACGGCATGCCATGCTACCTACGCTCTGTATTTACGAAACCAAATATAAATTAGAAACCATATAAGTAGTATTAAGATCTAATAATGCAAATTAAGTTAAAGAATATAAAAAGAATCTACGTACAGGGCGACTCGAACTTGGAACCTTGTAGTTATCGGTAACCAGACATGAGAATGCAGCCATGAAGGTGATAGCATATTTAGCTTTGGACTTCACTTCTCAAAGAACTGACAATATGCCAAAGATTATACAATTATGTTCCGTTATGGCCCCTCTCTTACACAGCGTTGGGGTCACTGATCTGGACCATTTTTTTTTCTCTGGTGATTCTACATCGAAAAATAGTCGACACGTGTCCGAGCGTTTCGTCCAATGCGCCTTAGGATCCGAGAAATAAAATAAAATAGGTGTTTTCTTTTTTATAGTGAATTTAGAAAATGATATCGAAATGATTCTTTCATTAATTCATTTGTTTTATAGAGTAGATTAAAATAAAAATATAATCGTTAAACAATAATTTATATTTCGTCAAATAAATTAAAACATAACCTTACGTTTTCAAGTAAACTAGTATTATACATTTTTTTACACCAAAAATAAAAGCAGATTTAAATTCAGCACCCCAAGAAACCCTAATGTGGTGAATTTCATAGAAAACAATAGAGATTTTTCCCAGTCTGGAAGTGACTAAAAATTTGTAAGTGAAAAAGTAACATGAAGTTTTGAAATTCAATATCTCCCCTTGAGATAATCCGATTAGTATGTCAATAAATTCTTTCAAAAGAAGAAAGACTGAATGAATTTAGGGGGTTTTCAATATGCTAAAAACGAATCAGACATCCATTTTTAAATAAAACATTGTTTTGCATACTCGACTCTATAGAAGTCATTATTCTGCCAAAATATTCCATATACCTACATTTAAAAAGTTATCCATTATTAAAAAAATGTTGATGTAAAAACGGATGTCACATACGTTTTTAGCACATTGAAAACTCTTAAATTCAAATTTTGGGAATATTACAAAAATTAAAAAAAAGTATTTTAAATTTCGCTTAGGGGGGCCTTAAAATTTTGATAAAGATTCAACAATCCGGCCATATTTCAAAGAATATTTACCCGATTCAAACCAAACTTGGAGGGGCGATAAAGGCCCTAATGTGACACATTTCCATCTAATGTTACTACGTGTTCTGGGATTGACGTTGTATGGAAAAAAAGTTTACATCTTACTTTTATTTTAAGAACCATTTTTCGCAAGTAATTTTTGAGATAATACAATAGGCATTTGTATGATTAGAAAAAGGAGTCTTTCTTCTTTTAAAAGATTTCAATTACGTAAAAATCGAATTATCTCAAGGGGTGATGTTGAATTTCAAAACGTCACGTTACTTTTTCGCTTACAAAGTTTTAGTCGCTTCCAGACTGGGAAAAATCACTATTTTTTGTTTTCAATGAAATTCACCACATTAGGGTTTCTTGGATGCTGAATTTAAATCTGCTATTATTTCTGGTGTAAAAAAATGTATAATGCTAGTTTACTTGAAAACGTAGGCATATTTTTTAATTCATTTATATATAACTAATTATTATTGAAATATAAATTATTGTTTAACGATTAGATTTTCCTTTTAATCTACTCTATAAAAAAATGAATTGGTGAAAGAACCATGTCGATATCATTTTCTAAACTCAATATAAAACATAAAGCACTTTTAACCTATTTTATTTTATTTCTCGGCTCCTAAAGCGCATTGGACGGAACGCTTGGACACGTTTTCGACTATTTTTTGATGTAGAATCAACAGAAAAAAAAGTCCGTCTCGCAAGAACTGCGTCATGTTAGCGCGGTTCCATTCATATCCCTAGTGTCATTTTGTAGACTTAAAATAGAAACAGTTATTAATTTGTTTAGATCATTTCTAATGTTAAAAAAAAAAAAAAAAAAAATCGGCTAGGGATGAAACTATCCTAAGCGGAAATTACTCTTTCCCCCGTCCCACGTTTCTGTTACGAAGACTCTTCTACATATGCAATTTTTAAATGCAATTAAACAAAATAAAACTGTACAAGAAAATGAGAAAGTAGTGTTATTTTTTAATGAACTACGGCCATATACAACCACAAAATATAATTATATTTCTAGTATAGCATTTGGCTGCATGACTTCCTACAGGTAAAGGTAACCGTCACCTGTCCTAGAATGCTTGATGAGAACAATGAATCTTGATTTATGAAGTGCAATAAAAGCCTACCTGAAGCCTGCCTACTACCTCGACCCGAACAGATGTCTGACTCTACACGGAGAATATTTACGTTTTCAGTTCTGTAACAGGATCAGAGAATTTTTATTTATTCCCCTGTTTTATTGAGAAAAACATCCTCCAACTAGCAGCAATAACAAAATAACAAGAATAAAAACAGATAAAAAGAACCGTTTAAATAAACGAAATCAATTATCGTTTATCAAACTTCTAAGTTTTAGGTACTTATTTCTCCGTTTGACATCGCCTAATCAAAACTTTCTTCAGAACCTTTTTTCTAGAGCATTTAGTAAGCATTCGAATTGTAACCTTCCGTTTACCAAGATTCTCAGCCGTTTTCGAGATATTAAGGAAAGTATACGAAGTTTCCAAAGCTTTTCATCTCTATTAATAAATTATTTTAATATAACCCTTCCTTAACTCCAAACGTAAACAAATGTTCAACATACTAGTTTTGGTGAAATCAGAACATGCAGAAAATGTTTCAACTGAATCCCATATTTCTAAGTACCCAAACCAAAAACGTTATTCAACAACTATTTTTCCAATTTTCTCGAAAACGGTTAAAGATATCGCCTTATAAATGGTTTCATTCGTTTTCTTAGGCTAAGAAGTCTATAAAACGAGTACTTGCAAGCATATGAGGTAAGCGGAACGATTTTTTCACGCGAATTTCGCTCCAAAAACCATATACCGGAGGGCGGATTCTGCTGGTTAACGAACTTGACCTTTCAAATTAGACGAAAAATTTTTGTACCAAATTTCATCAAAATCGGACCATTCGTCTAGGAGCTAGAGAGCGAACAGACAAATATATATATATATACATATATATATATATATATATATATACATATATATATATATATATATATATATATATATATATACATATATATATATATATATATATATATATATATATATATATATATATATACCGTCATTTTAAATCTCTAGGGGTTCTGGACCGCAAAATTTTCTAGTCGGCACTTCCGGATTGTTTCATGAGATAAACCTTATAAGCGGGGTTCCTTCCTATGAAGGGAGGGAGGAACCGCGCTAAAAATGGCCCAGATCGGTGACCCCATCGCTATATACTCCCCTTGTTAGTGAATATTTTATTTCAGACAATACAATCTTCTGTAACCGTTCGGGTTACAGTTCGAACCCGCGACATTCGAACTTCCTAAAGTCTAAAGTCCTAGACGATTTTAACCTTGCCTATGACATCAAGACCTATCTGTGTTCCAAGTTTGGTAAAAATCGTTTAACCAGGGTATATTTGTATAAGAAAAAGACAGACAGAAGAATTTTATATTTATTGATTCGTTAAATATCTCAATATTTATATTATCGCATTCAATTTTAAATTAAATACATTTAAAGTCCTTTCCCATATTGTTGATTACAGTCGGGTGTTACCGTGCAATGCGTTGCTGGAGGTAGGTATGTGAGTACTATCCCCATCCAATCAGCAGTGAACCATCCAATAATCCAACCTCAAGGACTGGTCTTCGCTGAACCGAAAAGGAATGTCGTGGGAGTATTCGCCACGTCGCACACATTGCCCTTTTACAGCTTACACATTGTGTCTTACTGGCATTCTGATGTGTTCTCACACTCACGCTTGAAGAGCCTTGACAATTGTTTTTTTATCGTAGTACGCTACATGTGAGTTCTTGTGCAAGTATTCTCTGTGTCTGCCAAAAGAGAAGTAAGTTCTACTATTAATTTGCAAATACTGACTGTACGTTACTCAAAAGCGACAAAATTACGCTAAAAAATGAGCATTCTTGTAGCAACGAGGTACACCATCAGTTGAAATGAGAAAATACAGAATTAGCATGAATTATGTGGTAAAAATACATAACAAATCGATTTTTCCCCTTTTTTCAATTAAAGACTTACCATGTTTAAACAAGGAAACGCCTTATGGCAGGGATCGGCAACCTTTTGCTATAGCAGGGCCACATATGTTGCCAGAGTATCAGTGCGGGCCGCACTTATTTCTATGTGTTCGGACATGTATTTTTGATATTTAAAATAAAACACATATATATTCATACAATCATGTCTATTTAAATTGAATTACTATGCTAACATAAAAGTAACATAACATAAAAGTGAGATTTTTGCGGCTGCATTTGACTTGCAAGTTTTTTAACGTCTGCTTTCATTTTAGTCGTAGACACGCGCAGTATCGCGTCTAAATGTCCATCCGTTAATCGCGAACAATTCTTATTTTTGCGGTAGATGAGAATTGAAAAAGTCTGCTCACACAAATATGTACTACCAAACATAGTGATTATCTGCTGAGCAAACTTTTTCAATTCTTTGAAGTTTTCAGAACTCAAATCTCCGTAAAACTGTACCAAGTCAGTGCTTTCCTTAAATGCCGTTTTAAGTGTACTGTTACTTTGCAAATCTACTATGTTCATTTGCAAATTGCTTGGTACATCATTAATTTCAATTGCAAAAGGGTTTTGGAATATTTCCATGTTAAGGGAGATCTTTTTAAAGTCGGTGAATCGATTTACAAACTCAGTTTGTAGTTGTGTTAGCACGTTTCTCATTGTAATATTTTGCCACTCAAAATTATATCCAGCTTCTTCCACGCCTTTCTTGCAATTAGGAAAATGGTAAAGCTTTTTTTCATCAATATGCTTGATAAACAGTTTCAGTTTCATCTCAAATGACTTTACATCTGAATACATATCGCAAATCAATTTATTTTTTCCCTGCAAGTGTTTATTGAGCTGATTCAGTTCCATAGTCAAATCAGTCAAAAAACCAAGATCGATAATCCACTGTTTGTTATTAAGCTCTTCCACTGGCTTTCCTTTCATCTCCATGAAGTTTCAAATTTCTTTCCTCAAATAAAAAAACCGTTCCAAAACGGCACCTCGACTGAGCCACCTCACTTCACAGTAGTAAACCACGTCACCATGATCAGCTTCCAGATCTTCCGAAAACTTTTGGAACTGACGGCGTGTGAGCCCATTTCTTGTTATAAAATTAACAGTGGATGTAACAGTATCCATTATTTCTTTCCAGGATATAACCTTGGAGCACAATGCCTCTTGATGGACAATACAGTGAAAAATCAATGGCACAGTAGATCCAGAATCTTTCACTTTGCTGATGATTCTCCCAACAACACCTTTGTTTTGACCGCCCATGTTCTTGCCTCCATCGGTAGTGGCACTTGTTAACTTTTCCCAGCTTAATTGCAATGAATCCAGAGTTTGTTCCAAGAGGTGAAATAAATCTTCTCCCGTAGTTGTACCTTTCAAACTGCACATTTTCACAAGCTCTTCGTAAACAGTAAAGTTTTCGTCAATGCCGCGTACAAATATGAGTAGCTGTGCTGTATCCGACACGTCCGTACTTTCATCCATCGCTAAAGAGAAGCAGTCAAAAGACTGCGCCTTATCCCTGAGTTGGTCATACAAATTAGCACCCAAGTCTTCGGCACGTCGGATGCAAGTTCTCGCAGAGAGACTAAGACTTTCAAACATTTTTTTCTGTTCTGGGCATATTTCTTCTGCGATAGCTAAGACACACTCTTTTACTAATTCACTATCGGTAAACGGACGTCCACTTTTTGCTAGAATCTCTGCTACCCTATAGCTGGCACGAACATTCGATTCACTGTTGTCTGCCACAACCTTAAATATGTTTTGTTGATTTTTTAATGACGATTTCAAAGTGGAAATTTTTCTTTTTTCGTATTTCTCCTTCAAGACAGTCAAATTTAGCTTTGTGCTCAGTGTCGTAATGTCGCTTCAGGTTATATTCCTTTACTACAGAAATATTCTTTTGACAAATCAAACATAACGGTTTTCCTTTAAACTCGATAAAAAAAGTATAATTCTGTCCATAATTAGTTAAAAACTCTTTTTTAAAATTCCAGTGAATTTATATGGCCTTTTGCTTTGGTATTTTTTCTTACGGAACTTAAGCTTGCGGGCCGCACAGAGAAAGTCTACGGGCCGCATGCGGCCCGCGGGCCGCCGGTTGCCGACCCCTGCCTTATGGGATTACGCCTAAAGTTTACAATTCCAGGCAAAGCCCTGTATTGTTAGTACCATTTTATGACATCTCGGGGAGGCAGATAAATGCACTGCTGCCCTACCGAAAAGGTTGTGTAAAACGTTTTCTTCCTCGGTGATTGATTATTTTACGCCTTTTTGGATAAAAATCAACTCTTTTGTTGGTGTCTTAGACGAGTTAACGTGTTTATATAGAAGTCCGACTCTCAGGAACTGCGTCATCTTAGCGCGGTTCCGTGCATCTCGAAGAAAATGAATAGATTAGGCATCACAAATCATAGGAAGCTGACAGTAGCCAAGTTACACAGAAGCGGATAATTCTTAATCCTCATTCTTGAGGGAGGCTGAATAAGTCAATACAATTATGTACTGAAAACGTACTCACTCAACGACTACTGCTCAGAAGGCTCTATTCCAAACAACCGAAAATTTGTTGTCATTTTAAGTTTCTTGTTTTAATAGCTAATTCGTTTTACTGTTTTTTTTTTTCGTTTTTAACGGCGCATCAACTATTTTCAATCGTTTTACTATTATAATCAACTGTAAATATGTGAATGAATGAATGAATGAATGAATGAATGTAGCCTTTATTAACAAAATAGTCATAGTAGATAATTAAATAAATAAAAAAAAATAGATAAATAAATGGATAACTTTGCCTCTAATAAATAAAGAATAATATAGTATAATACTTTGTTTGTATTTTAAATAACTATTTTGTAGGGCCTCCCATATTCCTGGGGTAATAGTCTGACTTCCCACGGGGACTAGTCCTATCGGGAAGTGGAGTCCGTTGTGCCTTCTATTTCCTTCATCCAGATCTCCTTCCATCTGCTTCTATCCCTGGCAGTCCTCATCCACACAGCACCAGCCTTCTTCCGCATGACATCGGCCCATCTCTTCTTCTGCCTTCCTCTTCTTCTCTTCTGTCCATATGGGATCCACTCCGTAGCCTGCTTTGCCCACCTGTCATTGTCTTGTCGAGCAACAAGCCCTGCCCAGGTCCATTTGGTCTTCTTTGCATGTAGCAGGACATCTTTCATACCTGTCTGTGCCCTTATATGTGCATTAGTTATCTTCTGCCTCCTTTTTACGTTCAGAATGCATCTCTCTACCGAACGTTGCCATATTTGCAATTTGTTTTCTTCTGCCTTGGTGAGAGACCAAGTTTGGCATCCGTAACATACAACCGGCAGAATGCATTGCTCGAAGACAAGCTTCTTCCACTCCATGCTATAACTTCCCTTCATAATAAATTTCAGAGCCCAAAACTTCTTCCATGCTTGAGATGTTCTTCTCTGAAGCTCTTTTGCTGCACTACCATGAAAGGAAATAAGTTGGCCCAGGTAAATGTATTCCTCCGTATACTCCAAAATGTTTCCGTCAAGTTTTACCTCAGTTTTTTCCCGGTTAGTCATGATTTTCGTTTTGGAGTAATTTAGCCTTAATCCCACTTTATTGCACTCCTCCAAAAGTTCCCCTAACAGACTTACTAAATCTTCTAAGTTTTCTGCAAGGAGGACAATATCGTCGGCAAACTTGAGGTTGCTGAGTTTTCTTCCATTTATATTTATACCCATATTTTCCTGCTTGGGGCATCGTCGACAAACCATTTCCAACAGATTCGTGAAAAGAAGTGGTGATGCATTATCTCCCTGCCGAACGCCTTTTTCCACAGAGAAAGTAGGCCCAGTAAGATCCGTCGCTATAAAGGCTTCGTTTCCTTGGTACAGGTCCCTCAGAACCTTGAATGTAGGCCGCCTCGACCCCTACCTCCTCCAAGGCTTCAAAAATACTGGAATGCTTTACTGAGTCGAAGGCTTTTTTAAAGTCAATGATGCAGAGATATAAAGGTAGTTTATACTCCATAGACCTTTCTATAATCTGATTTAGAGCTTGAAGATGGTCGACCACAGAGTACCCCTTCCGGAAACCTGCTTGTTCAGAAGTTAGACATCTTTCTAGGGTTGGATTGATTCTTTCTTTTATTATTTTAGTGAAAAGTTTTGATATAACAGGACACAAAGAAATAGGGCGGTAATTTTCAATATTTCTTTTATCCCCCTTCTTTGGGAGTAAAATGATTTTAGTAGTAGTAAAGTAAATATGTACTTCATGACAAATAAAAGCCCATTCTCTTGTGGGTTAAATCTTTCATAAATAATGATAACTTCAGTTGTAGCAGTATGGGGAAGGTTATATAGATAGGAGAATTCAAAGCAAACACATGCATACGCCATCATGATTTCCACAGCCACTCCAAACTTATAACCAATACCTTTCATAGTTTCTTGGCTTATTTTACTAAAATACTAATTTTTACTGATAAATGCAATTTAAAACAAGAATAACTAAGTAAAAGTCCGACTCGCAGGAACTGTGTCATCTTAGCGCGGTTCCGTACATCTTGAAGAAATGGCAACAGCAAATCACAAGAAACTGACAACAGCCAACTTACACAGAAGCGGATAATTCTTAATCTGTATAAGTCAATACAATTATGTACTGAAAACGTACTTACTCTTCGACTACTGCTGAGAAGGCTATATTCTAAACAACCAAAAATTCGTTGTAATTTATGTATCTTGTTTTACTAGCAAATTCGTTTTACTGTTATAATCAACTGTAAATATGTGCTTCATGGCGAATAAAATTCCATTCTGTCGTGGGTTAAATCTTTCTATAAAATAAGAAATACGCCATCATGATATTAGCCACAGCTATCATGATTACACAGCCACTCCAAACTTATTACCAATACCTTTCACCGTTTCTTAGCTTTTTTTACTACAATACTAATTTTACTGATAAATGCAATTTAAAAAAAAAAAAAAACAACCAATTAAAAAGTGAGATAAACAAAGAGAAAACCCCATTCAAAACAAACACTTTTTAAGTTTTAAGCGCTTATATCTCTGATTGACGTTTCCCCATCGAATATTGCTTCAGAACCTTTTTTGTAGAGAATTCAGTAAGCATTCGAATGGTCACCTTCCACTTACCACAATTTCTCAACCGTTTTTGAGATATTTACGAAAAATGTACGAATATTCGAAAACTTTTTCGGTCTATTAATTAATTTAAATTTCAATTTTTCGCATGCTTCCTTAGCTCTAAATAAAACCAAAATTTAAACATCTTAGTTGAAATGAATTTCGAAGATGTAGAAAATATTTTATTCGAATCCCGCGATTCTAAGTACCCACCAAAAAAATATTGACAAACAAAAACATTTGTTACACTTTTCTCAAAAACGGTTACAGATATCGCCTTAAAAATGGTTTCATTCGTTTCCTATGTTATGAAACCTATAAAACAAGTACCTAAAAGCACATGAAATCAAAAACAAACGCGTTACGATTTTATAATACTTAGAATTATGGGATTCAGTTGAAACATTTTCTGCATGTTCGAATTTCATCAACACTAATATGTTCAAATTTTGATTACGTTTGGAGAAAAGAAAGGGTTAGAATAAAATATTTTATTAACAGACAAGAAAAGTTTTGGTAACTTTGTATACTTTCGTTAGTATCTCGAAAACCATTGACAATCTTGCGAAGCAGAAGGTTACCATTCGAAAGCTTACTAACTGCTCTACAAAAAAGGTTCAAAAGAAAGTTTTAATTAGGCGATGTCAATCGAAGAAATAAGTGCTTAAAACTTTAAAGTAATTGATTTCGTTTATTCGAACTGTTCTTTTTGTCTTTGATTTTGGTACTTAGAATCATGGGATTCAGGTGAAACATTTTCTGCATGTTTGAATTTTATCAAAACTAATATGTTGAAAATTTGTTTACGTTTGGAGTAAAGGAAGGATTAAAATAAAATATTTCATTTTTAGTCATGAAGCGTTTTGGGAACTTCGTATATTTTCATTAATATCACGTAAACGGTTCGGAATCTTGGCAAGCAAGAGATTACCCTTCGAAAGGTTACTAAATTCTCTACAAAAAATGTTTTGAAGACATTTGCGATGGGATGGTCATATTTGGAGAAATAAGTGCTTAAAACATAGGTAATTTCGTTCATTTGAACGAATCTTTTTGTGTGTTTCCTACAGTGTGTTTTCACTGCTCGTTTTTTTTGTGATTGCTTATAGTAGTCAAATGTATTATTCAATAAAACAGGATACGTATAAATAGAACCAATATTTTGTTTCAGCGGCATCTTGGAATTCGAAGATGCCCTATGAATATCTAGATTACTGTACTGGTGTTGATTTCGTTCTTTAGAATTGTTTTTGGTAATCCCTATTTTCAGAAGTTTTTATCTATTTATTAATTTTTTTGTTTAAATTCATTGAACAAAATCATATGAATTCGAAGGTGAGGAGCTAGGAGGCTTAGGTTGGGGGGCGTTTTCCCTGTCCCCAGGTAGCGGCGCCCAGTGAACCCTCGTCATCTGTAAGTCCCTTTCTAGAGTCATAAAGATTAGCCTCCAAACAACTTTAGGAATGTAGGATTTCTAATTTTGGCAGTATCAGAACAGCCGCTCTTTACATACCACAGTGGTACTGACGTACCGGTCTATACTAGTTGCACTCCACACGGTGGTAGTACTTGGTGTATGCCACAGCGGATTGCTCATTATAACCTTATTTTATTCGTATTAAATAGATACCTAAAAAAAATTTATTTGTGTATAAGTGTAGCGTTATTGGGATTAGAATAAAATATTTTATTAACAGACATGAAATGGTTCGGAATCTTCGTATATTGTCCTTATATTTTTTTTTTTATTTCTTTTATGGTGCATCGAAAATGAGCCATTAGCACCATTTTTTCCTTATGAGCTTATATAATACTTAGATTTAGCTAGCGACAATATTTTACACCGCAATTAAAGTGACTTGCTCTCCTTACAAATATAATATTTATATTATAATATAAACATAATACATTAATTTGTCTGAAAAAAAGTCCAACCCGCAGGAACTGCATCATCTTAGCGCAGTTCCGTTCTTATCTCGAGTGCAATTAGTGAAGGAATATAGCAGCTATCGGTAGGTATTAGCACCATTTTCCCCCCTTAATATCTTCAAAACAGTGGGAAGTACGATATAACCATTCAAAACCTTACTAAATTCTCTACAAGAAAAGATTCTGAAGAAAATTTCGATGGGGCAATATCAGTCGGAGAAGTAAGTGCTTAAAAATACGAAAGTTTTAGTTTTGTTATTTTAAACGGGTTTTTGTCACTGTTTACCTCACTTTTGTTTTTTAAGTTTATTTAACGGTGGAATGAGTATTTCATTAAAGCTGAGAAAATAAGAATCATATTGGTAATAGAGTTTTCCTAGAGTGAGCGTTGAGATGACGGGAGAGTCCCATCCGCTTAGAAAACTGTCAGTTTCCATATGTGGCGCTTTAAGCTTCCTTCTTTTTGAGATTTTATTTTATATTTTTAACGAAAGATCAAAACCTACCGATAGCTGCTACTATTCCTTTACTAATCGCACTTCGGATAAGAACGGAACCGCGCTAAGATGATGCAGTTCCTGCGAGTCGGACTTTTCTCCGATTGACATCGCCTAATTAAAACTTTCTTCAGAACCTTTTAGCGCGGTTCCTCCCTCCCCCATAGGGAGGAACCCCGCTTATAAGGTTGATACAATGAAACAATCCGGAAGTGCCGACAAGAAAATTTCGCGTTTCAGAACCCCTAGAGACCGAAAATAACGGTGGTTCAAATTTGTATATATATATATATATATATATATATATATATATATATATATATATATATATATGTATATATTTATTTATATATATATATATATATATATATATATATATATATATATATATATATATATATATTTGTCTGTTCGCTCATTTCTGGCTTCCCTGATGGTCCGATTTTGATGAAATTTGGTACAAAAATCAGTCGTTCACTTTGAAAGGTCAAGTTCGTTAACCAGCAAAATCCGCCCACTGGAAGATGGCGTTTGGGGCGAAATTCGCGCAGAAAAAATCGTAACGCTTACGTTTTTGAGTTCATAAGCTTGTAAGTACTCTTTTTATAGGCTTCTTGGGCTAGGAAAACGAATGAAACCATTTTCAAGGCGATAGCTTTAACCGTTTTCGATAAAATTGGAAAAATAGTTTTTGAATACCGTTTTTGGTTTGGGTACTTAGAATCACGGGATTCAGTTGAAACATTATCTGCATGTTCTACTTTCATTAAAACTAATATGTTGAAAGTTATGTTACGTTTGGAGTTAAGGAAGGGTTAGAATAAAATATTTTATGAACAGACATGAAAAGTTTTGGGAACTTCGTATAATTTCATTAATATCTCGAACACGGTTGGGAAATCGTGGTAAGTGGATAGAACCTATTTGAAAGCTTACTAAATTCTCTACAAAAATGATTCTAAAACTATTTTTGATTAGGTTATGTCAATCGGAGAAATAAGTGCTTAAAACTTCAAATACGTCTGTTTTGTTCTTATGAACGGGTTTTTGTCGTTCTTTTTGTAATTTTTGTCTCTTTCCCTTTGTTTTTTATTGCTTTTTATTTTTGTAATTTCTTATGTTGGGAAAATTTTGTGTGTAAAACAGGATATGAAAAATGAGACCAATTTTCTGTTGTTAGAAATAATGTAAATTTTGGGAACTTTCATTAATATCTGGAAAACGGTTGAAAATCTTGGTAAACGGAAGAATACCATTAGAAAGCTTATTAAATGCTCTACATAAAAGGTTTTTATTAGGCGATGACAATCGGAGAAATAAGAGCTTAAAGCTTTAAAGTAATTGATTTCGCTTATTCGAACTGTTCTTTTTGTCTGTTTTTTATTCCTTGTTATTTCTTAATTGCTTATAGTTGGATAATGTATTCGAAAATAAAACAGGTTTAGTAAAATAACAAAAACAATTTATTGTTAGAAATATAGAGTTCCAAGATTCCAAGACCTTGTAACTAGCGGGAAAGTTTCTAGAGTTGCCGACCGTTCCAGGTAAGATTGTAAATCCTACCTTTCAAGACTGGTGGACCCAAAATAATAACTGTCGGGGTTCGGTCACTGCTACTTTTATCGTAAAAATGGTTTTATTTTGCCGACGTTTCGGCTTGAACTTCAAGCCTTCATCAGGGCTGTAAATACAAGTAGGACATATTTAACACTAATATATGCACATATCTATGTAAATATACCTAACATATATATATATATATATATATATATATATATATATATATATATATGTATATATAATATATATATATATATTTATATATATGCATATACACATACACATATACACGCACACATATGTACATATATATGCCCACATACATACACATATGGGGTATGTATTATTAAGTAGCAGTGACCGAACCCGGACAATCCCTACCTTGCATCATCAACGGTCAACGATCTCCTCTCAACAAAATAATAACTGCTTCTATTTTAATCTTTCGAAATTAGACTAGGGATAAGAACGGAACCGCGCTAAGATGAGGCAGTTCCTGCGAGTCGGACTTTTTTGTAGAGCATTTAGTAAGCTTCCGAATGGTAATCTTCGCTTCACAAGATTGTCAACGGTTTTCGAGATACTAACGAAATTATACAAAGTTACCAAAACTTTTTTTGTCTGTTAATAAAATATTTTATTCTAACCCTTCCTTTACTCTAAACGTAACAAAAATTTCAACATATTAGTGTTGATGAAACTCGAACATGCAGAAAATGTTTCAACTGTATCCCATAATTCTAAGTACCAAAATCAAAGACACAGAACCCTCCCTAGGAAGGACGCTAGGCAGTTGAAAAGCTATATATCTTGGAAATCCATACCTCTAACATTAAATTGTTTTTCTTATTTTTCTTAACCTGTTTTATTTTCAAATACATTATCCAACAATAAGCAATTAAAAAATAACCAGGAATAAAAAACAGACAAAAAGAACAGTTCGAATAAGCGAAATCAATTATTTTAAAGATTTAAGCTCTTATTTCTCCGATTGACATTCCCAACCGTGTTCGAGATATTAATGAAATTATACGAAGTTCCCAAAACTTTTCATGTCTGTTCATAAAATATTTTATTCTAACCCTTCCTTAACTCCAAACGTAACATAACTTTCAACATATTAGTTTTAATGAAAGTAGAACATGCAGATAATGTTTCAACTGAATCCCGTGATTCTAAGTACCCAAACCAAAAACGGTATTCAAAAAATATTTTTCCAATTTTCTCGTAAACGGTTAAAGCTATCGCCTTGAAAATGGTTTCATTCGTTTTCCTAGCCCAGGAATCATATAAAACGAGTACTTAGAAGCTTATGAACTCAAAAACGTAAGCGTTATGATTTTTTTTGCGCGAATTTCGCCCCAAACGCCATCTTCCAGTAGGCGGATTTTGCTGGTTAACGAACTTGACCTTTCAAATTGGACGAAGGATTTTTGTACCAAATTTGATCAAAATCGGACCATTCGTCTTCTATCTAGAGAGCGAACTGACAAATATATATATATATATATATATATATATATATATATATATATATATATATATATATATATACAAATTTGAATCACCGTTATTTTCGGTCTCTTGGGGTTCTGAAACGCGAAATTTTCTAGTCGGCACTTCCGGATTGTTTCATTGTATCAACCCTATAAGCGGGGTTCCTCCCTATGGGGGAGGGAGGAACCGCGCTAAAATAGTTATTTTTGCTAAATTCCATATCGAAGAGATAAAGATCTCTTTCTTTGATTGTTATAAACTGAATTTGTAATAATTACCAAGGTTTTAAACTGTGAATTTCCGAAATGCAGAATTTTCAATCGCATCCACAAAATGTCCGACTCGCAGGAACTGCGTCATCTTAGCGCGGTTCCGTATACCTCGAAGATGTGGAGTAGATTAGGCATTACAAATATCAGGAAACTGTAATAATCATCTGTAAATATGTGCTCCATGGCAAATAAGAGTTAATTCTCTCGTGGGTTAAATCTTTCTATAAAATAATAAATAATGATAACTTCAGATAGGAGAATTCAAAACAAACCTATGTATACGCTATCATGGTTAGCCACAGCCATCTTGAATTCCGCAGCCATTCCAATCGTATTACCAATACCTTTTATAGTTTCTTGGCTTATTTGACTAAAATACAAATTTCACTGATTAATGCAATTGTAACAAAAGACAATCAATTAATAAGTGAGATAAATAAAGACAAAACCCCGTTCAAAACAAACACTTTTTAAGTTTAAAGCGTTTATATCTCTGATTGACATTGCCCCATCGAATTGCTTCAGAACTTTTTTGTAGCGAATTTAGTAAGCATTCGAATGGTTGCCTTCCACTTACCACGATTTCCCAACCGTTATCGAGATATTTACGAAAAATGTATGAAGATCCGAAAACTTTTCATGTCTATTAATATAATATTTTTTTTTTCGCATACTTCCTTAACTCCAAATATAACCAAAATTTTAACATCGTAGTTGGGATTAATTTCCAAGATGTAGAAAAAATTTCAATTGAATCCCGCGATTCTAAGTACCCACAAAAAAATAATGACATGCGAAAACATTGATTCCACTTTTCTCAAAAACGGTTACAGATATCGCCTTAAAAATGGTTTTATTCGTTTTCTTATGTTGAGAAACATATAAAAGAAGAACCTGCAAGCATACGAACTCAAAAACGTAAGCGTTACGATTTTTTTGCGCGAATTTCGCCCCAAATGCCATCTTCCATTGGGTGGATTCTGCTGGTTTACGAACTTGACCTTTAAAATTAGAAGACAGATTTTTGTACCAAATTTCATCAAAATCGGACCATTTTTGAGCTGTCAGGAGCGCGAACAGACAAGCATATATATAAAAATACACACACATATATATATATATATATATATATATATATATGTGTGTGTGTGTTGTTCATTCGGCATCTGTTTCCAGCGGTCTTGTTCCTCCTGTCATCGCGATATTTCGCCGGGTTCCTCTCCGGCTTCTTCTGGCCCTCACTCATCCTTGCTGGTGGAATGAGCTCGTCAGCGGTTTGGGCCCTTCTTATCCTTCTTGGTCGGAGACTATGCGAGCCAATGAACTGGGGAGGCTCTGTGTAAGATCGATAGAATGTAACCATGGTACATTTGTCAGCACCCCATTTGGTGTTACTAAGGATTTTTAACAAATTCAACGACCTTTTGCATTTGGTAAGAAGTCCTTTCAGGTGGGGTAACCATGTTAGTTTTTTGTCAAGTGTCATATAAGTCAGTTTTCTCAATTATTGTCTGATGTAATGTTAAGTGGGCTATTTGGTCTGCTCATTTTCTAGATAATATTATATATTTAGTCTTGTCTCTAGACAATTGAAAACCAGTTACGGAGCACCACTTGTCTACCTCCTGTAGTGTATTCTGTACCTGTTGTTTAGCTTTATTGATGTCCGTGTATGTGGTGAAGATAAGGAGGTCATCGGCATTCAGGCAATAAGACTCTCCTTGAGTTATACATCTAGTAACGGAATTAATTGCGATATTAAAGAGAGTCGTACTCAGCACACCTCCTTGAGGCACTCCATTCTCCTGTAAAAACTCTTCTGAAAGAGCCGTACCTATTCTCACTCTGAATGATCTTCGGGAAAGATAGCTGTTCAAGTTAAGCATGACTTGGCCTTGTACACCCCATTCTAGTAGCTGAGCCAGTATTAGTCGTCTCCAGACTCTGTCGTAGGCTTTCTCTAAATCTAATGATACAGCTAGTATGTTTGTTTTTTTAGGAAGGCATCTAAAATGTCATTTTCCAGCCTAGCAATGTGGTGCATTTTTTTTAAAGAGAGATGCTAAGTAGATGAGATTTTGGAGAGCTCATAATTACTTCGAAATCGTTTGAAATTTTTTATAGAAGGGCTGTCCAAGCATTTGGTCTTACAGAAGATGACCGTGTTAGAAAAACACTCAAAATTGTATATTCAAATTATATGACCAGATGGAGGAAGACTAAGAGGGATAAATCTAAATTTGAATCTAAGTTTTCATCGTGGTTAGAAGTTTTTTTTTTTTTTTTTTTTTTCTATTTATTTATTTGAAATCTGTACAAATTATAAACAGTACAATGATCAAGTTTGTTGATGCAGATATTATGTACAAGTTGACAAAAACGGTAAAAATAAAATAAAAAACATACAAAATATGGAAGGAGACGACCACTGTTGGCACTTCCACAGATGTCGCAGTAAATATTTTGATGGCCACGATAACATCAGGTAAGTAAATTGTCTCGGTGCCACTGTCTCTTGAGCCACCTGGGAGGATTGTCTGGATAAGATTGGGAAGATAAGGATAGACCTTCGGGATTAGGATGGTAGGACAATTTGGAGTGGAACATTTGGAAACGGGTTTTAGCAAGGTCAAGGACAAATGGAATGTTAAGGTCATTGTGAAGGGTTTTGTTGGAAACATAGAAAGGGGCATTTACAATTTTACGAAGAACTTTTGACTGGAATGCCTGTATTCTGTTGATGTTGGATGGTTTTTCAGATCCCCAGAGTTCAAGTCCGTATGTCCATATTGGTCGAATGATTGTTTTGTATATCGTTAGTTTGTTCTGTATTCATAATTTAGATGAGGGTCCAAGGAGTCGTCTAAGTAGTCCGTATCTTTGGTTCAGTTCTTGTCTTTTCAGTCTCGTGTGAGGGTTCCATGTCAGTCGGCTGTCAAGGTATAATCCTAGATATCGAACCTCGCTGGTTACTGGTAGTGGAGTGTTTTTGAGGTGTACAGAAGGGCATGATCTCCGGTTGAGAGTGAATGTAACCTGCTTACATTTTTCCGGGTTGATTTTTACTCTCCACATTTCACTCCAATGTTGTATGGCGGTATGATGTTCCTGCAGGTGTTGGGATGCTACTGAGGGATCAGGGGAAGTTGATAGGATGGCAGTATCATCTGCGTAGGTTATTAGTAGGGTTTGGGTGAGTGTGGGAATATCCGCAGTGTAAAGAATGAAAAGGAGAGGACCAATAATACTCCCTTGAGGGACTCCAGCATTTATGGGGCGGGTCGGGGAAAGAGTTGTACCAAATTTGACTTGGAAGGATCTGTTTGACAGATAGGAGGATAAGGAAATAGGTGTATGGAAGTATAAGCTTTACTTTGTAAAGTAATCCCGGGTGCCAAACCCGATCGAATGCTTGAGCAACGTCGAGAAAGGCACTCGTGCAAAAACTCTTACGTTCAAGCGAGGAGGAAATTGAGTCTACGACTCGTAAGCACTGTTGTACGGTGGAATGCTGGAAGCGGAAACCAAATTGATGGTTGGGAATTGTATTCGAGGATTCTATGATAGGGAGGATTCTTTTGTAGAGGAGTTTTTCGAATATTTTGGACATTAATGGGAGAAGGCTGATGGGCCAATAAGAAGAAGGGCAATATGGAGGTTTGAAGGGTTTGGGGATAACGATGACGACTGATTGTTTCCAGGGATTCGGGAAATGGGTTGTGGTTAGAAGTATTAATTATTTTTCTTACTGGCGAAGTGGATGCCATCCCTTCAACAAGCTCGGGGAAAGGGGTCGGCCTCTCAACTCCACCACAACCTTCTCCTATTTAGTCATATTCCTCATAAAACACCTTCTTAACCCTTCAATGAACATCATACGAGATTTGAACAAAATCCTTCAACGAAAAGCAATTGAAACGCTATGAAGTACCTCCCAATCTCCCTCTTACCCCCACCCCCACCCTTACCTATTTTTTCATAATCCTCATAAAACATCTTCTCAACCATTAAATAAACATCATGCCGAGTTTGAAGGCAATCCGTCCACTCAAAGTATTTTTTGCACCATGATGGCTTGATAAAAAAAAAAACAGGGCACCATTTTAAAGCTTATTAAAGATCGAAGAGATTTTCTGGCCTTTTCTTACTTCGTAAAAATAATTACATCTCCGTATCACGCTTTAAACCACAATTTCAGGAACATATATTTTAATGATAACAACAACCTTGCTAACAGCAACCAATTTATACATAGATCCATAAGATTACTGTCCAATGTGGATTTCGATCTAAGCAAACTTCATCAGCTGGCATTTCCAAATCTCGAACCTTGGCCTCTTCAAGCTCCTAAAATCGATCTCTCACTTACTAGGTACATCATAAGAGATACCGCTCCTATGATATCTTAGGCTGAATTAAATAGAATCAGATTGAAGTATCATGGAGCAATAGAGATATACACAGATGGGTCCAAAACTCATGATTGCGTAGGATGTGCGATGGTGGATAATGCCAGAATACAGATGTTATCTCTACCAAATCTTAGTTCCATTTATACAGCAGAGCTACTTGCATTAGGCAAAGCAGTAAATAGTTTAAATCATAATACTAATAACCTAGTTATATACACAGACTCTCTGACTTCTCTCCTTTCAATGCAAAACTTCTATTCCCGCAATGCGATCATTTCAGCCCGTGGGTCTTTTGTATAATAAGCATACACTTTTCAAGAACTAGTAACAGTTACTCATTTTATTATTATTTGGAACATATGATTCACCTCTAACCTAATTCTGTATTTAAACGCATTCATTTATCAGATTTACATGAAAAACACTAACAATGAATTTGCTTAAGTTAAGCCAGTTAATATCTAATGTGAAAGTTTCAGTCCGGTTTCTTCAGAAGAAGGGATTAATCCATTCTGAGAAAAAGTGCTCCAGACTTTCTGCTGGATTCCGAGCCATAATAATATAAGCGGCAGCGATAAAGCGGATTTAGCAGCAAAAAAAGCAATTAAAGATGGCATTCCTTACTCGCACATCCTACAGTCGGATGCTGTTGCTCATTTGAAATATTATATTCACTCAATGTGGCAATATGAATGGAATAGAAAAAGATTAAGATTAAGAAATTTTGGACAATAAGAAAAAGATTAACAAATTAAGAGAGATAAAATCCACTACCTCGGCATGGAAAACCTCACCTGAGGTGATTCTGTCGAGAGTGCGAACTGGCCACACTAATCTCACCCATTCTTATTTATTCAGGCGGGAAGAAAGGCCTGAATGTACAGTATGTGGTGAAGATCTAACAATAAAACATATTTCACGGACTGTAGAGCCTACGAGGAGATTCGAAATCAACTTTACATTCATGTTACTCTCTTTGACATACTTGGAGACGATCATGAATTTTGTCAGAGAACATTGAGATTCCTTAGAGCTACAGATCTGTTCACAAAAACATAAATAACAATTAAATCTATAAGGGGAAGTAGATCTCGAAAATACACTTGCGCGCGCGCGTTTGTGTGTGTGTGTGAATGTGTGTGCACGCGCGCGTTTGTGTGTGTGTGAATGTGTGTGCGCGCGTGCATGTGTGTGTGCGTGTTTGCGTGCGCGCGCTTGCTTGTGTGTGTCTCTTGGTGTGTGTGTGTGTGTGTGTGTGTGTGTGTGTGTCATTCTACGTTTATGCATTTACACCAAATTTTTAAGTATTTTTTTCCCTTTATTATCTTATTTTATTCTGACTTTTTAAAAGTTTTTTTTTTTTTCTAAAATAAAAATATATTCATTGACTAATTATATGATTGGTTAAATATTAAGTATATGATTAATCTAAATATATGATTCAAATAATACACATTACGTCAATAAATTTTCAATTTCACGCATATACATAGGCACCCATGACCCTTGTGGTTGAACACACCAGAAAAAAAAAGAAAAAAAAAAGAAAAAAAAAAAAAGAAAAAAATAATAATAATAATAATTTAATAAAACACTAATATTAATATTAAACGTTTTCATCTATATGCCTTTGAATATAGCTCTTAATTTAGATGGTAATATTTCAATAATGGGCGTTTCTGATTGGAAATTTAATGTAGATTCTAAAAATGTGGTCTTTATTTACGATGCATTGATCACAAATTCCGAAAACTCAGTTTTCCTTTAGATAAGCCAGTAGTTTTTAAAAGAGACAAAAGTTTGAGTAGCTCCTCTGCGTGTTGAGATACGACGCTCATTTCTGCGTCCCTGAACTACAAATGATATGTAGAATAAACCCTTAAAGTTATGACACCTCAATGTGGGACACCCTGTATAACATTTGTAATTTGTGGATCACGGCCTAATGTTGAGTTATTTAACATTTTTTGTTGAGGCAACATACATTCATAGTGTAAGTTCAAATATTATTAGTTTGCCTCTGTATTTCGTCTAAGTTCCGGCTCGGCTACCCTCGGCCCCGTATCAGTAGTGAGCTTAACAGGACAATATGGCCAGGCTACATGTTTAAATTGCTCCTGCATTTATTACTCTTTTCGCCACATAAAAATTAAATTGGCGCATCTGAGAGCCTTCATGGTCATCACCAAGTCATCGTAACCCCGACTACCAGTGTGATTCATCTCAGCTGAAGGTGATTTCTACACCAACTTTGAATGTAGTTCTCAGAGGACTTTTATAAATATTCAAGAGTGGTGAGTCTACATTCATAGCTGCTATAACATTATATATGTCTATTATGGTTCTTGGATTTGAAAACATAACAATACCCCATTTGGGATAATTCCAATAAATCAAAGACGCCAAACATATGAGTCTTGGATGACTCCGTGGAGTAGTTGCTACGGTTACAACGCAACATTCCACTAAAATGCCAGCGGATCGAATCCGGGCTAGGACAATTACTTTTTTTTTTTTTTTTTTTTTTTTTACTGGTTTATTTATTTATTTTATTTTATTTTATTTTTTGTGTCCCGCTTCAATGGCGACAACACAAAGAACAGTATCCTCCGAACTTAGCTATCCCAGGAAATCAGCATGGTTATTGGTGTTGGAAGTGTGTGTGGTCATGTAATGGTTTAGACTTATGGTTCACCTATAAATAGTGCTTAGTATCAATGGAAATATAATATCTTATAAGCCAACATTGCAGACGTTCATCAAATAAGGTTGTATAGTCCTGTATTCTTGAGGTAGGTCAGTATAGTGTTGATGTACTGGCTATCATTGCCTAGGAGTTCATGCATATCATACGGGATGTTTTAATTGCCTCTTCTCTGGCAGTCAGTCAGTAAATGTTTAATCGTAAGTTCTGTGTTACATATGTTGCATATTGGTTTGTGGCGTCTTGTCATAAGAAATTCGTGGGTGAGTCGAGTATGTCCAATTCGTAAACGAGCGAGAACAACTTCTTCTCGTTTATTGTCGCGAAGACTGGATGGCCATTCCTCAACTGTATTTTTTATGATCCGAAGTTTATTGTCAGTTAGTTGTGTCCATAAGTATTGCCAATGACGTTTTATGGTAGATTTTGTAGCTGTTGTTAAGTCTCTGGCAGTTATTTGTGGTACGTCATAAGTCACAAGTCTGACAGCATTTTTTGCGTGATAATCGGCAATTGAACTTTTTCCGAGTTCTTCATGTCCAGGTAGCCAGTACATTGTTGTGTTTCTGTTTAGGGTTTGTGTCTTATTCAAAATTTCTGTCAGTAGTGGATGGGTTGTATATCTGTCTGTAAGTGCTTTCAGTGCGCTTAAAGACTCAGTAAATAGTATTATGTCTCTGTAGTCAGTTTCGGGTATGTTTTTCAGACCGATGAGGATGCCATGGAGTTCAGCTGTAAAGATACTAGAGTTATCGTTAATCTTCTTGGATATAATTTGATCATCTATTACAGCTGCAGCTCCCACACCTTCATCTGATTTAGAACCATCAGTATAGATAAAGAGTTTTCCGGCATTTTCAATAATGAAAGCTTCATAATTCTTTTTATAGATTAATTTTGATGTTGGATCACTCTTATTATATTTTGCTAATGTTGTGTCAATAAATATATTTTTTAAAAGCCAGGGAGGTTTTTGTAGTGTGCCGCATGTTAGTATTTCAGAATTTAAATAATTTGAAATATGTTGTATTTCTCTGTATCTAATACTGAATGGTCTTTGTGCCTGTGGTCGTCTCGAGTAAATTTCTGAAAATGGGTTGTCAATACTTATTTGATGACACGGAGAGTAGCCTAGTGCTTTGTATTTATGCATCAGGGAAGTTACAAGGATATCTCTACGGATATGTAAAGGAGGTTCACCTGTTTCTGCATACAAACTAACACTAGGACTACTCCTGAAAGCTCCTATTGAGAGACGAAGGCCTGTGTTGTGTATGGTGTCTAGGATTTTCAAAGCACCACTTCTTGCTGATCCATAATCCACACATCCATAATCTAGTACAGATCTTATAAAGGAGCGATAAAACATAAGCATAGTTTTCCTGTCTGCTCCCCATTTTGTGGTACTTATTATTTTTAGGATGTTTAGTGACTTCTTACATTTATCTGCCGTTGCTTTTATGTGTGGTAGCCAAGTCAGTTTTTGGTCAAATATGACGCCAAGAAATTTTAGTGTTGTAGTGTTAGGTATTATCGTTTGGTTAAGTGTAATTTGGGGTATTGGTTATTGTCTGCTCCTAGTAAATACTATGGATGTCGTCTTTTCAATAGAGAACGTTAGACCATTAGCTCTACTCCAATTTTCCAAGGAATGTATTGTGTTTTGAATTGTATTTTCAGCGATATGGAAGATTGTTGATTTGTGGTAAATGAGGAGGTCGTCGACAAACAGACAGTAAGACACATTATGTACATAATCTTTAAGGTTATCTATTCCTATTTTAAATAAAGTAGTGCTCAGTACACATCCCTGTGGGACACCGTTTTCTTGAACTTCTGGTTCAGATGTGTAGTTTCCTTGCCTCACTCGGAAGGTCCTTTCCGAAAGAAAATCAATTATTATTTTCAACGTTTTTCCTTGGATTCCCCATTCGGAAATTTTGGAAATTATAGGTCGACGCCAAATACAGTCAAACGCCTTTTTAATGTCGAATGAAACTGCTAGCAGGTATTCTTTGTTAATGTAAGCATTCAGTATCTCACTCTCCAGATTCAATATGTGATCTAAAGTGGAGTGATTTCTTTTGAATCCACATTGAAATCCCGAGAGTAAGTTATTCTTATCAATGAACCACACTAGTCGTTTATTTAACATCCGCTCGAATATTTTCGATACGCAGCTGGTTAAGGCAATCGGCCTGTAGCTTTCAGGTGCAATCTTATCCTTATGGGGTTTTAATATTGGGATAATAATTGATTCTTTCCAGCTGTTTGGAATGGAGCCACTATCAAATATTTTATTTATTACCTCTAAGAGTCTTTGAACACCAGAATTAGGAAGATTTTTTAACATCTCATAAACGATTCCATCGGGTCCTGGTGAGGTGTTTTTTGTTAGTGATAGTACAGTAGTAAGTTCGTACAGAGTGAAAGGTTCGTTTAGTGGGTGATAGTGGTTAGAGTCAATGTGTAATGGAGTTCGTTCTATGTGGTATTTGTACATTAAAAAGTTTCTGTCATTGTAGGATAAGTTTGATGTTGATTTAAAATGCTTAGCTAAAGTGGTGACTATTTGTTGTGGGTCAGTTGTGAGGGTATCGTTTGATTTAAGACCAGTTATAGGAGATCTGTATTTCTTGCTTTGGATCTTTTGTATGTTTTGCCAAAAGTTGTGTTGGTGTGTTTCTATTAAGGGATGTTAAAAATTCTAACCAGCATCTTTTTTTAGAGTCACTTATTACTCTCCGAGATATTGCTTTTGCTTTCTTATAATAAATAAAATTCTGATTAGATGGGCTTCGGGAGAATATTCTGAATGCTCTACGTCGTTCCCTAATGGCTGTTTTGCAATGGTCATTCCACCAAGGAACGGGAGGATTCTGAGGAAATCTAGAACTAGTGGGAATGGATATTGCTGAGGCAGATTGAATAAGATTGGTAAACTCTTCTATTGTTAAAGCAGAAGAGATATTTTTCTCAATATATGAATTGTATTTAGTCCAATCTGCTTTTTTCAGATTGTATTTTGGTAAATTTTGAAAAATAGTTGGTTGTACATGAAATGAAATATGGAGGGGAAAATGATCGCTATTAAAACTGTCAATATTCACACTTAGATGAAGATTCATATAAATATCAGGGGTGCAACTAGCAATATCAATATTAGTAAGAGTTCCTGTGCGTGGACAGAGGTGGGTAGGTCGTGAGCAGTAAAGTGGAATGATATCCCACTTTTCAAGGACATCATTAATCTTTCGACCTTTAATATTAGTACTCGAAGCTCCCCAATTAGTGTGCTCGGCATTTATATCACCCAGGAGGAGAAGAGGCCTAGGAAGTTGCGATATCAAATCATCTAATAAGTGAGTATTGACAGGTTCCCTAGGTGGCAGGTATAGACTGCAGACAGTTATCCTACTAGGGATGTGTACTGAAGCAGCTACTGCTTGGAGTGTTGTACGGAGGGTTATTGGTTCATTGTGTATAGTGTTCTTTACCAATATAGCAACTCCTCCGGAAGCTTTACCTCCAAGAGTGTAATCATGCCTGTAAGCCGAGTAACCTTTTAGTCTGATCTCATTTACAGGTGTTGTGTGTGTTTCTTGGAGTGCTAGTATATGTGGGTCCTTCTCTCTCAATAAGAGCTTTAAGTCAGCATGATGTCTGTAAAATCCATTAATATTCCATGATACTAAGGACATTTATTAGGGTTATAGAGTTGAAAAGTGTCTCTCCATTTATAAATAAAAGTATCCTTTTTTGGTTGGCTGAATATATTATTGTCATCTCTTTTAATATTCACTAACATAATACTTTGGAAAAAAAATAATAAAAAAAAAAATAGGTGTAAAAATACATATAAGCGGGTACAAGATTTGAACTAGGTTAAGCTTTAAATTAATCTGAAAGATAATTGATAACAAATTGTTGCAATAAATGTTTTGTGATAAAGATACAAAAATAGAGGTTATTACATATGTTAGGGGTCTCCCGTGGTCTAGTGGCTATCGCGCTGGATTCATAAGCGGGAGATGGTGGGTTCGATTCCCACCTCCGGCAGGAATTTTCTCATCTCAGGGCTCGCTGGGAAAATTCCTCGCAGCACCCTGGACGTCGGCGCTAATGACCTAGATGTAGATGCGCCGTAAAAAAAAAAAAAAAAAAAAAAAAAAAAAATTACATATGTTAATAAATTAAATGATTATTATTAGATAGAAGAGAATTAAATTTTAAAAAGGATGTCACTTCATTTTTATATTTTCTTTTAGTTTTCCTTGTTGATTCATCAATAACCTCTAAATTTTCATTTGTAAGATTGTCTGAAGGTGTGTTTGTGTTTGAAGGTGTGAGTATTGTACCTGCTGATTTCCTAGGAGAGAGCTCAGAGGACACTGTTGCTTTGCCGGGGGATGAGCCAACGTTCTTCAACATCTCAGTCTTCTGGGTTTTTTCTTTTTTCGTTGGTGCTTCTGCATTGAGTCTTGGCGCGGTTCCTGCTCTGTGAAGCACCTCCAAGGTCTCCAATCGCTTAACTATTGCCTGTACAGTTTGGAGAATGACTTGAAGAGAATCTTCTTTGATGGAAGTTGAGAAATCTTTACTGGATATGTTCGCGTAGGATTTCTCAGTATTCAATGTGTTTACTTTCTTCTTGGCTTCCCAGTAAGAAAGCTTCTGTAACACCATGAACTTCCGTACACTAGACTCCTCTTGGTATTTCTTGCAGTTCATGCTTCGGACTCTATGAGCACCTCCACATGTTGGACACTTTATTGTCTTGCATTCCCCATCATGTTTTGCCTCTGAGCATCCTCCACATATTTCTGGTTTCTCGCAGGAAGTTGCTAAGTGGTTATATGTTTGGCACCTGTAACAGATGGTAGGGCGAGGGATGTATGGGCGGATGGGTACTACAAGGTAGCCCAGTCTTATTTTCTCTGGAAGAAATTCTTCATTAAATTTTGCAACGAAGACTGATCTTTTAGTAGAATTTTTCATGGGAAACCTTCTAATGAAGGTAACATGTTGTGCTTTTAGGTTTTCGCATATCTCTTCATTAGACATTTCTTCAATCGTGGAGCAAATAAATGTTCCCCATGAGCAGTTTAAGGAATCACGAGATGTTACTTTTATTGGAATGTCTTGAAATAAAGACGTTTTCAAAATTTTTTGACTAGTTTTACTATCAGGGCATTCTAAAACTAATTTGCCGCGGATAATTTTTGGATTAATATGTTTATTAAACTTACTTATCCATTTCTCGACCTCAAAAGGATTGATTCTGTTGAATGTCTTGTATTCATGTTCAAGTTCAACTTGAAGGAAGCGTCCAACTTCAGATGGAGCAGAAGGCGAACAGTTTTCTTTAGCCATTCAGTTCCTGTCAGTATAAGGGTTGTTTTTCTGATTGTTTTCAGCTATTATCTTCAGTATTGCTCTGTAATTCTTGAACTTTTTGAGAGAAGTTTATTCATAGAACTTTTCTTTGCAAAATTCAAAACAGCTGTCCTTTATTTATTTAAACACTCCGTGCCAAAGGTCGTGGGTTTGATTCCCATTAGGGGCGGTGGCTTTTCTTTCGAAAAAAGAAAAGGCATCACCCCTATCGTGGCTAGAAAAGGGTGGTAACCTATACCGTCCTAAAATTCGTAGTTAATAATAAATGGACGTTAAAATTTAAATAATAAATTTATTTAAATTTTAACGTCCATTTATTATTAACTACGATTTTTTTTTTTTTTTTTTTTTTTTTTTTTTTTTTTTTTTATGTAAATAATTTTTATTATTAGAAGTATATTATTCTCCTTTTTATATAATTAATTTCAAAATTAATTTAATAATTAACAATTATTCCAGACCATAGTCTGCATCATTTAAATAATTAATAATTTTAACTTAGAATTTCTTCTAAATGTTCAAGTCCTTTTCTTTATATATGTTCAATTTAAATAAAAGATAAATTTCTTCTAGATGTTTAATTCTTTTCTTTATATATATATTAAATTTAAATACAAGATAAAATTGTTCTAAATGTTTAATTATTTTTCTTTATATATATTAAATTTAAATATAAGATAAATTTCTTTTAAATGTTTAATTATTTTCTTTATATATATTAAATTTAACCATAAGATAAATTTATTTCATGATGATTAGATAGTTAGCCGTCGAGGTGATAAGTAAAGATGGAATGGTTGGAATTCGGCTAAATAAACCTCAATATGATTTTGTCTAAGCTTTTTAGACACTCTACAAGCTTTTTAGACACTCTACAATGGTTAGTTAATTGCCAACCTTGGTCTTCCTCTGCCGCTCGGCATTTCTATTGCTGACGAAGGCTACCGTAGCCGAAATGTCCGAAATATAGATTTTTTAAAACAAAATCATATTGAGGTTTATTTAGCCGAATCTCAACCATTCCATCTTTACATAAATTTATTTCCTTTTTTAATGTTTAATTTAAGGGTAATATAAACTTGTTTAATTCCTTTTTTTCTCAACATTAAATTTAAGGAATATTTATTATTTATGTTTATTTTTATGTTGTATAAAGGGTTCAATATTTCATTTATTTTATGTTGCTCAATAAATCATATACAAGTCATTGCAACCGGTGTTTTTAATTTTCTTTTAACCCCTGTTCTCTCGAACCATTTAGGGGATGGTAGTAGGGATACGAACAGCTCACTTTGAACCACTACCCGCAACAACATTTTTCTTCTGATATTTCGTATGTTGATTAGGTAACCTATCGATAAAACTTCCGCGCCTGTTTGGTTTTAAATTAATGAATGAAGCATGAAGGTTTTATTTTTCATTCCTGACTGTTTGATAATAGTCTGAATCTTAGTCGATTCGCCACAGTCTTTGAAACATAATATTTGCCACTTTTTAATTTTAATATGCTATTGCTTCCAGGCGACTTAATCGTGCTTAATAAATGATAAACTGTTCGTATAGGTATATGATATCCTAAGGAGAATTAATTAAAATGAATAAACGGCATTTTTTTGGCATCTTGCATATTTCGTTGACTAATTTTTTTCCAATAAAATTGTATTGTATTTTAAATGGTTTTCATATATTTGTATAGATTATTTTTAGAAATTAATTTATTCCTAATCATCCATAATGGAGCTGGGATTTTTTTTTCAGAAGAAACATACGGAATTCAATGTTTCATCTCCTGCTTGACAATCTGACACGCTAACCATAAAGAGACGATGGTGCCAGAAAACGATGTACTGATTGAAAAAACAATTACGTACCTTGAGCCTTATAAAATGAATACACTGAAAATACGTCTTAATATGGCCTAAAACATTTTTCGCGTATCATATTACTGAAAGCTTTTTGAACGAATTGATCGAGTTGATTGATATTAAAGAGAACTTCATGAGTTGAACATGAGAGGGTAGTATTTGAAATATAGGTTGAGGAAAAGTAACAATGAGCAAAGCATTAATATTAGCAAATACTTCTCCGTTTTTTTTCTACTTAATGACTATAATCTGTTCGTTCTCCGTTCCGTATATCATCGCTTCACGAGTCTCATATATTTCTCAGTTATGTAAGTACCTAATTCTGCACGACCATAACCATATATTCCTAAAATATATGAGCCGTTTCTTTGCCGCCACGCTAAAATACCAACGTCTCATAAACATCATATATCATAACATCTCAGTGTAGATTTTGTTTCTCTCCAATACATAAGCCGTCAACGGCTACTTGTTTTAACATCATTATAATTTATTCATATCTCAACCCCACCTAAATATGAAGACCGTTTGTTTGTCAGCAGACCTTAATAAAACGATCATGATAAAGGCCAATAGCAATATGAATAATTTATCTCAAACAATATTTGATTCCTTCTAGCTGAAGGAATGCCATTTTCTAAGGAAAAATCCGTTATCTGAGCGTAGGATTAAACCGCGCAATGAATGCTCAGCTATAGTTGAAAATGATTCGGACAAAATGTTTGACTTCAGATTTTAATTTTGTTTGCGCTAGTTATGAGGTGAATATAGGGGGGGGGGGGGTAGAAGGTCTCATTTTTCGGAGATTCGCTTCTATCTCGGAAACCCTGCGTCCTAGCGACATGCCCTTTCTATAACAAATGAAATCTGATTAAATTCGCTACAAGTTCTATTCAATCAAGTTTTCGAGATATCTTTAGTTTTCGAAATATCTCTGGAAGTCTGACTTTTTGCGAAAAAAACACTTTTTCGGCAGATTTTTTCGGCAGAGTATTTCATTCCCTTCAATAATACATATTACTTTGCTATTTTATGTATTTTCCTTCAAACGTTAATACAATTACAGTGTTGATCGTGAAATCTGAAACATGGTGACATCTGTCGACAAAAAGTCCAGGCAATGAAGAGTTATACATGGGAACGTTAGGACCACAATTTTTGTTTGGGCTAGTTAGGAGGTCAACATATCAAAAGTCGACGCCCGTAGCCTTTGAAGGAAAATACATAAAACAGCAAAATCAACCTACATAATAATGTAGAAAGAGTGGTCCTCGCAAGCCTCCATTACACACAACTTATTAAGATTGATTGTGATATTTTTTTCATATTTGTTTGAACGCATAAACGGGGACGAAAACTTCCTTCGGGTCGAATGCCAAATGCATTGAAACAATAAAAGAGATGGTTGTGGGAATAAAATGAAGAATATACCTAAAAAGAAAATTAGATCACTGACACAAAAAAATATATGTATAAAAAATGCAGGTATAAAGTAAGGAAAAAGAGACCTGCGAAATGTAAGGAGAGATGTCTGTAAGTAAGCTTCTTGTCGAGCGTCTGTTTATCCGTTGAAGGGAAGCTAAGCCAGGTAGAGATACATAAGACTCAGGAAGCCATCCCATTTAAGAAGTTGAATCATTAATGAACTCTCCATATTCGCTATCTTTTACCAGCTGTTTACTTTAGTCCAAAATGAGCTCTCCTTTTCAGAAATATTTATGTTATTACTCCATTAGAAGTGTAGTAATATGAAATTCTACACCGTTTCTATAGAGGGCGTCAAAGAACCTGAATTAAATATTTTGATCGCCAGTTGGGTCAAAAGATCACGCCGATGTAAATACTCATAGGAAGTAAAAAAAGATTTCGACCGAGGTTTGACTTTCTTCTTAAAACTTCATGCCATATTGATATTCTATAACATTTTTGGAATTATTGCTCCCTCATATAATGCTCATTTGCGTTAATATTATACATATAAATAACATTATTCCATATGCACATTTTATTCAAACATTACCAATAAAAATATACATTAATTTATAAACATTTCAAATGATTATAAATGATATCTACTGCAAAGGAGTTTCTTTACCAGAAAACTGTTGAAACTAAAGCAAGTTCTCATGCTCCACTATTTAATTGATAGGTTCTCCCGTTGGTATTATAATCTATAATCTTGTAATTTCATACGAAAAAGTAAGAGTACACATATCAGTGCGATAATGTATATGAAATTCTCCCCTTTCTTTCATGTGGAAACATGTAAAATGAATGTTCGAGAACGTTGAGCATTTATGTATTTTAATATTTTTTGTAATTTATTAGACTATAATAAATTACATTATACTTTTAACTTCATACAATAATAGCGTTGCATTCTGTATTAATTTTGACTTGATTATGGAAAGAGGAAGAATTGATCCGTATGGAAGAAACTATAATACTTTATTTACTAAGGAAAAAATCAAAAGAGTATTTCAATATTTAAATAAAAAACAATAATAGTAATGTAAAAACTTTTTTTTTTCATAAATTTGTAGAAACATTTTGTAAAACTGGGTGAAGAAAAAAAGGGGCATATAATTTTAATGTATACAAGAAGAGCATAGAAGAGGCGGAGCTAGATGTATATAAGGCGGGAAACACCCCCCCCCCCCCCCCCCCGACTGTGGGGCCTATACAAAAGCTGAAGCTACAAAGCCTACATTCGG
>OX328123.1:95826913-95901441 GCA_946811695.1 Gonocerus acuteangulatus
AATGAATCTCTCTACCCCCTCCCCCTCTCTCTCTCCCCCTCTCCTCTCCACTTCACTCTATTTTTCTATCTATTTCTACTTCTTCTTATCGTGATTCATTCTAAAAATACTAGCTAAGTTAAGGTAGTAAACACTGATCTAATTCATGGTATAATACAATTAGTTCCTGTAGTCTTCTCAGTAAAAGGTCGGAGGAACGCCACAAATGCACAATCTCTGCAGATAGAAGTCTTTCAGGTTTTTTTTTTTTTTTTTTTTTTTACTTTAGACGATTTGGATTTTTTTCCTTATAGGTATATACAGGATGTCCCGAATTTAAATGGCAAAACTTCAGGAGCGTATAGGCACATGAAAAACTAAGACAAAAAGTCCTTTACAGATTTGCTCGTTTTTGCTTCGTTTTGGAGATAATGTCAAAACAAGAAAAAAAAAAAACAAGTATTCATTTTTGTACTTAATTACCTATTTAAATTTTCGATGGAAATAAATTGTCATTGCAAATTGTTTCAGGAAACCAATAACTAAAATTCAATCTCTTGAAGCTGATATAGTGTTCATGTGCGTTTTCTGCAACGGTAATGCTTTATTCTTTTATTATTTTTTTTTTATAATTTATTTATGAGCACCCCGCATTGACAGCGTTTCGCCCAGGTACACATATAAATTAGAAATACATAACAACAACAAAGTAGTTACAATATTACATAATTACAAATCCAATTACATTATTGTGTGTATCAATCTAATTATACAATTACGTTTGTGAATAACATACAGCTAAAAGTAAAATTAACTTTAAAAAACAATACATTTTTAATAAAAACTTATAATTATAAAGGAAACGAAGAAAATAGTTCCTATGTAAAATATGACTATATATAATCGCAACAGTTTCTATTTACAATATAGGTTCTATGCATAATATGACAACATACATAAGAACAATAGCCCCATGTACAATCAATAGGAAGGATCCTATGTAAAATTATGAAATAATGATGAATAAATGAATATATTACGTCATGAGTGATGTTTCTTAAAAAAAAAAAAAAGAAAAAAAAAAAAAAAAAAAGAAAAAAAAAAAAAAAAAAAAACTTTCAACGGCGATGTTAAAAGCATAGTTTGGGTCGTCTAGACAATCAAAGACAATGAATTAAGAAAATTAAGTGATTGTTGTAATACATACTACACTCACATGTTGACTATTTGGTAATGCTTTAGAAGCAATGCGAAAATTTCCCCAAACATAGGGCTCCCAAATATAACACACAAAAATCAAAACTCTCAATATTCTATGAAATAAATTCACTAAAAATTTGAATTTATTATTTGTAATATGCAATGAATATAAATAACCACCAAAAATGTTATAAATACTGAAACACGTTTTGGCGCTGAAGTTAATGCCTTCAGCAAATTTTAAAACTGATTAGAGCGCCTTAGAAGAGATTTTACAGTTAGAAATGACATGTTTTCAACAGGTGGATCTAAAAGAGAAAAGAATATTGGTTAGAGAACGTCACTCAAATAAAGGCTCTAACTGGCTTCCGACAATAGGTGACAGACAACTTACAAATTAATCTGACGCAGACAATCAGAAGAGCAATTAAACAGCATTCCGACCTAGACCAACAGAAATATATATATATATATATATATATATATATATATATATATATATATATATATATATATATATATAATGAATAGAAAATACCATGTAAATAACAGCCTCTCACTTTTTCATGATCCATTGCTTAAATTTCTCAATCATATTCCACCCATTTGGCAATTATATGCAACTTCTTAAAAAATTATGTTCTCGAGTTCAGAGTATTTCTCTAGAACACAATATGATATGATGATGGTATATGATTTGTTTCATTGAGGGACAGGAAATTTCATTGGACACTTTCTTCCTGTAATTTCATTTATAATTTTTAGTAGTGCTTATTAATAGAAAGCAATATGTCTATTTTTAAAGGTATTATTTTACCCTATTGACACCTTTCGTATCTGTAGTATTCGTACTATAAATTACATGACTATTCTTCTTGAGGTACCCCAGTAAAGCTTGGTCGCCATGCCGGTGGGAGAACGGACACGTAAGTGTTGAGTTGTTCTGAAGCATGCCCACCATGAACATCTAATTATAGCTACATCATTACAGATGCGCCCTGGACAATTTTGATGTTACTGGAATCAATACCTTTCTCCAGCTGAGCATTGCACAAGGTGCATAAGAAAAATTGTTACATCAGTAAAACAAATATCCATATAAGATGATCTAGTTTGATTGAGTTCACCATAGTGAGTTATACCTGAACAATCCTTAGGTACTTTGAGAGGTTAGTAACGCTGTATTGTAGGGACTTGCAGACAAGAACCGCCAGGCGAGAAACAAAGGGAATAGCAAAGCTTGCTGATTCTAATGCAAGCCTCAGCATCTGGGGGTTTATTTCTCTTAATGGTTCTAATCCCATTCTAGATCTGATGCTATTTACATTCACAATAGCACTCTTGTAAATATTCTACGCTCCTCTATCTTCTATTCTCTACCTTAACTGAATTATTAAAATGAAATATAACAAATTCATAGAGTACTACCTCGACGCTAAATTATTAAACTACACATCATAGCGTTTTTATATTTTAATTAAACAACATACTTAAATTAGTGTATCCGTCACAATGATTTCAGCTCAGAGTTAGTAACAAACCACATATTATGTCTTATTGCAATCAAATCATTCATTACTTTGTCACAATAGTTCTTCACCAAATAACGGCTAGTACAATAGGAAATTCGATCGAGCACCGTCCAACAACGTGATGGGAAATTATAATTACACTGAGAAACGAAATTTAGGGTCCCCCGTGGTCTAGTGGCTAGAACCTTAGTTTCTCATGGGGGAGATGGTGGATTCGATTCCCCAATAATATGTTACATCCAATTTAGCATGCAAAGAATCGACAAAACTAAAAAATTAAATTTGACGTCCATTTGCCTATAAATTGTAACAAATTGTACATAATTTGGAATGCTTTTCCCACATTGAGATGTCATAGCTTTGAGGGTTTATTCTACATCTCCTTTCTAGTTCAGGGACGCAGAAATGAGCGATATATCACAACAAGCAGAGGAGCTACTCAAACTTTTGTCTTTTTTAAAAACTACTGGCTTATCTAAAGGAAAACTGAGTTTTCGGAATTTGCGATCAATGCATCGTAAATAAAGCCCACATTTTTAGAATCTGCATTAAATTTCCAATACGAAACGCTCATTATTGAAATATTACCATCTAAATTAAGAGCTATATTCAAAGGCATATAGATGAGAACGTTTAATATTAGTTTTTTATTAAATTATTCAATATTTTCTTAATCAGCTATTTTTAGACTTAGAGGTTTGCCTCAGCCACAAATGTTGCATTATTTAATAAGCTTCAAAATGGTACCTCGTAGTTCAAGATAAAAAATCTATTTCAATCTATTTTTTTCTGATTTCCAAGACAAAACCAATAAATGTGCTTCAGCGTGAAGGAGCCATTCTGAACAAATTCTTTAATTTCACACGTTGTTGGTGATGTCCCATCTTTCCCAAACTACATTAAGTTTATAACACAAGCCCATCTACCAAATATTAACTCACTCTGTTTTCAAATTGTCGGTTGCCCAGCGGATAATGGACGAGTGGTGTCGGAATGGCTGAACGCTGAATTCCATAATCGTTGTAGCGCCCACTTTTGACCAGTTCGTTTACCTCCTGATCTGAATACTCTAGATTTCCATGTATTGGGAACATTGAAGAGCAGAGTGTACTCAGAGCCCGTGACGACGAAGGAGGAACTCAACAACAAGATCCAGGAGCAGTGCCAGCTCAGAGAACTACAGACAAGACGTCCTCCATAATGCCGTGGATTCAGTTAGACTTAAGCTTATATTTGTAGACATTTTGAAAATCTACTGGACAAATAGTTATTAGTCCACAGTAATAACCATTTTTCTCTCCATAGATTTCTATAGATTTTTCCTAGGAAAACGAGGTAACATTTTAAGCAACTTTTGAGGGTGCCTTTCATTTAAATATATATATATATATATATATATATATATATATATATATATTTCGCTTTTTATCTACAGGAGAGTGTTTTTTGTGTACAATTTCAAATTATTATAATGTATAACTTGGTTTACTTATAAGCAGAAATTTAATTAAATAGAATAGAATCAATATTACCAAGACCCTCAAGGCATAACCATATAATACATGTATTCATTGTATTTACAATAATGGTATTTATTACCAATATGGTCTTATAAATTCTTTCACATTTGATTCCGAATTGTCATCCTATCCTTATTCAGCAAAAAATGTGTGTACGCAGTGTGGGAACGGTTATGAAATTCACTGTTCATCCATTCCGTCAACACTCGTCCATTATCAGCTGGGCGACCATCCATTTGCAGCAGAGTGGGTCAGTATTTGATAGATGGGCTTGTGTAATAAACGTTATGTAGTTTGGGAAAGATGGGACATCGCCATCATCGTATGAAATTAAAGAATTTGTTCAGAATGGCTCCTTCACGCTGAAGCACATTTATTGGTTTGACTTGGAAATCAGAAAAAAAATAGATTGAAATAGATTTTTTATCTTGAACTACGAGGTACCATTTTGAAGCTTATTAAATAATGCAACTTTTGTGGCTGAGGCAAACCTCTATGTCTGAAAATAGCTGATTAAGAAAATATTGAATAATTTTTATAAAAAAAAACTAATATTAAACGTTCTCATCTTTATGCCTTTGAATATAGCTCTTAATTTAGATGGTAATATTTCAATAATGGGCGTTAGTTATTGGAAATTTAATGTAGATTCTAAAAATGTGTCTTTATTTACGATGCATTGATCACAAATTCCGAAAACTCAGTTTTTTTTTTAGAAAAGCCAGTAGTTTTTAAAAAAAGACAAAAGTTTGAGTAGCTCCTCTACATTTACAGATAGAACGCTCCCTGAACTACAAATGAGATGTAGAATAAACCGCTAAAGTTATGACATCTCAATGTGGGACACCCTGTATATGTTCATAAGTAAGATGTCAAATAAATCAAACATTTTTAAAAATATTCTAATTTGGTACTTAAACAAGCATATAATATGAAAAGAACAAATTAAAATCATAAAATATTTATTTTTTATAAAAACCCACTCAACCTAATAGAAGACGAAGAGACCTTGAGAAATATTTGAGGACTGGAGAAAGACAGAGCTTACTCGCAAATGACAGATTGACAGTGAATTGTATGAGAAAATAAGCTTTGGATCAGTAAGTCTAAAAATGAAAGATAATGCGATACCTCTCTCTCTCTCTCTCTCTCTCTCTTTTCAGATTTATATTAATCCCCAATTCTTTCAATTTTATGACATTTCATTTTCTGAATCCTACTTTTTTTTATTCATTTGAATAAAATCCAAGAAATGGAGAAAGCTCATTGTCATTCAAAATTTAATGCTTATCTGCTCCACGATTTAAAGGTAAGACAATAAATCCTGTTCAAAATCCGTTCTCTTGAGGAGAGAAAAAAAGTCTGTTTTCATCATGTTGATAGGTTTATTTTTTAAGATTAATTTTCTTAATATCAGATCAGTATTCTTCATATCAAATCAATTTTGATTTGATTGCCTAGGGCACCACTGCTCTTACCAGAATATAGACTAATATCGTATAAGTCAGTATTTCTTAAAAATGTTCTGTGTTTATCTAATCATAATTTGGACTAATATCATATAAGTAAGTATTCATGTTTCTATTCAGAACTTTAATAATTTCAATACTTTTGTAGAGGGGCACTGTTAATATTGGAAGGTTGCAATGTCGGTTATAGTATTAGGTTGAAGTAATCTCTCACTCGCTTTTCTGTTAAATGAATAAATGAATATGTTTGTACTGGTATTTGATGGAGATGGTTTGAGTATGTGGAAAAACTCTTAACCTTTTTTTTTTTTGAAACTGATGAAGTGTGTAAATGTCATTGAAAAGGCCAAGGAGACCAAAGTTGGTGAAGATTGGGATCAGCAGGATCAAATAAAGAGTTAGAATTTCATTGTGATTTGACAACAGCCTATGACATAATTCAGAAATTTGAGAGATTATACTTAAAGGAATCAACAGCATAGTAAATTGTACATAGAAACTTCAGATTATGGGAGAACTTCAAGTCTTCAAGTTTTTGGGAGAACTTCAAGTGCATTTAAGGCAGTAAAGAATCAGTTTATCTAGACATGTTATAAATTTATAAAACTTGTACTGTAAAATGGACCGTGTCCCTTTGGAAAAAATAGGAACAAGGCTAAAAGTATTTTGGAATTGTTTACACTGATGTGGACCTTTTTTAACTATGAGTCTCAAAGGTGAAAAATATGTTGTTTCATTTATAGATGATTATAGTAAGATTGCCCTCATGTTAATTTCTTCACAATTGTTCTGTATTGTTTCTTGTTATTTAAGTGTTTAGTAATGAATTCCCTTTGTCGCGGTCTCACTGATGTATAAATAAATAAATAGTAAGATTGCTAGGATTTAAACTATTAAACCTAAAACAGAAGTTTTTCATCCCTTTGTTCAATAAGTAAATGAGGTTGAAAACTTAGGAAATAAGAGAATTGGTATTATGAGATGTGACATTGGTAAGGAATATTTAAATAGTAAGAATTATGACTACCAAAAAAAAGGGTATCAAAATTAATCCCTGCCCCATGAATTCATGAATTAAACGGTGTGATTTACTAGAACAATTATGAATATATCTCATTGCTTACTGGCAGAAGCTATTGTAGAAAAAAATGTTGGCCAGAAATGGTCTGTGCAGCAACTTATTTGAAAAATCTCTCTTTAGCTAACACCATTCAGAATAAAATATCCTATGAAATCTTTTTTGGAAAGAAACCAGATGTTTCTAACTTTAATTTATATCGTAGTAAAGATTTTGTTAGGAAACCAGAACAAATAACTTCTAAATGGG
This sequence comes from Gonocerus acuteangulatus, assembly GCA_946811695.1. NCBI lineage: Eukaryota > Metazoa > Arthropoda > Insecta > Hemiptera > Coreidae > Gonocerus > Gonocerus acuteangulatus. The sequence goes on from OX328123.1 coordinate 95,833,941, forward strand.
GTAAAAAGGTGAATATGTGCATTTTAATCGGTTATAGTGAAGTGGGATATAAAGTACTTTTGAATAATAAAATCATTGTCGCTAGGCATGTTGATGTTATCCAAGAAAACATAAGCAGTATTGGATTGGCTGAGGGTGAATCTGATAAAGTTCAAGAGATTGTGATTTTTGGGATAGAGAAATAGATAGTTTGAAACAAAATAATGCTTGAGATTTTGTTGAAATAAGAAAGTTGAAGATATCAAATGGGTCTAAATGTTGAACAGATGGATGTAGAGACTATATTCTTAAATGATCATTTAGAAGGAAAATCCACCACTGGTTTTCTTATTAGGTTATTTGGTGTATTATACTGGAAATCGAGAAAGAAAAAAGATGTTACAGGAGAGTCTACATATGCAGAATATGTAGCTTTAAGTGAAGTTTAAAGTTCCAAGACTTTCCAAAAAGATAGAACTTTTTGTTTTAAACATAAAGATTTTTTTAAACATTAAAAACTCCTTTGTGAACAATGTCATTTTGTAAACGACTTAAATTTATGAACTTGAAATTAATTCTCTCACATAGATATGCAAATATTATTAAAATATTATATTAAATGTTGTTATATTTAACTTATTTTTTTATTCGCATATATATAGATGTACATAATAAATTACATAAATGTTTATAATCATACAAATGAATGTATATAAATGAATTAATATTCACCACATTTTGAAACATTATTTTATTATTATAAGAGCTGTATGGTTTTGCAACCCTATTAATTTGGGCAGCCTCACTTTAATTTTTTTTTTTAATAAAGTTATTCTTCTTATAATATTTCTTTTGCATGCTATTTTTTTTTGCAGATAAATTAATGTAAATATTATTTTTATAAGAAGAGGAAGTCACGTGAATTGTGGTGTTCTAATAAATGAATAAGTAATTAAATTTTCCATGCAATTTTTTAATAATTTAATATCCATCATAATTTAATAATTATATTCTGACATATGCTTTCTTTTGTCTGAGATAGTTATATCCTTTGACTGTCACGATTTAGTCGGAGAGCTGGTAACGCACATTTCATGAAGTGTTTTATGCACCTTCGAATTTTGGTGTATTGCATCTCGTGGATAGGTAAGGCATTATGTGTATCCTGGACATACCTTGGAACACCAGGTACTGCACATAGGGGAAAGGTGTTAAAAAAATATGTCACTAAAATGGTATTTTATTCAGAAGCCAACAATCTTTAATGTATAATTAAGGCAAGTTGCTTTATTTCTAGAACAGCCACAACTGTCCTGTCCAGATGATTGGTGCTCTCACTCACTCTTACGGTTACACGCACTGTATTGCAGTCTATCATCGGCTGAATTTATTTTCATGTTTGCTGATTACTAAACCTCACAAAAAGTGTCTGCCCTTTTGTAATTATTTTCAATTATGGTGTTTAAATAGCAGTGTGAAGAAGAGACTTCATTTAATCTTACAAAAAACCCACTTCGGTTTTTTTTTTATATGTATCCCACTTAAAAGTGTCAGCCTTATATATTATTCATTATAGAATTGCCTTAATTATGCCTTAATTATGGGTTCTAATTAGAAGACTTATGGCTTCTGAATAAAACACTATTTTTGGCCTATAGTTTGTTACTGATTACCATGCGCAGTACCTGGTGTTTCAAGGTATGTCCAGCAACCACATACTTAACTTTTTATCTATTCTGTAGCACAATTTAAAGGCACATAAAACACTTGAAAAGTGTGTTACCAGCTCTTGGACTAAATGTTTAAATACGGTTGCAATTCTGGTAAAAATATTGTTGCTCGCCAAGTCAATGTCGTTATTGAAATTCCTAAATACCTTTAATTCACTGTTGACCATAACTGCAAGAAAAATATCTTAAATTTGTTTTTATTCTTAGAGGCCCCTATTTCCTATGATAGAAGGACTATCCTTACAGAAGAGCTCATGAACCATAAAATTTGAAACAGAAGCTTTAATAGAAATGAAAAAAAAGTAAACAAAAATATGTAAAAGTGTATTTGAAACAACAAACTATGTTTTTAAAACTTTCCTTTTGGCATAAATAACATAAACCCTGCACCACTTACCTACTTTTTCACTGATAAAAAAAAACTCAGTTACGGATTATTACATGAACAGGTAAACAATAAAACATATTAATATTATATTTGCTCAAGGTTGAGGTTTTAGCTTTAGATGCGAAGCCCTTAAAATAAATAAATATTATATTTAAAAAAAAATCAATGAAAATAAAGAATATATTTTCAGTTATAGGTTATTACAACTTATAACTAATCATAACCTTAATTAAATGCCTCATTTGTATTGCTATTTTTTATGAATATTTATTTATGGACCACATAATTTTTTTTTCTTTAAAAAAATTAAACACAGGGAGTTTGGTTTGGATTTTTTTTTTAAAACGGTATTGCAATTAAATTATTTGGAATCATTTAATTGTAATACCATTTTAAAATAAGGGTACTTTTTAAAAAATAAGGATTCATTTATTTTCCACCCCACTTTCTTTAAAAAAAAATGGAAAATAATTTTTTCAGCCGAGCTCTCAATTTATTATCATATATTCTCATAATTTGGACAAATATAATATAATCATTCATTTTTTTTTTTAAATATATAATATAAAGTTCAGTAAGTGCTCAGACTCCGAAGAGTAAGGTTGTCTCTAGTGCTCCGTTGTCTTTGTCGGTAAGCTACCCAGGTAGGCGTGCGGTGCCAACCTGGTAGAGGCTTTGTGCCCGTTTACTGACCTCTCCCCGGCCTTTGTGTCCGGTTACCTTTGTTGTGCCGCTGTTTAGTGTAAAATAACGGTACAATATGGAATCAGCCTCAACTAAATCGAAATGTGATCGTGCAGAGAAGTGCGAGAAGAATTCTTCTGGTGCAAAATCGAATTGGTTCAATGAATCAGAAATGTCTACATGTGGAAGCTCGCCTGTACCTAAATATGTTATCGTAAAAATCGTGGAAGGAGATAAGAATTTTAATACTGTAAATCCCTTCTGGATAAATAAGTGGCTAACATCTTTCTCAAATGGCCTGAAGGTGAGGAAGCTCAGAAAGCACGGTTTACTCTTGATAGAAACAAATAACGCTACCGTAGCTTCAAAATTATTGAAACAAACACAGTTCGGCACGTATAAAATCTCCGTAACTCCACACCGTACTCTAAATCAATCACAAGGAGTTTTTTACTGCCGTGATATTGCCGAGGTTTCTAATGGGGAGATACTCCAAGAGCTTCGCGGCCAGCTCGTAACTAATATAAGAAGAATTCCCGTAAAGAAAGAATTAGATAAATCGCCACTCCTCGTAGCAACATTTGGAACTCCTTGTATTCCAGAAAAATTGTATATTGGATACTTAGCAGTAAAGGTAAGGCACTATATACCTCCTCCGAACATATGTTTCCAATGCTACAAATTAAATCATATTTCAAAATCTTGCACTAGCGAAAAAATTTGTGGCAGATGCACCGAACCAAAACATGACGGCTTGTGCAATGCTGTTAAGTGCACCTTGTGCAGCAAGGACCATTTCTATAAAGCGTGTCCAATATACGCTAAAGAAATAGAAATAAAAACCAAAATGGTTATCGACAGAATTAGTTACACAGAAGCCAAAAGAAAATTGACAGTGGAAAAAATATCCTCCTACGCCCAAAAGGCTAAGGATAATGATAGTAAAGACATGTTACAAATGTTGTCAGAACATATTCAAAAAATCGAAAATAGTCTATCTCTACTTGAAGAAAAAATCTCTGGCAAACAAGCTCACCCTGAAGAACAACCAAAAAGTGACCTTAAAAATGCAGCACCCTCTGTAAAAACCACAAAGGAAATTGTAAAAAACAAAAACAGCCCAACCACAAAGAAATTAAGCGAAGCTACTCCTGAGAAGAGCCCACCCTCCCCCTGAAAATCCGATGGAAGAAGAGAAACAAGAACGACAAAAAAGAAGTAATCGTTTTATTGTGAAAATTCAATTCTCATCTAAACTTCATTACTGGACGACCTACTTAATGGTATATATATATTTTTCTCTAATTTGCTATGTCTGTACTCCAATGGAATATTAATGGCGTTCAAAGACACTATGCCGACCTGAGGCTCCTGATGCAAGGTGAGGACCGTACTTTCAACATAATCGCTCTACAAGAGACACACACCGCTCCAGGTAAGCAAATCTCCATAAACGGGTATAATTCTTATTATAAAGACTATTTGCTGGGAGGTAAGGCTTGTGGCGGTGTCTGTATTTATGTGAGGGACTGTATCTACAGTGAACCTGTAAGGTTTATCTTCCACCAAGTGAACCTATTGACATTTACACACTCCAAGACATAATCGCACAACTTCCTACCCCCCTCCTACTGGTAGGGGACATGAACTCAGAAAGTACTTTCTGGGGTTCTAAATCTACCAATTCACGTGGAAAAATTTTACAAACACTCCTCGAAAGAAATGACCTCATCCCATTTAACACGCACGTACCGACACACTTATGTCCCCGCACTGGAACTTACACAAACATTGATGTATCTGCCAGCTCTTCATCAATTTTTACACGATTCAATTGGGAAGTAAGTCAAGATCAATTCGGGAGTGATCATTTTCCAATAATACTAACTCCTGATACAGCCCCAATAAATTTTACTTCTACCCCGCGATATGATATCAAAAATGCGGATTGGAATAAGTTCCAAAATTCCTTTCTAGAAAAGCTTAAAGATATTAAAACGTTCGAAAACTTTTTATCAGCTATTAAATCGGCAGCAGATGCATCAATGAAGAAGACACTAGGTACATATAAAAACCGACCAGTCCCTTGGTGGAACGATGAATGTAAAACAGCAGTAGCTGAAAGAAAAAAGGCACTCCGATTATTTAACGCAAACCCTAGTCAGGAGTTCCTGATAGAATACAAGCGGAAAAAAGCTAAAGCCCAATATATTATAAAACAAAGCAAAAAAAAATGCTGGGTAGATTTTTTATGCTCTATTAACAGAAACACCCCTCCAAAAACAATCTGGAATATGATTAATAAAATTAAGCACAAAAGATACAACCCTCCTATTTCAGCCCTAAGGGAGAATAATCTCCTAATAACATGCCCCGAAACTATCAGCAATCTTCTAGGCCATCACTTCTCCTATGTGTCAAGTGATGAAAGATTATCACCAGACTCCCGCAGACTAAAAAATACCTCAGAATCAATTCCATTATTACCGACACCAAAATTTATCCATCCGTTAAACGAACCATTAACAGTGCATGAATTGAGACTTGTACTGACCAAAGTTAAATGTACCTCACCTGGAGAAGACGGAATCTGTTATAGAATGCTGAAAAATCTACCCCGAAGTGGGCTGTCGCTACTTTTAAAGCTATATAATAATGCATATGAGACTGGTTATTACCCATCTTCGTGGAACCAAGCAATCATAATACCGATAAAAAAACCGAATAAAAATGCGACATCAACTGACAGTTATAGACCAATAGCTCTGACAAGCTGTATCTTTAAGGTTTTTGAGAGAATGTTAAATAAGAGGCTTCTATGGTTCCTTGATAAAAATAAGCTTCTATCAGAGTATCAGTGTGGCTTCAGACCGAATCACTCGGCTATAGATCAAATTGTTACTTTGGAAAAAGAAATTTTGGACTCATTTATTTCTAAGGAATCTGTATTAGCCGTCTCTTTTGATATAGAAAAGGCCTATGATACAGTTTGGCGCCGAGCTATTCTATCAAAACTAGGCGAATGGAATATTCGAGGAAACTTTTTCAATTTTGTATTAAATTTCCTTTCGAATAGATCATTCCGAGTTAAAATGGGTACAGCTCTGTCTAATGTATTCACTCAGGAAAACGGAGTGCCCCAAGGCAGTGTCATAAGCACGACGCTATTCAAAATAGCAATGGACACCGTCCGTGAGCATATTACTCCCCCAGGCAAATATTGCCTGTATGTGGATGATTTGCTTATCTATATTCGAACTAAAGATCTAGAAAATGCCGCAGAGTCCATCCAAAGGACGATAAATAGGCTACAGAATTGGAGCGCTACTTACGGACTACATTTCTCTACACAAAAGACTCAAAGCATAATTTTTACAAAAAAGCGACATATACCACAAATTACATTGAACTTAAATAATACTCCTATCCACTTTACAAACTACATAAAATTCTTAGGACTTATCTTTGACTCTAAACTTACCTGGGCTCCCCACCTAAAAAATCTCGTTGATAGATGTAAAAAATCTTTACATCTCTTAATGATTTTATGCAATGCAAAGTGGGGAGCAGACAGAAGTGTAATGCTGACATTCTATCGGGCATATACCAGGTCTCTTCTGGATTATGGGAGTGTAGCGTACACATCTGCCAAGCCCAGTACTCTTAAAATCCTAGACTCTATACAGAGCACTGGTTTACGCATTGCAACAGGAGCCTTTAGATCCAGCCCATCTAATAGCCTCCATGCAGAATGTGGAGAATTACCATTGGAATACAGACGTATGCAGAATTGTTTGAAATACTGCCTTAAAACTAAATATTTAAATTGTAAGTGTGTCCCAAAATCGACTGACGAGGACTTGTTAAGAAAATACCAAATACAACCATTCAGGCAACGCCCACTGCTGGTAAGATGTAAGATTTATGCACAAGACACTGACCTACTACAAACACAACTCTTACCCAGACCTCCCGTAACATTCATACCATGGACTCTAAACAATTTGAAACTAGACCTAGGACTGACTAAATACAAAAAATCCAATCCGACATCCACACATTCATACAAACACATATTTAAGTCATAACTTGATAAAAATAAAGACACAATGTTTATTTATACGGACGGATCCAAGACAGCTGAGGGCACAGGCGCAGCAGCTGTAATAGGTATAAACACTTTTCAGCTGAAACTAACAAAAAGTACAAGTATTTATTCTGCTGAGCTGCACGCCATTCACCTTGCCCTGGAAAATGCACACCACATTCAACACCCAAAAATAACAATTTTTACGGACTCACTCAGCGCAATACATGGACTACAAAACATGTACAACGACAATCCCATCATTATGAACATACTAGAACTGATAAACCGAACAAATAAAGAAATAACAATATATTGGCTCCCAGGACATGAGGACATAGGACAAAGCAGTCAAGCTGACGTACTGGCTCGGACGACTGCAAGACAAAATCGACTGGACATACACGGAGTTACATTACAAGATATGCAAACTGAAGCCAGAAGATTTACTACAGAGAAGTGGGAGCAAGCCTGGCACATGACGACGGACAACAAACTTCGAGAAATCAAACGAACAGTAAGTGAATGGCCTTCAAGCAAAAGGGATAATAGAAGAGACGAAGTGATGTTATGCCGCATAAGAATTGGCCATTCCCGACTGACAAACTCTTATCTTATGACAAGACAGGACAGACCGACATGTACACAGTGTAACACACCGCTGACTATAAAGCACATACTTACTGAATGTTTACAGCGACAAAACTATGACTTACCTTACAATATGACTGAATTACTCGGCGATGGAAGCAAACATATAGATGAGATATTGAACTACCTAAACAAGACCAACTTACTAACCAGATTATAGCATAAATTTAGAAAGGAAGAAGAGTGAAAACAACCCATAGAGATTTGTTTATATATACCATTATTATTTATATAAAAAATATACCATTGTTTATTTATATACAAAAAATAATATAGAATGCATGTGTGTGTGTGTGTGTGTGTGTGTGTGTGTGTGTGTGTGTGTGTGTGTGCAGGTGTGTACATGTGTGCATGCATATTTGTATGCATTTTGTATTTATATACTTTGAATTTATATTTGTATGCATTTAATGTATTTATTCTATTATATCTTAATCTGTATAATTTGTTCGTATATCCTACTATTTGTATGATTAAAGAAATAAGTAGAATAGTATTCCCCTATGCCTAGAAGTCGAATAAACTATATAAACATAGTGTAATGTATATTTGTATAATTTGATGTATATATATAATAATGATGATGTATATATTGTTGATGTATGTATGTATGTACATATGTGTAATGTTTGTTCTGAGCAAGTCGCTATAGTTGCGAAAAGCTCATAAAATAAATATAAAAAAAAAAAAAAAAAAAAATATAATATAAAGTAGGCGTACCATGGAAGCTGGGTTACAACTATTTAATATGAAGCATGTGTAGCATGGAAAGCCCGGCTACAGATATTTAATATAAAGTAGGTGTAGCATTGCACACCGGGTAACAGCTAGTCCCTATTAAATAAATGAGATTTGCGTTTAATCGGTATTACTGATTTATTTTTATTTCAATTGATGATTTACGAATGAAAAACTGGACGTTAAAATTCAAATCCAATTTAAATTTAAGGCGATATAGATAGAATGAATTAACTATGAAAAGAAGTTATTTGCTGCATAAAATTAATATGACTGAATAATTAAACATTGTACACCACTTAATAATGTCTTCAATTTATGAATTTTATCAATGTTTATTATTATTACAACTATATATATTATATGAGATGAACTAATATTTATTTTAAAAACTGCTTTACTATTATTTAAAGCATTGCAAGTGGAGAATAACATTTTTTGAAAGTATATAATTAAAATAATGCCAGACTAATAATGCTTCCACTTAAGGGACCTTGTGCGATCAAAATAAAGTCATTTTCTTCAATTTATAAATAAAAAAGAAATCAATATTTTTCAATTCTTTATATCAAACATTTTATATGGGATGTTAACGTATAAAAAAAAGTGTGTTTCAATAATTGGAAAACAAAAACGGCTTCGCTGCGTCTGACGAACGGAAACTCTCTTTTTTCTCGGGCGATAGTCTGCAGGCAGCAATTTTTATTCAAGAACGAAAAATTAAAATAATTTCGAAAGAAGAAGGTTAAATCTCGTAAAGTACGTACGGTAGGAATTTTTAGGAAATATTAATTTTTCCGAAAATAGTAAACAATTATTCATTTTCTATTAAAACATCCGTCGAAAATCGGCCATGAGATCTTTATAATAGAAAAAAGAAGTACTTTACAAGCAAATATTATTAGAAGGAAAACTTGAAGACGCCAGAGTATGGCCCGATTTGAAAATATAGTTTGGGGAAAACGATTTTAAACTTTAATAAAATATTCCTGTTCTGAAATATTCCTTTTTTTCTATTTATTTTGTTTTCTTACTTTATTGAAATAAAGATAAAAAATGGGTGTGAATTTTGAAATGTATTGAAGGAGGACCAACAAAAAAAAAATTAAAAAGGGACCAACCAAAGCTCGATCAAAAAATTATCTTAAAATCAGCATCGCGTTCACTCGGCATCCGGACTTCACACGGAAAATCATATTTTATTCCCATTAAAAAAAAAAATGTCTTCACAGAAACACTCTTGGATATCATTTTTTATTAGTTAAGGAAGACTTTTAGCCTATAAAAATGGTAAAAAAAAGTTACAAGGTAGTATTACTTCTTTTTAAAAAAAATAAAATAACTGTATATGTAAAAAAGGACTACGGGAATATGAGAGATGAATTAGTACTAACAAAAAATTGTTTTGAGGCGTATTATTATTTGTTTTTAAAATATTTTAACCAATCCTCCTAAAAATAATTAGAGTATAAATGGCAAAGGAAAGAAAAGTAATGACCAAGAGAAAACTCTTAGTTTGGTTCGTTATTCGCGCTAAAACATGGTTGGTTATTAGAAAAAGTAATCTCAATTATCTCTATACAGTAGATGCAATAAAAAATCTAAAAAAAGGTTTGCTACCGTAATAAATAACTGACGCGAATAAAAATAAACTCACTCAAAAAATAAAAAAAAATTAGAAGATATTATTGAAAATGAAAAAAAACATGAAAGCATAATGAGGATCAATTTTCTATTGGTTCCAGTAGGGAGAGATGCCTGGACTGGATTAATCTCAGCCAATAGAAAAGCCGAAGCAATCTCCTCCCATTTGCCAGCACCAATCAGGGCAAGCAGGAAGATGTTCCTAATGTACTTCTCCCTTAATTTTTCCTTCCTTTTCAATCTCTTTTTCTTCCTCCTAGTACAAAATTCCTATTCAGCCGTTTTCTCGTTTTGGTTGTTTAAACTTAGGCTTTACCTTGTTATTTTTTTATATTTTTTTTACGGCGCATCGACGTCTAGGCCATTAGCGCCAACATCCAAGATGCAGCGAGGAATTTTCCCAACGAGCCGTGGTATGAGAAAATTCCTGCCGCCGGTGGGCCCCCCGCTTATGAATCTAATGGGCTAGTCACTAGACCACGGGAGACCCCTGCATACTTTCTTACATTAAACTTAGCAATAAAGTGAAATATGTTGAAAATCTCATGTTAATCTGGTGTTGCAGGGTTTGTCAAAGAAACGATCTCTCCAAGTAAAGGCAACCCCCTCCCCCACGAAGATTTGGCTACGTTCAATTGAAACCTATTCCGAATCACACAATAGACCAGGGCACATCTGTGAAAACGGAGCTGCAATTGAGGGAGGGAGGGCACGCTCATTTTTGCGGGAATATCTTCTCAACATTTCAAATAAAAATAAATGGTTTATGCGTAAATCAAAGATATCTCAGAACTTTTTTTTTTTAAATATAACTAAATAAATTACGATTTTTTTAACTTCTTTCTCTCAGAGCTACGGAAGTATTCAGGCTAGAGATTTACCCAAGGCGTCAAAAGATCCGTAAAGACATTTACACAAATATCCTATAATCTAGAAATGTTGAAATAAATGCATTTAGGTCCTTCGTAATTCAGGAAGCAAGTGCTTATTAAATAGTAAAACATTCTACAAAAATTAGTTTAAATCGGTTTCATACGAGTAGTTTTTGTATAATAAATTTTGCAATTGAGAAATTAGTTTATCGTTTAAATTGTTACAAAATCCGAACGACATATTTTTAATATGTTTTGAATAAAACTAATGCATCAAGCTTTTAAAAACATTTTACAGAATAAAAATATGGCATTTTATGAAATTCACTTCGAATCTTTTGTCGAAAATCTCTAGCGAGAAAACTTTCGGAGTTGAAGGAGCAAAATAAATACATAAAAAACGAGATTGGTTCACACTTTTAAAAAAAAAAAAATATATGATCTAGATATTTTTGATTCAATGAAAAATTAGCTTGCCATTCAAAGCGAAACAAGGAACAAGGAAAATAATGATATGGAAACACATTAAAATAACGCAGTTTCTGCAATTAGGTATGTTTATAAATTTTTAAAACAAATTTTGATTCCCCTTTTCTACCATCATGCTAGAAAATAAGTGCATTCTTCGAATTGTTTTGCATCGTTGCTGTTAAGGCTAGTGACAAAAGAAAAATGAGAAGGTCCGTAATCGCCTTTCTGTTGGTAGTATCGTTTTCGCTAAAATAAATAACTACTGGTACTGATATTAGGTTTAAATTGTATATTTCTTTTTCTTTTTTTTTTTTTACTAGCAAGTCAATGAAATATCGCACGTGAAGATTGATGATTTCGATAATCTGGCACGAACGCATAATCGAAATGTTGGGAAGAAGATGCTAACCGATTATTTTGAATAGTTGAGAAAATATCAAATTTAACAAGACTAAGTTGACTTAATAATACGATTAAGTTAGGAGCAACCAACATTTTATTCAGTCGAATTGACTTTCTCTTCAATATGAAAAAAGCATTTATTTTATTTTGATCGACGTAAAATACTTTAAAAAATGCTAAAACGTTTTTATGTTTTTTTTTATTTTTTAATATTAAATGCAATTCGCCAAAGTTGCGGTTCGTAAAACCAATAATTAATCATTTTTTAATAAAAATAAATTTTCATTTCCTATTAATATATAACTCTATGATTCACTTTTTATTGTCAGTTCGTTATTGATAATTGAAAAACGTATGTATCTACTATATATTTGTCACATTATTTTATAAAAGATTCTCTTTACTAATTTTTTTGTATATTTAAACTGTACAAATTCTATTCCTGTAGCCACATCCGAATAAAATATAATATATTTAACGGCTGTATGAATGGCCAAATTTTCAATTCGTATATATATATATATATATATATATATATATATATATATATATATATATTGAAAATTCATTTGCCCGTCTGAGATTTAAACGCAGATGCTCCTGTTTTGCCTTTTCTGAAAAACATATTTCTAAAAAATAAACTTTTTAAAATGAAATCACTGAGTGTAGTTATCGTCCACCGAATTATTCAGTGGTTAAATAAATTGTAGACCTATTAGGCGTAGCTTAGAACGTCTCATATGGTCAAAGATTATTTGAGTGTTGTATTCTTCCCGGGATAAGTTACTGATGTGTAGAGTCTAAAAAGCCATAACATGTTTTATTTTCAAGTAAGATTACTACGTATTTGTTTAGTTGTAACTTACCGATATGTGTGTAGTTACACTGAGCGATTCGCTTGAGTAGATGATGCTGTTGGATAAATTATTTAAAGATTAAATTCCTCTTAGGGAGATCTACCTTTAGCCTTGTATGACAATAACATTGTCTGACTTCAGATAAATATGAGGCTATTACATCCGACTGAATCTTTGCTTCATTGAATGAATTGACTTCATGAGATCCATGAAGCCCATCGTAATTTTGATAAGCGGTAGCGTACGTTGGAAGGATAAGGATTTTTTAGGCGACAGTCAACTGTAGGATTATTCCGTCCTTGAGTTGGATTTTTCCAAGACCCAAGATGTTGATTCCTTTTTTTAGATATATATCGGCAGCACACCAGAACACGATGGGATATAGATTTAGGTAAATAATCTAAGGGGTTAGGTCCGCCAGTAAATTTACTGTTGTCATAGCTGTCGAGCCAAAAAGCGCTCAAAACTTGATTTTTTGTAGTATTTTTTCCGAACACATTTGCCTTAAATATATGTTAAATACCTCGTGAGAGTGCCATTTCTAGAGTTTTAGGCCCCCACCGTTGATTGCAGGACGGTGTTACCATTGAAGTACTAGAAACGAAGAAAATTTCCCAAATCCTCAGGTACCAAAATCGTTCCTTTAACTTTACTTTTTCAGACCGACAAGGTTGACGCATGTTTTTCTTGTTTTAGTGGGATGTTCGAAGGGCAAAAAAAATATTTTAGTATTTTTCGAATTGCCTTCATGGACGGGGATACTGAAAATGTAAAAAAATTACACGTATCAAATTTCGTTTTGTCATATAGCTTTTGTGTCTCTCTAATTTCGGGCTTAGATATTCCGTGGGCGTGTATAGAAAGACCCCAGACTGAAATTAGCTACATAAGTCTGCCTACTTTGGTGCTAGAGGTGAACCCACTCGGCAAATGATTAACAGACAGACGCGCGTTATCTTTATGCAAATATTGGAATCAAATCGAAGACGGATTTTTTTTTTTTTTTTTTTTTGCAGTACTCAAGTCATTGTTGACTGCAAAAAATGTCTAAAGTGATCCGAGTGAAAAATCGTGTCCTAGTTGAAATATTGTTGAATTCAAACGACAAAAGTGTACTTTCGGTATGCGAGTATTTGACAGATCAATTTCCAATAGCCGATGAGCATATTTCGTTACTCCTAAGGAAATGACCTCAAACTGCTGTGCTGAAATTTAAAAAAAAGTTGGCTGAGGTAGGAGTAGATGTATTTTTTTTAATTGGTTTTGACCCCTTGAGCCCAGCCGAGTGCAGTTCAGAGGCGGCGGCGACCACAAAAAGAATTGTCATGTGAGTGACTTATCAATGCCTTCATTGTAGTTATAAGACTGGCAAGTGTGCACAATTTCAGGTTTCTAAATCAAATGTTATTGAGTTTTGAGCGCTTTTTGGCGGTTTTTGACCACGGTGCATCGGTGAGCTACCCAGACATTAGAAATCAGGCTCAGTAATACCTTAACAGTGGCTTGATAATGACGTACTTACGTCGAAAACGCTCGCCCACAGTACTCTCGCCGATCCCGACGACGATCTCTACCAACATGTCTGATTTCGATTTACATCACTAATCTACAAAAAATTATTACTAATTATAATTAGTAGATAAATAATTATTTATCCAAACATTCCAGTCATTAATAAGATTAATTTTCGACAGATTGATTAGCAGACCGACTGTAATGTAACGCAGCTATCCACTCTAAATCGGGGAAAACCAGCTTAAAATATTAATACCAAAAGTCGTTACCTTTATCATGGGAAGACTTCCTATTTTTTTTTATTTTTCTTTATATATATTTCAACACTATAATATCTCTGTTTATTTCCCCACACATCACAAGACCATATTGGCATACAACGGTGAGACTCATAACTACTATATCGACGGCCACAGGGAATAGGTTCGTATTAGGGAAAATGGACAAAGTGCACTTGGTTATATCCTAAGGCTCATAAATAGTGTAAATAAGTAACTCTTAGCCCTGATCGTTTCCGAAAATAGTGTGTTGTCTACGTTAATTTTCTGTAGAGCTACACAGAATAGTAGAGATTTTGAACTTAACAAGTTATTCCCTGTGGCCATTGATAAAGCAATACCAATTAATTGATATTTTTCAATTTGTTTCAACACAAAATCTCAGTAATTAAGAACGTTAAAACATATTTAAAGCACCTCTAAAATGTTTGTCGGAGCATGCTCTTTTAGCAAGTGGCCCTTTCCTCTCTCAATAGGTAAATATTTGTGTGATTTGTTTTATAAATGGGAGACAATTATTAAATATATTATTGGGACTCATTAATATGATAATTTAAATAATTTCACAGAAGGTGTGTTTCTGCAGTCTTATATTAAATGAGAACATGCCTTCTGAGTGATTATCTCATATGCATGAATCAATGTCAGTAAGGTTTAATCTGTATAAGATTAAAGAATCGCTGTCGGTTCATGAAATTACATTCTAAAAGGGGCTTTTAACAGAAAGAGGCGATCTCTGATTCACTTTAATGACTCGGCTGAGATGTATTCCAGACTGATAGCTTCTTGTTAATGAACTGTTATTGGATGGGAGTTCTGAGAAAGCTAGATTTACCTTGAAAGGGGTTTTCTCGGAGACCCGTCATCAAAACTCAACCAGAATAATTTCAGCTCCCAAAATTCTAGATCGACGTGGACTCATTGTGTTTAAATAACTTCATATGATGCGGACAAGATATATGAGTAACACTTAATTTTTTTATTCTATTTGCTTGCACCCTGGAGGCTTATACAGTAAATTGTCCCCGATTTACAGTGGACTCTAAACCCAAATAATTATAATCAACAGACGGGGAATTTTATGAATATAGGACATTACAATAAATGAATAGCCTCTAGATATAGCATGGGTCGAGTTGTCAAAGTTTGGCTCAATGTTAGATATTTTATTCGAGTGTCGTCGCCCAAGAGCTGGGGGTAGCCTTTAATGGATACCTACAAAGCCTAGTGGCGTGAGCGTAGTACTCACTACACTATCTCCTTTCTGTTTCGTGTGTTCATGAATCAAGCATCTCTATAGTATCCCACTGGCTGGTACTTACGTAAAAATAATATTTTTGTGTTAATTAAAACGTTATTTGTAGTGATACTTCGTTCAATGCGTCCAATAAAAGATTATCGTTTTGAATCGTTACACCATTAGGGATTCTCAGATTACAAATAATTAATTAACGACGTAGGGGGCGAGGTTAGCTCAGTGGTAGAGAAACCCGAGCGCCCACTGAAATGGATACCTGCAAATGGCAAAATCAGGCGGCCGGAGTATAGTACTGGCTATACTATCTCCCTAGTGTGCCATATGGCTAAGAATCGGATACCTCTACAGTCTGCCCCTCCTGGCCTGTTACGGGACTTATCAAGAACAGCCACAATCTAAAACATGTAATACAACTTAGACAGCAGATAGACTCAATACCATTTCGCCTACACGATATTGGATTGACTTAATTTGAATCACTTTTTTTACAATAGCGCTCTTAGAGTAAATCAACATTGTATTGGTTGTACACCTTACGTTAAGGTGTAAAATAACTTCAAAAGAAACACTACAAATAAATAATTTCAGGTATTGCATAGAAATTTTGTTGTAACACTACAAACAACAGCTTTCATGGTATTCATGAAAGTATTATTATTATTTACTGGTGATGCTCCGTATCTAAGGCGAATAGCATTATGAAAATCTAAATCCCATAAATGCTCACGTTTATTAATAAAATATATTCGTTATCTAAAACTTTCTCAACTCCTAAGGTAACCAAAATTCATATATGTTAGTTTCTAACATCTACAATAAGGTTCAAATGAATAAATCGTTTCTAAGTACCCGATATGAACATTAGCCAAGAAAACAAGTTGTATTCACCTTTCTCAAGAACGATACAGATATCTCATTAAAAATGGTTTCGTTTGGTTCCACACGTTACAAAACCTACAAAAAGTGTACTCCAAGCCTCTGAACGGAAATTTCACCGAAAAATCATGTTCGAATCGGCGGATTCTGCTGGTTAACGTTTTTGACCTTTGGAATCACACAATGTATTTGTGAAAGTTTCTACTCCGCATTTTCAAATTGCGTCAGGAGGTCGACCTCAAAAGCGGGTACCACCCTATGGACGAAGAGAGGAACGTTTATGGGCATAATAATTCGAATATATTAAAAATTCCATTACTTCTATTACGACAATACGAATACAATAAACAATTTAAAGGGAAGTGAGTTATCTTAAACGTTTATGAATTAATTGACTTGATGGCAAATTAAATTACTGGGAAATGGAACTTGAATGAAAATAAGTAAAGAGATAATTGAAACAAAGAACTGGAAATTGGTTAATCAAATCCGTTATTTCAAAAACAGACCATTCGGAGAAGTTGCTAATTGAATAGTTAGATAGAGTTTGGGTTTAAAAATACTTTCTAATGTTTTCATGCAAATAACGAATAATGAAAAACAGCAACAGCTCACTCTCTTTGAAATCAGACAAGACAATTACTATTCGTTTAATTGCTTCCGACCAGAATGGTGAGCTCGCCAGATGTTTTTTTACGTTCTTCTTGTTAATTAACAGCGCACTACATGGTAGGTGCAGTTTGTTGTTTTCCTCTTTGCATATTGCGAGAAATCTACATAGAAAATACCGAAGAGTTTGGATTGAGGGATAGCAACGCGGACCAGAAGGTTCAAGCGAGTTTGTCCTTCTTGTCAGGAACGCATCAATTATTTTTGGAAATTTAATAATAGCGCCAAAAAAGGTTACTTATTGTTCTATGGATTGGTTTCTACAATTCTAAAAATTACCTACACTTGGGGAATTAGGTTTGGCAGATGAGGCCATGCATTTTGTATCCTGAAGATAACAAATTAATTCTGGATATGATTATTTATTTTATTCGTCTGTGGCAGAAGGTCTTATCAGTCCAGACGTGGCCGTACCTGCGGAAGGTTCTCTAATGATAGGCTGTAACCATATTTTATTTTATTGTATTTAGTTTAAGTGCTCCTGAAGAGGCGTCACACATCACACGACGCGAAACATGCAGAGCGTAATAAATGAGTAGAGAAGAAAGTAAGTGTTTTTATTTAATTGACCTACTGCCACAGACGAATATATTGGATAAATAGGGTCACTATCTTATAATATGATCATTTATTTATTGGTCTTTTCGAGCCTGCAAATGTGTGATTTACTCTTTTGAACGTTGCATAATGGGTAGAACCCATCAACAGTTCTGTGAGTCTTTAATAATTAATATTTACATATATGTATAGATAAATGATGAAATTATAATGAAAATTTAAAACTATTAAAAAGTGAAACCCTATAATTTACAAGGGTACAGATTATTTCACTTCACAGTAGCTCATACACGTTTTTCCTTATGTTTGTCTTAGATGTCTATGTAAATATTTATGTGTGCAAGGTATATGAGAGTTGTGATAATGTGAGGACTGTAAAAAGTTCGTTCATATCATTTGGTAGGTTTGTTCTGCCTCGTTGCTTGCATTCCGTTAGTATGACACACGTTGGTCTGTCCTGCTTTGTCATTAAATGGCGGTGTGTCAGCAACGTGTGCCCGATGCGGAGTCTGGGGATAACTACTTCTTCACGCCTTGTGGCTCGGTTGCTGGAAGGCCAGGCACACCATAGTTAGTCCAAGTGATGTTATCTTTTATGTGCTATTTTTTATTCGTTACTACGTCCTCTACTGTCAGTACTTTAATGTCTACTGTACACCTTGCCGTAGCTTGTTTCGCATGTAAATGGGCCTCTGTGTTCCCTGGGATGTCCATGTGTCAGAAGTATTACTTGCACGTCGTAATTTTGTAAGTTATGTATTCTTTGAAAGATTTGTTGTCATTTTTGTGTGAGTTTCGTAAATTTTGTTGTTGTCGTAGAGTAGAGAACTTAAAGAATCCGAACATATTATAACAGTTTTGTTTCGGGTTAGAGTTCTGTTTCTTACAGCCAAAAACATTCCTTGAAGTTCTACCGAAAACACGGTTGATTTATTATGTAATTTAGAGTCGAAATTAGTGTTTTCTATGATAGCTGCCGATCCAGTGCCTTCTCTAGTTTTTGATCCGTCTGTAAACGCTAGGAATGCATCTGGATACTGCGATGGAAAATAGTTAAATTGGTTGTTGTAGAAATGATTGGAGAAAGGATTATTGGTATTGAATTTTGTCAATATTGAATTTTGTCAGGACATGATAAAAATGATTCTATTCCCTTGTTAGAATTAGCTTACATTTTCCAAACCCGCATACAATTTTTCACATAATACAAAAAAAAAAATTATTATAATTTTTCTGTACCACATAGCCAAATTCATCAGAAACAAGTGGGTGAAATTTAAATATGTATATATATATATATATATATATATATATATATATATATATATACATATTTATATATTTAACTATATATATATATATATATATATATATATATATATATATATATATATCGAATGTGAAAATCACTACTTTTCAGAGTGAAGTCAGCTGATTTGACCTTTTGAAAATTTCGAGAGTTTTCCGTCCATCGGTCTAACAGCTATCAGTATAGATTAAAAATTAAAAATGAGTTTTTTCACATTTGATAATTTGCATTTGTATCGACGATATGTATAAATCATTTTCAGCCGATACAAACCTATATATTCTGATTTACGTACGTTAACTGACGATAGCTGAATATTAGTTTGCAGAGATAGAAGAGTTACAGCAAAATAAATACTCAAAAGTAACTTACCCTTCAAATGGCAACATACGTCTGAGAGACGCATAGGTAGGTATAGTATTTTTGCGTATTGTGGTGTTTAGAACCATTTGTAAAATAAAAACTCCAGTGTACGCTCACTTTAGATAATTTAAATAACGCTAGTGAGATTTTAACCCGATCAATTGCATTTTGTGGTAGTAGTATGGCACCTACTAAAAAGTACAACGCCTAGTAGACGCGTGTTACTAATAGCGCTCACTTCCATGTTCGTCGCACAGACGTGTATTACTTGAAACGACTTATTTACTACAACTGAGGTACGAAGCAAACCAACAATAACCATTTAAAACAAAATGTATTTAATTTCCCTCTCTATTTATATTTTATTTCGAAACCAATTGCACATTTCATTCCCAACGTTCCTGTTGTCAATGAGTTTTCTGTACTTGAAATAGTAAATGAATAGATGAACATAATTTGAATCATTGGCAGTCTAAGAAAAAAAAAGGGGGGGAATTCTGCCTAAAATTCTAAAATGTAAAAACAAATATTGATTTCAAGCATAAAAGATAATGACGTTTTTTTTGTTTGCACATTAAAAAAAGCGTTACTGTAAAGTTGATTTAATCGAGGAACGCTGCTCAAAATTCAGAGATCTTTTAAACAATAAACTGGCATTTTTATAACTCAACAAAATCATGCATTGATAATTTAGATAAAATCGTAGCCAATTATTCACGGAACAGAAGATCGAGACGGTGGACGCTGGAAATATTTCAATATATGATTCCGGTCAGGCTTGTAAATTCTGTGGCATTCTACACAAGCAATGGCAGATTATGATTACATAAAGTCTCTAATAAACAGTTTAATTAAAAAAAAAAAAAAAAAAAAAAAAAAAAAAAAAATTGTTTGTAAATTGCTGAACATCCAAGATAACGTCAAGAATTGGCAGGCTTCAGGAAATTTGTGATCATTTTCCCAAATAGAAAACACGCCGCCAAAGTCCATACTCAAAAGTCCGACTCGCAGGAACTGCATCATCTTAGCGCGGTTCCGTTCTTTTTTTTTTTTTTTTTTTTTTTTTTTTACGGCGCATCTACATCTAGGCCATTAGCGCCGGGCTATCTATCTATAGGTTGCCGCCCTTTTATAATGCCAACAGCACGTGGTTATATATGTGTCTATTTATATATATATAGACACATATATATATATATATATATATATATATATATATATATATATATATATATATATATATGTATATATATATATATATATATATATATATATATGTATATATATATATATATATATATATATATATATATATCGAATGTGAAAATCACTACTTTTCAGAGTGAAGTCAGCTGATTTGACCTTTTGAAAATGACGATTTCCCGAATTCTCGCCCATAAGGGAGAAAACGTCGTTTTATTGTTTTTTTGAGACAAACGTACTTTTTAGAAACATAATCGTTGTAGCTCCGTCCCAGGTGATACTACTAGAAAGGGAGTGAAACCAATCGAAAGCTGAGTAAATTTACTATAAGACTAGTTGGGAGTAAACGTAAAAATGAATGAATGTAAGTATGTATATCTTACAAAAAGAAGACAATTCTAAATTTCCTGACATTTTATTGATATTTCTTTCCAGCGTTACTCCTCAATGGGCAGGATCTGAGATTTCCGGGTTTTAGAAAAACTTCCTCATTTAACCAGCTTTCCATTCATGTATCACAACCCTGGGTTATTGAAGTATTTGAACGGTTTAAGTACAAAAGTTTAAAAAAACACATGGATCTGTGAAAAGAAAATTATATTTTTCTCTTCAGTTTATTCAAAAAGCTGAAGGGAAATATTTATTTTTATAAATATTTACATAAATATTAAGTAAATGTTTACTTAAAACAATAAAAAAAATTACTTCCACGAATATAAAAAAAATTCCTAAAACAGTAAATAAATAAAATACACATTTGTTTTGAATTTGTTAATTCAGGTAACTAATACTGGGTCCAGGAGGCGGCCATTAAGGAACCCCAACCATACATTAACCTCAAAAATTATTATTTTTACCTAGATCACGCATTTGAACACATTTTTACAGGTACTTATATTTAGAAAACAAATGCTTTACCTTAAATTAATACTGATGGCTGCGCTTGTGAAACTCACTGGGATTCTGAGCCCATGCGTTTTTGTTGTGGTAATTAAAAATTCTATCCCTCATAAATAATTTGTACATAGTCCTGTAAAAATGTGTTCAAATGCGTGATATAGGTAAAAATAGTAATTTTTGAGCTTAATGTATGGTTGGAGTTCCTTAATGGCCACCTCCTGGACCCAGTATTAGTTACCTGAATTAATAAATTCAAAATAAATGTGTATTTTATTTATTTACTTTTAAGATTTTTTTTTTATATCCGTGGAAGTAATTTTTTTTATTCTTTTAAGTAAATATTTACTTAATATTTATGTAAACATTTATAAAAAAAATATTTCCCTTCAGCTTCTTGAATAAATTGAAGAAAAAAATATAATTTTCTTTTCACAGATCCATGTTTTTGTTAAAACTTTTGTTCTTAAATCGTTCAAATACTTCAATAACACAGGGTTGTGATACATGAATGGAAAGCTGGTTAAATGAGGAAGTTTTTCTGAAACCCGGAAATCTCAGATCCTGCGTATTGAGGAGTAACGCTGGAAAGAAATATCAATAAAATGTCAGGAAATTTAGAATTGCCTTCTTTTGGTAAGATATACATACTTACATTCATTCATTTTTACGTTTACTCTCAACTAGTCTTATAGTAAATTTACTCAGCTTTCGATTGGCTTCACACCCTTTTAAGTAGTACCACCTGGGACGGAGCTACAACGATTATTCTTCTAAAAAGTACGTTTGTCTCGAAAAAACAATAAAACGACGTTTTCTCCCTTATGGGCGAGAATTCGGGAAATCGTCATAGAACATTTTTTGTTCCCCTAAGGGTCCTCTATCACCCCTCACAATATGACTAGACATTTACGGGACACCCTGTATATATATATATATATATATATATCAGAATCAGTCCCGTAACAGGCCACAAGGGCCCAGAGGGGCAGATAATGTAGAGGTATCTGATTCTTGACCATACGGCACACCAGGGAGATAGTGTGGTCAACACTATGCTCCGGCCGCCTGATTTTCCCCTTGGTTGCTTCAACTGGTAGAGTCATTAGCACCCAAGGTACCCATTATTAATTAAATTAATTAAAGGCTGGGTGAGCCTAGGGACGATCTGGGACCCTAAGTCCAACTCTCGAACGGCAGCACTAGAAGAAAAAATCTTTAGTGCGCGCTCGGGTTTTGAACCTGGTCCTCCAGTTCATTAGTCGAGTGCTCTACCACTGAGCTAACCTCGTCCCCACATATATATATATATATATATATATATATATATATATATATATATATATATATATATGTATATATATATAGTGAGTAATGTTAACTGCGGCCAGTATTGAAGCTGAATTGAATTAAACATGCAAATAGTATAAAGTTGAGCTCTTAAATTGTTGAAATTTTAAATTTTTTCAAGCAGCCAAAAGAGGCTACACTGCAAAAAATATATATATACCTGGTAGTAGTTAGGATTGGAAAAGTTTTCTACTTCAGGGCTACGAACTTTGAACTCCTAGTATGAGATCCAAGAAGTTTTTCTCAGTATTATCTTCAGGGGTTCTTGACAGTGAACACAACAAGCCAACCTTCCTTAACACTCCACTTACACTGTCTCATTATCATATTATAATTTATGGTTCATTATTAATACACATTTATTTGAAAGTCTCTACTGGCAAGATTTTTTTAAATTATATTTTTCATAAATACTACCCTTACCTCCATATTTTGAATAAATCATACAACAATCGAAGCAAGAAAACTGAAGTAATTTTTAGCGCGTTTTTTCCCTACCTTCGTAGCGTTAAGATGTCTACCGAATGATGCTACGCAGAAGTCCCTACTTGAAAGTTTCGAATTATATACCATATGAACTTACATATTTGTTTGTTTACACTCAACAATGGTCCGATATGGATAAGATTTGGTGAAAAAATACTTTGTTTCAAACATGGTCATGTTTCACTAACCGGGTAAATCCGGCATCAGAAATACTGTTATCGTTTTGGCATAATTTCAGACCGAGGTATCGGTGCTTAATAACAAAAAGATTTGGTAGAGCTCTCTACGGCCTCTTCTTCTCAATTTTAAACATCATTATTTCCGTGAAAGAAGGTAAGTAAATGAGAAACATGTCGCTGTACCATGTGCATTGCGGCACCTAAAATCTCGCTTATCTTCGAGGTGTCATAAGATTTGGTGTTACAATTTTTCAGGGTATATAAAGAAAAGAAAGTTAAATTTCTTTTATGAGCTATTTTTCATTTATGTCCTTTTTTTGTTGGGTTAATAGAACAAATCATTCGGTACTAACACAGAACTAATTGTAAACCGAAAATTGGGTAACTAACCCAAATAATATTTAATTTCTAATGGTTAAATGAAAACGATATGACATCACCAAACAGACGTCAAACTAAAATCAAATAAAAAAGTGGTACAACATTTCCAAATGACGCCAGCGATTAGAAGAGAAGTACGCAAAAATGTCGCAGTTTCTGCGAGTCGGCCGTTTTTTTCAACATTTAAAATAATTGAGGAGATACATAGTTAAAGGTGAGATAAACGTGTTAAAGAGGACGGTTATACTAAATGATTTTGACGTTATTTAGGACAAAACTCTTTCGTCTAATTTAAAAGGTCAAGTTCGTTAACCAGTAGAATCCGTCGACTGGAAGATGGTTTTCGGAGTGAAATTTACTCGAAAAAAATCGGAACGCTAACGTTTTCGAGTTTATACGCTAGCAGGTAATCGTCTTATAGATTTCTTAAGATAGTAACACTAATAAAACCATTTTAAAAGCGATATCTGTAGCCTATTACGAGAAAAAGTGATACAAATAATTTTCCAAACTATTTTTCCCTTTCTTTTGAACGGGGTTTTCCAGCTGTTGATCTAACGTGTTAATTGTTTCTTGCTTAATTGCATTTAATAATAAAACGAGTATATGACTAAAACAAGGTAAGAAAATGAACAACTTTTTTATAGTTTTTCCAAAAGCAAACGTTGAGAAGGTGTGGGGGGACTCGTCATGATGCTGCCAGTTTCCTGTTGTGGTGCTTAAATCAATTTTCTCTACGAGATTTTATTTTATATTTTTCGCGAAAGAGGAAACCAAACCAATGAATGCTACTATTCCTAATAGCACTAGACTTATGAACGGGACCGCACTAAGATGACGCAGTTTCTGTGAGTCGGGATTTTTTTACCTTGAATAAAATTATTTTTAATTTGCTACTTTCCAAACAATAGTTGTCTTGTCACATAACTGTAGTCAATTCATAGTTATTGTAAAAATATTATTCTGTTGAGATTTTTATATTGAATCCCTCTCCATTTCTCAAACAGTAAAGCCACTGTCACCCACTTTTATCTGCGAATAAACTCTGGCTGCTATTTGTTTAGGGTTGTTTGTTAATTTGTTTAATGTCGATCTACGTCCATATTTATACATTCAGCAAGCGCTGCGGAATTCCAAATATTATTAAAATCCATAAATAATGGATCTACAAGCGTTTGGTTTGATGTTTTTGATTAAATTCTTCTACAATTGATTCAAAATTAGATCGATCATTTTCATTCTTCAAAAATGTTTCCATAGTGGTCATACCACATCAAGGTACTTACTATCTCTTAAATACTGATCATTATGAATAGTATATCGATGTCGGTAAAATCATGGGTGGTATTTTTATACCCTTTTCATGCGCTGTTTCTATGATTAGATTGGTACTGCTGGTGGCATTACACCTTTCTTATGGCGTGGGAGTCATATCTATTTATATTTTACAATTGCTCCAAGTGATGAATTGTATATGACTATAATGTACTATATATATATATATATATATATATATATATATATATATATATATATGTGTGTGTATATACAGGGTGATTCAGGTCTAAGTAGCCAAACTCTAGGTGATTCTAAACATATATATATATATATATATTCATGCATACCTATGGAAACTATGCATACTTAAATAGTTAGGTTAGGAGAAGAAATATTTCATTGGTGAGCTGAGAACGATAGCTTATACTTTTATGATATTCAAAGTGTTATAAAACATTAATTTTAGTGATTGAATAGGACGTATATGTTAGTTAGTTCCGGCTTTTAGCCGTTAATCTAAGGTTTACTATAGAATAATAAAATAAAAAATCAATCTATATATTAATTTTATTAAATTTATTTAAATTTTAACGTCCATTTATTATTAACTACGAATTTTAGGACGAGTTATCTATAGGTTACCACTCTTTTCTAGCCAGGATATGGGTGATGCCTTTTCTTTTTTCGAAAGAAAAGCCACCACCCCTAGTGAGAATCGAACCCACAACCTTTGGCACGGAGTGTTAAGAGCTTACGCTTTAACCGTCACGGCTACCGGGTCTCCTTTATTAAATTTGAAACACTTGACAATACTGTTTTCGAAGGTTTAAAATGAAACAAATAATAGACATTTTTCTTCTATATAGAAACGTGCTGGGGTAGGACAGTTTCTTTAGGTGCGGGTTTTCTTCGTAAATGTTGTAATTTTTTTTATTATGAAATATTTTGACTTTTATGAATGAAAATTCATTTTTAGCTGATATAGAAACAAGAAGTTATTTTATTCGACATTTTTGTATTGTACATATTGTCTTATAAAAGCATAGCACTGAAGGAAAGCTCCAGATTAAAAAAAAAAGTCTTCACATTTTCCTTAACGAAATGTTATATTTAATGCTACCGAAGTAAGTGAGGCATATTTTAGTGAAAATCTTCAAATATTTCTGATGTTTCTAGACACTCTGAAATGAAGGCTCCTCCAGAAAAGAGAATGAGTGCGGAATAGCACGAAATAACATTTTAACGTCAAAGCATTCCTTGTTTTACTGTTCTTGTATTTTCTTAAAACAAACGGTTGCAGGAATTGGATCGTAAAATCTTTACGTCCCCTTCAGATATTCGGTTTGCTAGGTGGGTCAATGCTCTTTTCTGAGCTCCAAAACTCCCTTCTTTTTTAGAAAAATATTCTTATTACCTCATACGAGAAATGATAAAAATACAGTAAATATTACTGGGATGTGTTAAACAAAAATTAATGAATGAGCTAATTTTCATACATTCAAGTAAATTCCTTGGACAATTTACAAGGAATTCTCAAGGATTATTCTATATTTAGATGCCACCTTATGGAGTAGCACTCGTTGCTCATTTATGAATCTGGGGGTCCTGCGTTCTCTACTTAAAAAAAATATCCTCCCTCAAGAAATCTTGCTAATCCTTTGATTTGAATAAATGAATTTTTGGCTGTCTTTGAGAATAGTGTGTGTGGATCTTTTAGGATATGTGTGTATGTGACAGTACTATGACAGGCCCGTGATTTTGCCGACAGAATTTAATACATAGTTAGTAAGTACCTTGATGCGGTTGACCACTATGAATGCCGGTCGTCTCAACATATATATATTCCGGCCGGTCTGTCAGTTACCTGTAAGACTGTTAAGGCGGCTGGAATATATACATGGTGAGGCGACCGGCTTTCCGGCGGACTGTTCAGGTCTAATTGACAAGCCTGCCTGACCGTGTATAGCCAGCGGATCCTGTGGAATTCAAATCATTCTCCAAGTAGTCCCTCAGAAGAAGATCATCCAGCGACTATCCGGACATCTCCGATCTGTACTCTCTCATTACAATAATGTTAGGCCTCTAATGTTTACTACGTGCAGACCCAGACCAGCGTAAAACACATAATAGTTCTGAACAACATGGGTGGCCGTTTCCACAAAAGCATAGCCTGCTAGGGAGAGAGTCAACACATAATTTCCGCGGCCTGTTGACATTCTAACCGCAGTCGGAAGTACGCTAATGTATGAGCATGAACAGGCTGAACAAAGCCCCTTCTAGTATTGTACTTGCGGCAGCGGAAATTCACTGAGTTGAGGCTGATGATCGCTACAAACAACTTCATATGTAACATTCTTTAAACAGTTAAATATACTAACAAAAAATAGCCTAATCCCCAACTAATTTCTTGATCAGACAAATATGCTTTTGGTAGACATATATTTACTACCACATAAAGAAGGACAAAGGGCATAATGATTCTCTATTATCAGTTGCTGGAACTGAGGTGTAAAATGTAAGGCGAGTAATGATAAAATGTTCGAGAAAGCCAGTCCTGGTTTTATTTCCTTGAACTAAGTGACAGTTCAGGGCTGATCGAACAACTTGGCGGACTTCTTAACTACAGTGTAGTGACACTTTCCAAATAAATTCTAATTAAATACTGATTAACTTGGAGTGATTTTAAACCAGAGCAGGTTCCAAGACAATTTCAGTCTCAATTCAATGTTCAAGAAACTAGATTCTCAAGCTACAGGAAACTACATAAATTGTTAATGAAACGCTTAAATGATTTTACTCAACTCTGTATCTATTTAGCACGTTTCCTCCATGAAGGAAACCTACTGTTGACGTCGAACTGATGGCGTAATCCGAAAGTGCCGACAAAGAATTTCACAGAATAGGTCCTGAGCTCGTAAAGAATGAAAATAGTGGTATATAAAATCTGTATGTTTTTATATGTTTATATGTATATTTGTGTGCCCCTCAAAAATGATTCGCACTTGATAAAATGTGGTCCAAAAGTACTTTGTCTCAAACGAAAGGTCAGTTACCTATACCATTATAATCAGCAAGCAGTAATAATTCGCGTAAAATAGAACGTCGTACTTACGACTTTTCGTTCTTTGAAAGATCAAAAACGGTTAGAAAATTGTGGTAAGGTGATATAGAGAAGGAGAATGTAAAGGTCAAATGTACCTCATTATAATAGAACCCTGAAGGAACTTATAACATAACGAAATCGAATTTTAAATTCATTTGTATTAGGCATGTATTTAGACGCACGGTAGTGCGTCAGATCAAGTTTCGGCCTACGCACAGTGTGTGTATATTTCACGCCATATTAGAGCCGATTATCACCCTCGTATAATTTTGAACCAGTTATAGATAAACTTATGAAATTGTACACAGGCATTACACTAATAGATGCGAGTAAAATTGGATTCTACTATATATTTGTCAAATACCACTCACTCACTCAATCACTCACTGACCTATCATCGCCCAGCCCAAACCGCTCGACAGAAACTTTTGAAATTTTGCATGGACACTCCCTATATAACGTAGGTACTCACTAAGAAAGGATTTTTTGATATTCGAATTTGTAAGTATTTTGAGAGGGGTTTAAAGTTTGAGTTGGTTAGAACATGCAAGCGTTGCTAGGACGATAAAGAACAGCTGTTACCGTACATTATCTATTTCATAGTATTATTTTTAATTGAGGTTAATTTCCACTATGATGGCATTCCTTAAATTACTAGAAATAAACTGTGATTATGTCCCTCATAGAGTTTACGCCCTGGTGATGGCCCATCCGAGGTAATAATATCCCGAACCACTTACAAATACGTTTAGAGTGTAAAAACTCGCTAAGAAAGGTTTTTTTTGGTATTCAAATGTTTAAGAACTTTTAGGGGGGTTTGAATTAATAAGAAGTTCCTCATCGGCTCAAGAGTGGTTCGATTTTGATAACAGGCTACGTCAAAAAAATCTACCAGCTGTCTGTCTGTGTGTTTGCCCCTTACACAAATCCACACTACTAAACTCGGTACACATGTAGATCTTAATCTGAGGAGTGTCGTAGGCTAAGTCGAAAACGTCTACCAGCTGTCTGTCTGTATTGTTCCCTATAAAAATCCACACAGTTAAGACACAAAACCCACGTGGCATAGGTCTTGATTGTATCTGTATTTTTGTTCTTTATACAAACCCACACTGATTCACAGATTTTGATCAACTGGGCACACAGGATGGTCTTGATCAGGGGATTGCCATAGGCCAGGTGAAAACGTCTACCAGCAGCTGTCTGTATGTTTTTTTTTTTTTTTTTTTTTTTTTTTTTTTTTTTTTAATTCACACCGTTAGACCGATTTTTACCAAACTTGGCATACATGTATGTCTTGATACGGGGGGGGGGGGTGTTATAGGTTAGGTCAAAGTCGTCTAGGACTCACAGTTGGGAGGCCACGGGTTCATAACATTTACAGATTCGTGTTATTAGATTTTAATAATAATAATTTGGTTTCTAATTTATTTAGGCTTTTCTATATGCAGAAAGTAGGTGTAGCATGGCACGCCGGGTAACAGCTAGTGTTTCATAATTCTACATAGAATAGTTTCTGAGATATAGGCGATGGAAAATTGGAATTTACAGGACACTCACTCATCAAAATTATTATGCACTTTCCAAGAAGCTAGAGGCTTGACAATTTGCAGCAAGATAGTTAGGGAGTTATTAAAGGCAAAATCAATAAATCCTGAAAGGTTTTGTTTGACTCAGCTTCCGTGGCACCCCCCTGCCTTCGAGTTTTGTACTTTTTGTTTCTTCGGAAACCCATCATTCCGTTTGAAACCCATCATGTGGAGTATAAATGAATCGTCTCGGTATGGAGAACTTATATTTGCTATTTTAAGAAACATTTAGACCCAGGAAACGTTTTATGTATATGCCTATTATTTACCTACGGACCTACATCCATAAGGCGACATTATTTAGACACAGCTGTTAATCTGTTTATTCCTTAGACATATCCACATCTTTTGACCAAACTTTGCACACACATAGGTCTGGATACGGGTAGTGGCATAGGCTAGGTCAAAATCGGATACCAGCTGTCTGTCTGCATGTTTGTTCCTTAGACAAATTCACTCCGTTTGACCGATTTTGACCATACTTGGCACACACGTAGGCCTTGGTCCGGGGAATGCACTAGGCTAGGTAAAAAAGATCTTTCAGCTGTCTGTCTGTATGCTTGTTCCAGGCCCTGTCTGTAGACAAGTTCCAGGCCCCTCCCAAAAACAGTTTGCCTCTGAAATTTATGTTATCATAGTATTGGGCCGAACACTATGCAAGTTAAAGCGGCCATGCGGATTTGCACAAATTCGTTAGAGGGTATTATTAGGTTTTTGAAAAGGTATTAAGAGCCTAAAATTTGGCCCGATAATATGATCTCATAACTCTCATAGGCAAACGTTTTTGGGAGGCACCTGGAACTTGGCCTTTTTTTCTAAGTGAGTTTTTTGGGGGGATAGAATTTACAGGTCAATCATTAAAAGAAAATATTTTAATTATGAGGCACTTATTACACAATTTAGTAAAGGAGAAATATAAACCAAAATAAGAATATCTCTGGCTGTTCTGTAAAACTACGTACAATAGAATTGCTGTAAATATTTTTGTTTATATTTTAAAAATTTACTTGTGTATTGAAATTGATCAACTCTATTCATTTTGAGTGGAAATGCATGGTTAATGAACCTGCTATATATTTCATTTTCTTTCGTAAAAACAAAACACCAAAATTATTACTTTCTCGATGCACTAGTCAAAAGTGCAATTAATAAAACAAGCTAAGCACGTCAAAGTGTTGTAAATTAAAATTTATATTTTATTTATAAAGAAGAGTTAAATCATTGTTAATTATAAGCAAGTTTTATTTCAATTGTGGTTCTTTCTGGAGTATTGAATTCATATTTTTCGTTTGCATACATAGGAAGGTAACCTTGACAAATCTCAAACCAAAAATTAAAAACAAATAAACAACAAAGCATTATAATAAAACACTATTTAAATACAAATTGTTGCATTCTGTCATATCTCATAACATTCACAATAACAATTTTTTTTTTTTGTTTTTATTTATTTATTTCGAATTTACAACAATGTATAAGGTACATTTCTAGTAAATTATTGCAAGATTATATGACATGGATGTACATGAGGTGGGAAGCTGCACAGTTGCAGTACCCACAAGACAGAATTTATTTTTTCACAGATCTACACTTTCTAGAGTTGATCTCTTGGCCACTTGCGTTTCAGTCGGCGAATGGGGTTGTAAGGAATGTGCTGGGAGGATAGAGAGTTTATTAAGGAGTTAGGATGGCCGTGTAGGTTCGAATGGAATTTGCGGTAGAGGGATTTGGCTAGAGGATGGATAAAAGGGATATTAAGGTCATT
Source organism: Gonocerus acuteangulatus (assembly GCA_946811695.1). Classification (NCBI taxonomy): domain Eukaryota; kingdom Metazoa; phylum Arthropoda; class Insecta; order Hemiptera; family Coreidae; genus Gonocerus; species Gonocerus acuteangulatus. Next base: position 95,865,501 of record OX328123.1, read on the forward strand.
ATGGAGGGTCAAATTGGAGACATAAAACGGAGCATCCGTTATTTTCCGGAGAATTTTAGACTGCATGGATTGGATTTTGTAGGAGTTGGAAGGCTTTGTGGAACCCCATAGTTGAATTCCGTAAGTAAATATTGGTCTGAGAATGGTCATGTAAATGAGACGTTTGTTTGTTAGTGTGAGATTAGATCGTTTGTCAAGTAAGTGTAGTAATAGTCTGTACCGTCGGCTGAGTTCTTGTCGCTTCTGGGTAATATATGGCTTCCAAACAAATTAATTTGAGATTTTGTTATATCGTATTGTTCTACAGGAATCTCATAGAAACTTTTTTGAATGTTCCATCATTAATTGTTAAAAATTTTATTAATGAGATCACAATGTGATGTTAACTCTGGCATTTAGAATTTCTGAAAAATATCCTATCCTTGAATTAATTCAAAAAACTTGGAAAAGTTGACGTATTATCGAAAATGAACTGAAATGTGCAGACGACTTCAAATGAAATCTTTCTTCGATTTTGGACACAAAATTCTTCAGATAGATAACAATTTTTTTCAATATAAATTCCTTACCACATACATTCCATAAGACTTTTAACTGAACCTTATATTAAAAAATTCCTACTTGGCCCTGGGTGGTGGCAGAGAGTGGGAAGCCCCAGGAAGGCCAGGTATTTCTTGGGATGGGAATATTTTTATTAGGCCACCGTAAAGTGAAATCAGTTAAAAGGACATTTAATTTTTATAATTCTAAAAAACAAAAAAAAAAATTAAATTTCTCATTGTTTGAAACAGATCCTATAAAATGCTGTCTGCTATAAGAATTTTTGTTTATTTATTTTTTAAGCGTCAATACCACAATTATAGGCACGGTCTAGTTAGGACCATGAAGATTGTCAAATGAGACATTATGCATGCTTGGGAAGTCCTTAATTGTAGACAAAAACACTTATAGATTTTTAATGCAGGTGTTTATTCAAAGTATTATAAATAGTAATAGTAAACTTAAAAAGATATCACAATAATAGAGTTATATTTTTATGAACGTACGTACACCTATTTCTTAAATTCCTATAGCTCATGTTTCCATATAGACTAAATAATTTCATGTAAAACCCTATAATATTCAAACAAGTAAAACGAGAAAGTCATGATATAAGCAATAAATATATAATATGTAAGGAAGGATTATGTAATATGTAAGAATTGATTATGTATTATTGTCTTATTGTTTAACTCGTTGTATAATGTATAATTAATTACATAATCGGATGATTATGCACAATCCTATTTGTTTAATTATATGTATTTATGTAGGGGTCTCCCCTACATAAATACATTTCCCGATTCATAAGCGGGAGTTGGTGGGTTCGATTCCCACCGGCGCACAGTGTAACGAAGTAGTGAGGATTATGGACGAAAATCATTAACCACTAGTTATTTTCAATTAAACATTTTTATTAATTGAAATCACCTCAAAACCAGGTAACAATAGTATAATAATGCATACTATACGGCTATAATAATATTAATTGTAATATTTGTAATATTAATAGAAATAATATAGCAGTTAATAATATTATTAATAACAATATTATTAAATATATTATAACGGTAACATATAATGTAGTAATCGTATAGTAGTAAATTATACTTATAGCCATAGAATAATAATATTTTACCATTTTCTATGAAATTATTAAATAATTTCTTAATTCCGAGTCTGAATCGGTTTTGGATTCTTGAGAATGTAAACTAATATCGAAAGCAATATCTATTTGATTATTGATTTCATCCTTCATTATACATCCATTAATGTATGATCTGATTTTGCTTTGCCTTTTTATATGTTTTCTCCGTAAAAAAAGCTCTGGGCCAGATATCAGAAGAACCCGGCGCTTTTTCGATCCCTCACACAACGCTGTAAACTCTTTTTTATGTCTGCCTCTAAGGAAGCCGGAAGGGCCATCAGGGCGCGAATATCTTTTTTCTTCATAAAAATTAATAACAATTTCTTCTAAGTTGATATATTGTTTCAACCAGTACTTATATAAGAGTTTTTTTCTCTACGCTTAACACGTTCCCACATTTTTTACATATAATATAGGACTAAACTGACAGTTTTTTTAGTATTGCTTAATATTTCTTTAGGGCACCCTGCAGATTAAATTGAATCATTTGCCCAAGGATTAATACCGTCTTCTTGGATTTATCCATATTTTTTTTCAAATTTGGAAGAAAAAATGATAATGGATCTAAAAATAAAAATCTTTGGAATCGGCAAATTTCGGCAAACTAAATTGCCCTCAGTACATTATAATTGAGGTAAACTTTAAGCACTAAAAAACTTGGGATGTGTTCAGATGACGTTTTTTTTGCTATGGTCTATCAAACTTTTGTACTTAAAAACAATTTCAAAGATCAATAAAGAATAATTCAGGATAAATAATAAGGGAGGATGGTTCTTACGGAGAGAAAAATTAAAAAAATTGCCTGAAAAAGTCTAAAAACAACACTTTTCGGGTCTTTTACACTTCCTTAACGCAAATTCATTTTTAAATAAAAGCATATGTTCTCTATTATAATATTTTTAACAATTAATGTATTGGGTTATTTTTGTATAAACAAAAAAAAAATAAATAAATAAGAACATGTAATCACTAGGTGACATTAGAATCGCATGTTAATAATGCAATTTAAATTCATTTATATTTGCATTGACGAAGTAAAAAAGACCCCACTTTTCTATATTCCCATAGAGAAGATGCATAATAATACTTAAAGGTCAATTTAAACTTTAATACCATACCATAAAGTGTTAGTGGAGGGGTTCTGGGATGGCAAAACAATTGAGTGACATTAGTACCGTATAAATATTAATGTCAATATTTGTCAATATTTATACGATGGTAACATTACTCAAAAACAAATTGACTATGGTAAAATGTAAATTTTCTGTGGTAAAATGTCACTTGAAATGTAAGCATCTGTTTGCTGTGCATCTATAATATTACTAAATCTAAAAGCCATAAATTTCTATTAAATTACTAAAGTGTTGTGTGTTTGTGACTTACTAAATATGCCTCCTATAAGGCGGCGGACAAATTTAGGCAGAAGAACCCGAAATGCAATGAATCAAATTAATTATCATTGTAATCGTACTGCCCAGGAACGTGAAGATCGCAATGAACGTGAAAGAATTCGGTTAAGACAGACCCGTGAAGCGCGACATTCGACTAATAATGGTGCAAGTTTGAATCGAGCTGCTGTCAATTGATTACAGTGCCTACAGCTGTGTTGCTATTGGACCTGTGAACTCAGTTCGACTATAAACAAATCCCAGGGGCAGTCATTAAGTGTTTGTGGTATTGATCTAAAAAAACCATGTTTCTCGCATGGTCAGTTGTATGTTGCCAGTTATCGTGTCGGAAAAACATATGCTCTGTTCGTTTACGCGCCAGGTAATCAAACAAAAAATATCGTGTACCATAAAGTAATACATTAAAAATCAAACTTAATTTAGAATAATTAAAAATAAAATAAAATATAATGATTAGGTATCATTATAAGGAATCTGAAATTGTAATTTTCATTGTGATTTTTAGTGACTATTAAAAGAATTTTAAGTGTTTTTTAATTTTTATTTTTTGACATAATGTCCCGAATAGCAGAATAAGTATTAAACAAAAAATAAAGAATCGACTGTTAGGGTGCGTTTACACTTGATATTTCTGGCAGGAAATATATGTCTCGATATATGTCGCGATATAAGTGTCGGATAGATATTCTCTTGCAAGTTTACATACGGACAGAAATAGCTAGACATTTATGTCATGGATATGTATAGGACAGTTCTCGCTTTGCAATAAATGTCCGGCCTGTTTACACTCAGACATATATGTCCTGTCTAGTCCATTCTGCTTGGTATAGAAGTTTCGGCAATATAGCTAGAAACCAAGATATTTCTGTCTGACATTTATTTCTCTCTTTATAATCAGCGTATTCACCTGACGGTATAGAAGTTTCGACACTTATTGCTCGGGATAGAAATATATATCTCAGACATAAATTGCTCATGGTTTACACTAGTCGCAATTTCTGTCTGATATAAATTTCCTGAAATAACTATCAGGTGTAAACGCACCCTTAGGCGTTACGATGTTCGACGGGTCAGCTAGTATCAGATAAAAAAGGAATAGTTTTGATGTAATTTCCTCCGGATGAATTAATAAAAACACTGTCCTATCTTCAACGAGAGAGGCTCCAACTGACCGTTGCTATAAAGCAGGTTTTGAAAACTTTGCCTTGCTTATAATACTGCTAATGTGTTTATGTAATAACTGTTTCGAGTGAACCGTCATAGCTGCGGATGCTCTTAAATAAAATAAAACTTAATAAAATATTTCCTAACCGCGTCCAATGTGCTAAAGCAATAAATAAATAAATATATTCCTATTGTGCAAGCAGGAAAACTGTTGTGCAGTGCACAAATGTGTCACACTTTATTACACAGGCACAAAAAATAAAAAAATGGAAATTTCCAAAGGCACAATACTTCTACAATCTATACTTATCTATTTCCAAAGGCACAATACTTCTACAATCTATACTTATCTATTTCCAAAGGCACAATACTTCTACAATCTATACTTATCTATTTCCAAAGGCACAATACTTCTACAATCTATACTTATCTATTTCCAAAGGCACAATACTTCTACAATCTATACTTATCTATTTCCAAAGGCACAATACTTCTACAATCTATACTTATCTATTTCCAAAGGCACAATACTTCTACAATCTATACTTATCTATTTCCAAAGGCACAATACTTCTACAATCTATACTTATCTATTTCCAAAGGCACAATACTTCTACAATCTATACTTATCTATTTCCAAAGGCACAATACTTCTACAATCTATACTTATCTATTTCCAAAGGCACAATACTTCTACAATCTATACTTATCTATTTCCAAAGGCACAATACTTCTACAATCTATACTTATCTATTTCCAAAGGCACAATACTTCTACAATCTAGACTTATCTATTTCCAAAGGCACAATACTTCTACAATCTATACTTATCTATTTCCAAAGGCACAATACTTCTACAATCTATACTTATCTATTTCCAAAGGCACAATACTTCTACAATCTATACTTATCTATTTCCAAAGGCACAATACTTCTACAATCTATACTTATCTATTTCGAGACGCTGAATCCGAATCCGTATTCCGTTTCACCCCAAGACTTAAGAGCATTTGAAGATCAAATTTCGTATGAAATCGTTTGAGAAGATATAACTTCCATGGTTTTAAGGGTAGCTGAAATCGAATCCGAGGTCTGTTTCATCCGATTGGCGCAAAATCAAGGACATTTCAGGGGTAAATATGTTTATTTTGCTAAAAATGAATCAGCAGACGAAAATTCATTCTTGCAAAATAGACATATTTTTCTTGAAATGACTTTGATTTCGATGGGGTGAAACAAACTTTGGATTCGAATGTAGCAACCGTCAAAACCATGGATGCTCTAGTTATTTCTTCTTAAACTATTCATACGAATTTTGACTTTCAAATGCTCTTAAACCTTACGTGCTGGAGTGAAACGGAATCCGGATTCTGAATCAGCGTATCGAAATTCATAAGAATATATGTATGGTGTCTTTGGAAAATACCACTTTTTTATTTTGTGTGCCTGGATTATCTGTTGGTTTTTTCTTCTATAGAATACTTCTATTTTGATCTTATAATTAGATTTATATGTAATATGATTTAAATGTATAAGTGGGTATATAAATATTTGTAAAATTAGACATACGCATATAATTTCAATTGTAAACTTTTGTTAATGATTGGATGTATATGTAAATCGCCGAGCGAATCGCCTAGTAAAATATAAAACTAAATAATTAAACATATTTTTTGATCCCTTTTATTTCATATCCTTTTTCAAACAGAGGCGCTCTGATATATCAAAAGGCCCGAAACGATTCATTTATCTTATAATGTTGTATTATAAATTTCCATCATCATAGGGAAAAATTTGGTTCAAAATCCCAACTTTTCAGGGCAGATTGTGTAATTGAGGTATTTAAACCCAAAAAAAAGATATTCAAGATTTCAGAATTATTTTAAAGGTACTGTAAAAAGGTCTATGTAGACGGATTCAAGATTTTTTAAATTTATTAGCAATGTATTTTCTTTCAATACAATTGAATATCTTAACGACATTTGAGCTAATTTGAAACCAGTAAACGGCTTCCAAAGGTTCTCCAAAAGATGCCTAAGGTATTAAATTGCGTTCCGTAGATCCTACGTGTTTTTCATACTTATTGTTGTTTTTCAAAGCAGGGAATACATTTTCTCACGTTTCTAAATAATAGGACGTTATCGGAAATTTCAGCCCGAATCTTTTGACGACTCGGAAAAATCTCTAACGTGAAAGGTTTGGAGCTGAAAGAAGTATAAAAATTTATTTTGATTTTTTATATATAAAGAAAAATAAGTTCCATGAAGTTTTTGAATTACACTAATTATAATTATTGTTATTTGACTAAATCCCAAGATATAACATCCAAGTGTAGCACCGTAGTTACAGATGCGCCCTGAAATATAATACATACTATATTGTATTATACAGAGGTTTAATAATTTTAGCTCCTAGAGGGGTAATAACAGTGGCAATTAGATATTCCGACGTCAAATAATTATTAAGGCATGCAGTCTATCCGAAATTAGGAAGGCCCGAACGTAAAACGGGAAGGTTTAAATCTCGTAGCCGTCAAAGTTTCCTTTGAAAAAAAAGAGAAAAAAAAGTATTGAGTATCATCCAACATAGGTAGGGCTGGAGTAGGTACTACCCTACGTGAAAGGCTGGAAAACACTTTTGAAAAGCGTCCCTTGAAATTGGAAGCGTGGAATACGTGACCAGAGACTTGGTGATGAAGGGACCATGGTAGAGATGTAATAAGGAAATTTCTCTCAGCTTATTGAACTAGACTCATGAGCGATTTCAGTCCTTCCTCCGATACTACATCTCCCGTCTCCATTTCCCAGTCTGATTCCTGTCATAACTCAAACTTCACTCTATAACACTCTATAAACTATTTATTGACAGAATGCAAATGATATACTTATCTTAACATAACATTTTTCATTCAGGAACTTCTGTCACTCGGCGGTCAAAACAAGAAACATATTAGTACATCTCTAACACATTGAACGTCTATAAAAAAGAATCAAGTTCCCAAACATTGCAAAACATATTGATTAATGTAAGTCTATTACATTTTGTAAGCTAAACATTCTAGCAAGCTTACCGTCCCTTCCTCATTTATTTGAATACACATACATGAATCTATTTTGTTTCAGGGTACTTCACTGGGCCTACATTTTTGTATCCACAGCTTCTCTGAGAAGTATTAAAATTTCCTAGAAATATTAATTTTAGAGATAAAAATGAATCCTCGTGTTGAAGACTACTTTATTTTCAATATGTCAGTAAAAGCAAAGCATGGAGCAACTGTTACAACAGGAGTGGGAAGTGGTACATATAAAGAGGCTGGACATGGACAAAGGCGACCTTCCCCAAGCCTTGTTTCAGTACAAATCAAAGAACTCTTTGCAACAGCACTAACAAAAAATGTCTTTTCATCCTACCCATTCACTTGAAAGTAATTCTTATATGACGGGCTCAAGAGTCCGTTGTGCCTTTGGAATATTCGCCTGAAAGGTAATCAGAATGAGATACATACTATTTGTAGAGCATTAATGCTTTAACGCTGCATATATGTAAAATGGGGGAAAAAAATGAAAACAAAAATTGAAGGAAGTGTGGACTACTTATCAGGACATTGGAAGAGAAAGGACAGATCAAGAATGTTCCGGATGTTCGAAAATTAAAGTCAATATTCAAGAAGCGCTTTAGGATAGCAAGGGCGAATGTCTACTCTATTGAATGCTGATACATAAACCTGATTGAAAAATTATTTCAATATTGAAATTCAATGTTTTAATTATAATGTTTACGAGTGATTGATAGGTAAAAATAATATTATTTTGAATGGGCAAATTCATTGTCATTGTTTCCCTATTATTTATTGGTGATTTTGAGGTTAAAAACTTTTCGAGGTAATTTAATGTAAATTATTTGACCTGAGATGATGATAATTATAAGTTGCAAATAGAAATATTATTATGATAACGTTATACTAAGGTTCTTCAAATTTTGTCCAGGAGATTTATATCTTTTAGAAACTTCACCACATTATTTATATAATTGCCTTTTAAAATTTTCTTTTCTCGAAATATTTGAGGCGATCAATTAAAATATATTTAATGGTTAGAATTTCTAAGCACAATCCTCAGCAAGATGTATATATATATATATATATATATATATATATATATATATATATATATATATACATATATATATATATATATATATATATATATGAATACATATAAATCCGTGCATGTGTGTGCGTCCGAGAGAGACGGAAAGATACATAAACATAACGGCGGTCCTTTTCGGTATTATCAAAACATCTTTGATGTCTGCAACTAGTAGGTAGATTCTTAGCTCCTGAAAGCGCTCCAGGGTAACGTGAAAGATTTTTTTTTCAACAACTACCTACTTATTTGTTTCTTATCTTTTACTGGCATGCATTAGTGAATAAATATACTAAACCTCTATTAGCGAATAGACATACTAAACTCCACTGACCTTTTAACTGCGATGACTTTTTCGCTGTAATATCATTTCGGAATTAAATCTTACCTGAAAAAGAAAGCTCAGATAGAATTGCGAAATATATTAATTTTATTTAATGATAAATTAATATAAATATTTATAATTAAAATACTTTTAAAAAACAAAAATGGAACATTTACAAAATGTAATATGCCACACCATTCCATCAAACTCTCCCATTAAGGATATTTCGTGGCTTTTGGCTTGCTTAAGTTCAGGAGCCTGGAAATTCTAGCCCATGGTAAACAAAGACTAAATTCCTTGAAGGAAACTTATTATAATCTTAAAGGAGCAGCACACTTTGGGGCATGAAAGCTTGACAGGAATGTTCTCGTTTCCAATTCCTGGTTTTTACTTAAAGGCGAATTCAGAATACCCATGAAAATAATTTAAACTTTTTCGGAAATGAAAGCTAAAGGATTAAAATTGTATAATTTACAATGCCTTGCCAATTTACAATGCCTGCCAAAGAAAAAAAAAGTTTTAATAACAAGAACTGCGTCATTTTCGCGTTTTTCAATGTAATTTTTATATTTGGTGTTATTTGGAAACCTTACAGTAGAAAAACCCGCGTTTTGAAAACTCTAAGCATCGTATTCTGTAACACAGATTAGATACTATTCAAATTTTTGGCAGTACCTTATTTCTAGAAAATATACAAGCCTAACATTTTGCGAATTCAACACTCAATTACAACACCACGGGTTATCCCAGATCTCACAATTGATCACACATTTGGTCCATTTTGAAAAAAAAATTGCACTTCATTAGTTGTTTGTAAAAAAAAAACATTCTCGAAACGAGGAACACATACATTTAATGATTTTCACAAATGGCTCAAAGATGTACAACAGAGCCGAGTGCGGTATATTCTGAGACAATCGATCGGTCTCGTTGCATCAAGAAACAAGCGTGACCCTAGGTTATTGGAAATCATCAATCTAGTAACTACTGTATGGTCTAGAGGAAAGATAATATCGTTTCTTTGGACACCAGAACATGCAGGCATTGATGGCAATGATACAGCGTGCAAATTGGCGAGTTTGGCAGACCAAGAAACGGATGATCCTGCTTCAGCAATACACATTAACCTAAAACAATTATTGAAAAATCTGGTGAAGGAAAATGACCGGAAGCATATAAAAACAAACCTTTCATCTTTATAAACGTCGAGAACTCCGTAACTACCATAAGTTAGGCGAGATCGTTATTATACGATTAAGTTCGGTCACCCTCGTTTAACACATAGTTAAAGGTGGATGGAATGGCGATAATGACCTGAAGGGCTGACACGCCATTTTAATAAAAAATAAAAAAATAAAAAAAAAAAAAAGCTGGTTGGGCGACGAAGGCCTCAATGATCGCGATGAAGTAACCTCTTTGATGTAAAACACATCTTGATGGGCTTTTAAACTATCATAGATTAGAATTCGAAACAATGAATAATTAATTTGTAAATACATACATGACATATTGCTATCTTCAATGTATTAAGTATAAGGGAACGTTTTATGATAAACGTTAATTTTGATACTATTACATTCTAACTACACTAGTATATTATAGGGTATATCTATTTTGATTTATATATATTATACATGGAAAGAAACATAAAATACATATGCTACTGAAGTTTCTATGAAACATACTGTTCACAAAAATTATATTCCTCTTAGAAGTGCTAAAAACAAAGTGATTTTTTGCACAATGCACATGTAATAATGACAGGTTTGCTGCTTATATCACAAACAGGTATTACATTTGTATCGATACATAATTGAATGGGATTTACAAATTCTGGAGGCCTTTCTTCTAAGCAGGGTGTCCCGCGTTGAGGTGTCATAACTTTAGGGGTTTATTCTGCATCCCATTTGTAGTTCAGTGGCGCAAAAGTGAGAGTTCTATCTGAAAATGTAGAAGAGCTACTCAATCTTTTGTCTATTTTAAAAACTAATGGTTTTTTTAAAGAAAAACTTTGTTTTCGGGATTTGTGATCAATGTATCGTAAATACCGAAAACATTTTTGAAATCTACATTAAATTCCCAATAAGAAACACCCGTTATTAAAATATTACTATGTAAATAATGGACTATATTAAAAGCCATATAGGTGAGACTGTTTAATATTAGTTGTTTATTAAATTACTAGCTGTTACCCAGTGTGCCATGCTACACCTACTTTCTGCCTATGACTCTCCCCTTATCAATATCTACATATATACCCAGTTACGTCAAAATCGGTTAAATTGTGTGAATTTGTTTATATCTGCCTAGTAATTCATAATGCCGGCAGAGGCCAGCACCACAACAATTCATAAAACAGCCGACAAGGCCAGCACCCGAACCTGCGAGTAGATAGATAGCTCTTATCAAAGAAAGGCCAGCGCTCCTTAGTTAGACAGCAACTGTTGATATCAAATTGAAATAAACTGCATTACATGATTATATAATGATGTCAAGTCATCATTGAGTTCGAGTTATTCTAATTATCAAGAACATCAACAAATAAATTTGAGACATTATTCAAAATGGCCGTCAGAATCTGAATGGTTCAGTGTAGCCAATTTTTCTTGAACAAAACTTTTGACCTTCTGACCAAATTTTGAAATTTGACTATTTTGACCTAGCCTAGGAGATTTCCCGCATTAAGACCTACTTGTGTGCCAATTTTGGTCAAAATCGGCCATAAGGTGTAGATTTGTATAAGGAACAAACAGACATACGGACAAACAGAGAGACACGTCATGTTCATATATATATATATATATATATATATATATATATATATATATATATATATATACAGGGTGTCCCGTAAATGTCTAGTCATATTGTGAGGGGTGATAGAGGACCTTTAGGGGAACAAAAAAAGTTCTATGACGATTTCCCGAATTCTCGCCAATAAGGGAGAAAACGTCGTTTTATTGTTTTTTAGAAGAATAATCGTTGTAGCTCCGTCCAAGGTGGTACTACTAGAAAGGGGGTGAAACCTATCGAAAGCAGAGTAAATTTACTATAAGACTAGTTGGAAGTAAACATAAAAATGAATGAATGTAAGTATGTATATCTTACCAAAAAATGTGGTTTTTATTTACACTAAAGTGATCAGAAATCCCGAAATCTCAGTTATTCTTTAAACAAAACTAGCAGTTCTTAAAACAGACAAAATTTTGAGAAACTCCTTTACATTTTCAGATAGAACGCTCATTTTTTCGCCCTTGAGCTACAAATGATATGCAGAATAAACCACTAAAGCTATGACATTTCAATGCGGGACACCCTGTATATGCGCTCGTAAACCAGTCATGTTTAATAATATTTATGAATCTCGGCAAGTAAAACTGATTATGCGTGAGCGATGTTAACTATATAGGCCAAATTCCGAGATAGAAATTTACAATATCATACATCGTTGAAATCACCAAAGTATTCCTATTCTTACATTTCATAATAAAAAATGTTGATATCTAATAAAGAAAAGTTGCAAAACATGTTTTTGTTATAAAAAAATTATTATTTAAACAATTTGTTTATATATTTTATTTTTTTGTATGTAAAATACCATACATTTTTTCCCTAGAACATTTTTTTAAAAACTAGTTTAAAAGTTAGAATATTTGAGGTGTAATTTGGAAGCGTGGTTTCACCCCTTAAAAAGCAATTGGGCCGATATAAAAAAATATATATCGATTATTTTCTGGTGTTTAATAAATGTACAATGTTTCATTAAAATCGGCTCCAGACTCTCGGGGATGTTCCCTTGTAATTGATTTTCATGAATTCCTATTAAGGAAGATAATAAAAATCCCCCCAAAAAAACATAAATGTGAAATGGAGGCCAAGTTCCTCCCCCACAAAGAAGCACTCCCTTCCCCAAAAATATCCCCTCCTAAAACCCCCCAAAAACGCCTTACCATCCTACACTCCAAAAAAGTAGGATGAGTTAGTGTATTAAGTGCACCATATTTTCAACCAAAAATATTTGCCAATACAAGAAAGAAATGTCCAAGTTCATTACTAGGAAGACCTCATAGTTACTTACTAAGAACAGTAAAGACACTTCAACTGGCCCTTAAAAACAACAATAAAAATACTTATATCCAGTTACTAAAATATCACTTTCCTCAACCAAGGTATATTCTTAAACTTGGCAATGTTTTATTTGTGCCGAAATTATCTTTAGAGAGAAAACTAAACATTGCCAAGTTTAAGAATATACCTGTTTGAGGAAAGTGATATTTTAGTAACTGGATATAAGTATTTTTATTGTTGTTTTTAAAGGTCAGTTGAAGTGTCTTTACTGTTCTTAGTAAGTAACTATATGGTCTTCCTAGTAATGAACTTGGACATTTCTTTCTTGTATCATTTCTTGTATTGGCAAATATTTTTGGTTGAAAATATGGTGCACTTAATACACTAACCCATACTACTTTTTTGGAGTGTAGGATGGTAAGGCGTTTTTGGGGGGTTTTAGGAGGGGATATTTTTGGGGAAGGGAGTGCTTCTTTGTGGGGGGAGGAACTTGGCCTCCATTTCACATTTATGTTTTTTTTGGGGATCACATTAATTTTTCTAAGTATTAATTAAAATTTAGTTGCCGCATACCTACTGGCTTTTGTACTTCATATAAAACCAGGGTCTTTGGATTCTGCATAAAGTTGCCCTTACTGCTTGATATTTGATACCAATAATCAACCTACATACATCTAATCACTAGACTAGAAAATTTAGAAGCTCTTCCAGATGACATTACTCTAGAGGACAAATTGATTGCTCTCTTAACTAAACTATTATACTATAAAACCTTATCCCGAGGATAAAGATCACAATAGGGAAAGTGTAGGAGGCCTTCAAGAAAAAGATAACAACAAAGACGATATATTTTGGGTTTGTGATCCTAAACTTTGTAATTTAGATGGCTCGACTTAAAACTTAGTACCTCCTTTCAAGTATATTATGCAGTTAACCCCTACGATTATTTACTACATTTAAGAAAGAAGTCACAACTGTTGTTGTTAAGATACGTCGAAATGTTTCTTAAAACATAAAATATAGGTTCTCCTTACCAAGACGATTCATTTGACACCCCACATGATGGGTTTCAGAAGAAACGATGGCTTTCCGATGGAACAAAAAGTACAAAACGTCATAGGTAGTATGACACTCCCGTATCAAGACCTACCTGCGTGCCAAGTTTGGTCAAAATAGGCCAAACGGTGTGAATTTGTACATGGAAGAAGCATACAGACAGACAGCTGAAAGATCTTTTGTACCTAGCCTAGTGCATTCCCCGGACCAAGGCCTACCTGTGTGCCAAGTTTGGTCAAAATCGGTCAAACGGAGTGAATTTGTGTGAGGAACAAACATGCAGACAGACAGCAGATAGACGATTTTGACCTAGCCTATGACACTACCCGGATAAAGACCTACCTATGTACCATGTTTGGTCAAAATCGGTCAAATCGTGTGGATTTGTATAAGGAATAAACAGTTAGGCAAACAGCTGATAGACGATTTTGAACTAGCCTATGACACTCCCCGGATCAAGACCGACATGTGTGTCAAAATCGGTCAAACGGTGTGTATTTGTATAAAGAACAAACAGACAGACAGACAGCTGGTATAACATTTTGACCGAGCCTATATGCGTCTAATTGTCTCTTAAAACATCAAATATAGGTTCTTCATACCGAGACGATTCATTTGATACCCCACATCAAGGGTTTCCGACGGAATGACGGGTTTCCGAAGGAAGTACAAAACTGGCACGCCCCCGCCCCGGAAGCGGATTGAAACACAACTTTTCAGGATTTTTCGATTTTTTCCTTTAATAAAACCTTTATATCTATCGTCATGCAAAATTTTAAGTCTCTAGCATCATGGGAAGTGCCTAATTATTTTGATGAGTCAGTGAGTGAGTGAATCCTATAAATCTCGATTTTCGATCGCTTATATCTCAGAAACTATTCGATGTAGAATTATGAAAATTATAAGTTTTACTCACATCTAGTAGTATAATACCTGTGTAAAATTTCATAACTTTATCTTCACCTGGTTGAAAGTTATGAGAGGGTAAAAATCGGCTCTAAGACCGCCTGTAATATACACACAGTATTCTTAGGCCGAAACTTGGCCTGGCGCACTACCGTGCACCTAGATCGCACAGTTTAGGTCGTTTGACCAATCAAAAGCAGTAGCCATCAATTAAATATATCAGTATTGAAAACAAAAATGTTGTTTCCAATTTTTGCTCAACTATTAGTAATGGTTCCCAATTTTCTTGTAATATAAATATTTTTACTTAAAGGCAAATATCTCTGATGTATTAATTTGTCTCTTAATTAAAGCCATATTAAAGTCACATTTAATGTTTAAAGTGATATAATTCCTTATCTGGCATACACATAAGTCAAAACTGTCTAGCTTGTTTCTTGTTATTTCTTTATTTTACCAATAATTAAGTTGTAATAAGAACAGTATATAGCTCCAGGAAAATATGATGCATTGCTTTTACATGGTTCTTCTTTAGATCTCATGGAGAGGGGGGAGCCTCCGGAGTGCAAGGTTTGTGGCGTGCCCCTCACTGTAAGGCATATACTGGCGGAATGTAGGGCATATGAAGATGAGCGAGTTCGACTGAGTCTCCCGATACATCTTAGAGAGCTGCTAGGAAATAATTCAGTTCATCTTTCTAATATTTTTTCTTTCCTTGCTAAAACCAATTTAAAAAACAAAATTTAGCGCTGGCTTTAGCGATTCTTCATTGTAAATTAAAATCTTTCCCAATTGTCACCTATTATAAGCAGTATTGGCCTCTAGAATATATTTCGAGAAAAATTTCATCTTAACTCATTTAACAGCAAACGTAAAACATATTAGTCCCTTTTAAAAAATGTATAACCATCATTAATTGATATAATTTAAATTATTAAAACGTTTACTAACTAAAATTTCGTTACAATTACTTTTTTTACCGTTGGTGGCGTTCGGAACGGAGGTGGGGCGCGTGGGTCGGCGGGAGCGATGGGCTTGGTTAGGTTTGAGGACGAGCCCCCCCCCCTTGCGGTCTGTGAAGGTTTGGTTGCCCTAGCACCAGTAAGCACACCTTCTATCATAGACCTGTTAGCCAGTCACCAGATGCGGGCCTCTAAGGTAGAACTGGCACGGGGGACTCAACTCGGCCTTGGCTGGGTCCGCCTCCCGCTGGCCGTCGGGCTCTGTCTCTGCTTTCGATGCTACCAACGGACCGGCCAAGAGGCATAAATGACCCAATAGTGGTTGAATGGCCTTTAAACACCAAGGAAAAAAAAAGATCACTGTTACTACCCCAGATTCCATTATAAGCCTCTTGGCAATATCGGTCCTCGATCTTTACTGGAGTGCAAGAGGTGTTTAGTTTTTGCCTAGGAAGAGTAATTACCATGTCAAAGTACAGGAGCCTGTTGCGGACGAGAGCTCTCTCAGATGATAAGTACTCTTGTACGAAGTTGCTTTAACAATAGCTGCAAATGACGTGGAGTAGCTAGGAAGCTAGAGATTAGCAGGACTCAGCAAATGCACTCTTCCTTGAATCAGTAGGGAGTTACGTAGTTCGATCTGGAGCCATGTTATAGGAAAGCTACCTCCTTACTCCTCTATCCGCGGTTAATTTGTTGGGATTGTAAGAGTGAGTAACCTCCCCGTTGTCCTGTCTAGTTGTACGTAGCCCCCAATTCTTTTAGTCAGCCAGTCGAGAGTGAACGCAGGCTACTGAGTGCGTAACCACCTTTTTAGGAATATACTAGTCAAGCCAAATACTTTGCACTAGTTGTGTAGACAAATGGGAAGATTTAAATTATTCATGAAATTATTATTATTATCATCAAAGCAATCGCTATTTTATTTGTTTTATATTGATGTAGTAGCCAACACTACATCACTCTTTATTATTATTTTGCTCATTGGGAAATTAAAGTGATGACCTCGAGAAATGGTGACCTTTTTTCTGTTTTTTTTTTTTTTTTTTTATTTTTTTTTTTTTTTTTTTTTTATTTTGGTGCATCTACTACTGTGGGTGGTCATTAGCACCTCCTTTTTTCTGTTATTCAAAATTGTAGTAAAATGCCTGCTGAGAAGGTAGGAAGGAGCTGATCCCATCCTTCAAATGTCTTTTGAAGAAACAATAGTATTATCTGCAGCCAGGATACCTAGCTTTTCGAGAGAAGATCCTGAACAATGTTTCTCCAAAGCAGAAGCAGCTTTTACTACTAGGAAGGCATTAAAATAAAATTTCAGATAGTAGTCCAAAATTTGGACTCCTTATTTTGGCGTACTTACACAATTCATATGACTACTTATGAAGGTTTAAATACAAGACTAATACACATTTTTGGAGAATAATGAAATTTGAAAGAAACGGTCATTCCATTTTCTTAACGAATTTAGGAGGTTGGTCGATTCTACGATACAACTGGATCTTGTATGGTTGCGGGCCATCCCTTATCCGGCGTTCATCCGATCGAGTGGGTAACTACAAACGTCCCAACGCACAAACGCTTCCTGACCTGTACAATGTTCCAAATATACACGATATATCCACGAATCTCTACGTTAATTCAATGTTAACTTGGATCTTAATCAGGCTAGTGACGACATTTCGGTAGCCGTGGAAGACATAAATAAGTCACATATAATAACACCATTCGGGTTGTTCGGATCCCTTGTCATGACGTTCGTGTTTCGTAATGCAGCTCAAACCTTGCAGGGAATGATGGAGTCAATCTTCAGAAACCTGCTATACTCTTTCACTTAATTCGATGATATTTTGATCTCCTGGAAGGATGAAATCGACCACAGGGGCATTGGAAAAAGCTATCAGGCGCCTTGCAGAGCATGGCGTCAACATGGACAAATGATGTTTCTTATCAGCTCGATTTTGGTTCCAAATAAATCCGTTCCCCTGTCCATCACCCTTAGTCGGAGGGATGTAATGAGAAAGATTACCCCCTTAAAGGTCCTTGCTTGGCCTATGTTCAGCTATCTGAGTTGATAACGTAACCAGTTCAGCTGAACTGACCTATGCCACCCCTTAAGATTGCTAGGATAACTCTTCGAGGGCAACTCACGACAAGAAGAACCGGATGAGGTCTTGAGTAGACTGTAAAACCGCTTCCGCCAGCACCTCACAGAACAAGATCAAGCCAGCCATTCGTACCAGGAGAACAATCTCAGGAAGCCCCTTACACCATCCTATTCTGGAACGCACTTGAGCCCCAAGAAAGCATGAAACCGCGAACCTACTTCCATCTGGACCAAAAACTGTATCTCTGTAAACTCTGCCTTTGATGATCCAAGGCCAGAATCTTAAACGCCTAACAGTTCCCTTACAGATTTGGCCACCAAAGAACCGAATAACGAAATTCCTCGTGTCACATGCGAAAAGAATCATCTCGTATAAAATAATACTCGATAAGAGAAAGCATGGGTTTTTAAAGGTATGAAAAAAAACCCATGCTTTTAAAATACAATATTACTGCAATGAACGTCATTTCTGACCAATGTTCATATAAAAATAAACTGCATATATTTATATGTTTCATTTATAATTACGAACTTGTAATTAAATACATGGAATATTAACCGTTCCTAATGATTATGAATAAATATAGCTTAATTAGACTCGCCTTTCTAGCTGTTATATTTAATAAACCTATAGGATTAATTCAGGAGCCCATGTGATTTCCATCGACTTTGTGTTTATTATGTTCATATGAGTACTGTAGAGCAGCCTTGTTTAACAATATCCAATACCTTACTTTATTTACATCTAATTGTTTAATTGTATTAAATATACATTCATGAAATATGTGAGCAGGTCACCTTGCTGTTGCGGAGCTCAATAAATAAATAAAAAAAAAGAGGAAGAAATAAAAATAACAATATCCAATATGAAATAGCCCCCCCAGTTTTTCAGTTTATGGTTGGATTCTTTGCCTTTTATTGATAGTATATTTTCTCTTAATGCGGCTATCTTCATCGCATATTTCTAAATTATACCAAAATACATCCAGTCCAGAGAACTGAAAATTCATTCTCTATCGGAGATCTTAGTGCTTTAATTTTTCTCAAATGATTATCTAAGCCTTTAGCCTAAAGCAGACATCAATAAAAAAAACGTTTTTTGTTTGTTTGAAAATTGCATACTTTCTAACTGCCAATGAATGTCACTGTGGAATAAGGTTTTATTTCTTCAATGACCTTTCGTCTACATTTCACGTCGTTAACAATTGAATTTCATCAGACTACAATAGGTCAATTAAAAAAATCTATGTTGTTCCTTCCACACGTAATGTAAAATGAAAATGAAAGAAAAAACACTAATTTCAGCTCATAAGAAAGGAACAGCTTTTTGGGACCTCTTTCGTTCAATTATGATCTTCAATATGAATCCAGTCTTGGTGCAATTACACTTGGTGTCAAACTCGCATTTTGCAGACCATCAGACGCATTAGGATTAGGAGAGCGCAGGACATATTCAAGTTTTCGGATTCGCTTGCTCCAGAGATCAATCAGTAGTACCAATATTTTTACTACTGTACTCAGAGCTCGGCGGGGAGGTAACTACAGAGCCTAACGATATTAATGTCTGCTCATAGTCAGTTGGTTTCGTGACTCCACAAGATGATGATTAATCGATTGTTAATTGTTTCCACGATTCAATTCTGCAATCAACTCTGCGTTAATTCATTGATTCAATCGTGATTAAAAAGTTAATTCTTTGTTTGGGCGATAGAAAAATTAATTGAGAGATGCCCAACTCTGCTGTTCACTTAATAGATACACTCATACCATTAGAATGGTTAAGGCACCGCTATGTAAAGGGGTTGGACAAGGAAAAGATATTTCAGGACATAGCGTTTATCAATGCGATGAACATGATACAATCAGATTCCCACTACTGGTATGGGTTAAAATCGACATGAAACACATGCTCCAGTTGAGCCTAAAAGGCATTCATAATTTTCCTTAATAAGTTCCTTAATCATAAGTTGGACTTCAGTGAGAACTCAACGGACTGTACAACAGGGTTTTTCGGACACAGTGTTTCCTAGGAGATAAAGCCCGAA
The DNA here is from genome assembly GCA_946811695.1 of Gonocerus acuteangulatus. Classification (NCBI taxonomy): domain Eukaryota; kingdom Metazoa; phylum Arthropoda; class Insecta; order Hemiptera; family Coreidae; genus Gonocerus; species Gonocerus acuteangulatus. The sequence goes on from OX328123.1 coordinate 95,885,371, forward strand.
AACTCAATCCATCTAACAATTAATTCAAAAGCGGTTTTAAAATCCTTTATCTAATATCATAAAATTTGAAGGTATTTACCACCTTTTTCAAGAGGACAGCACACACATTATTAACAAGGGGGTTTATATACTCTATATTTATATAAAATTAACAAATTATAATTTAAGCTTCTAAATTTATATCAAGCAACGGGTTTACAGAATAAAATATGAAAGAGAGGAATTTTAATATAAACGGTTTCCCTCCTCGATTAATTTTAGCATTTTAATATTCTCAGTTGTAAATATTGTAAAAACAGATTTATTAAAGTCGTGGAAAAAAAGCTCCCTTGTTTCATGTCATCTTTCTTCATCAAGATGTCAAAGTAGGCAAAGTTAAGAGGTTTTATTTCCTGACAATAAAGTATTTTCAATAAAAAATGACATTCTTTGTTTAATACCGTTTAAAGTCTACTCCCACTTTTTAAATACATTTTTACATATTTCGTCCAACAGCAAAAAATCCAATAAGTATTTTTGCGAATTGTATGATATTATATGAGTACCCCAGATGTCAAAGGGTCTAAGTAACTAACTCAATATTTTGAGGAAAATGGAGTCAAAGTTGAACTCAACATGTGGTAATAGAAAATAAAAAGTCCGTCACGCAGGAGCTGCATAACTAAGCACTTTCCTCAGAATTGGGTAGTGTCGAGTACATTCCTGAATAATTTCCTTAAAATAACCTAGATAGATAAACATTTTTTATGAGCAGCTGTTTCAATTATTAATTTTGTAATTAATTTCCTTCCAGAGATTTGTGTATGCAGGGTACTACACTACGTAATAAGTACACAAAGCTTTACATTTTGATCTATTGAACTTGATGAGTTTCATGAACCTACCTTTGGTGGAAGAATTCAATTCAACCCCCCCCCCCCCCCACTTCCAATAGACCGATTTAGTTAATTTTTACAACACTTCATTCTTATTAGATAGCGAGGACGTATAAAGAGTTTCGTTACAATAGAATAGAAATTACGACCGGTATAAGGAAATTAGTCATTTCTGTACGGAGTAAACCCCCCCCCCTTCTAGTCAACCGATCTAGTTTATTTTTATAAAAAAAATTTCTCTTCAGTTGACCACAAAGAATACCGAGTTTCGTTGAAAAAGAACACAAATTATGGCTGGTATTGGCAAATAACTACTTTGGCTCCGGAGTAAACCCCCTCTTCAGGTGGACCGATTTTGTTGGTTAACGAACTCGTTCAATCGTTTGATGGGAGAATATTATATACCAAGTTTCGTGGCAGAAAAACAAGAACTCTGGCCTGTATCGTGTTAACGGACACATATCTAACTATATATGCATATATATATATATATATATATATATATATATATATATATATATATATATATATATATATAGAGAGAGAGAGAGAGAGAGAGAGAGAGAGTGTGAGAGAGAGATTTGAACGGGGGTCATTTTCGGTGTCTACTAGGTAGGATCGATAAAGATTCGAAGAAATGTTTCAAAAATTCCATCATGAGTGCAACCTCAATAGCTACTTTCCTTCGGAGAAAGTGCTAAAACTAGATTTATACAGTTCCGATCATACTAGGCGAACCCTATGGCCCTTAGCTTTTTATTGTCGATGATACATAATAGGTAAATCATTCAGTTCATGATTAATACGGGAAAGAATTGGATAATCCGCACATAGACCCCTTAATTTCCTCCGGACTTCATATTACAAAAGTGACAATACCCAAGAGAACACAAGCTAGGTGGCAGCAACTGTCAAGAAATTCACTTGGATCTCTTTACCACCCACAAGGTTACAGTGTACACCACCCATTCCTGTATCTAACTAAATTTTTTAAAAATTTACTTAGACCACTTGACGTCTTGGGCCCTCATATGTTAATGGGCTAGTAAAATCGTTTTCGTCTCTGCATTAAAAGAATGCCTTCAATAAATAAATCTCTTAAAATCCAATAGGGATGATGAGTATCATTAAAGTCTAATATATGGCATTCATGAGGTTTTACTACGATCCTATAATAGTAACCAATACTACAATCATGGCGTAGTATAAAGATGGATCCATCGGCTCTCATTTTATAGTCTTTCTTGCTCAAGATTAGAACAAAAAGAAACGTTGTGATAAAAAAAAAAAAAAAAAAAAAAAAAAAAAAACCTCAAACTCAAAGCAAGAACATTAAGTACTCCAATCCGCCTTTACCAAACCACTTCTTGAGTATCGCTGACGTTATATTGAAAAATATTACGATATTGACGCTTCCCGAATTCTCTAAAAATCTTCAATAATAATATTGTTTCAACATATTATTAAACAATCAATACCTATGGGCTAGATGTCACCCTACCTTTCAGGTTCAATGAAGTTTTTTTTTAAATGCGAGTCTACCCTTAAGACGAATAACGCAATTCATTGGTGTGGAAGTTATTGCTATTTACAATACTTGTTTATAAATAACATTTATCATTTTGTCATCCTGAGTACTTATATGTATACTTTTATCGAATTTAATACTCGCGAGCCTCCTACATTTAGCAGGCGTCATTGAAGTTAGTGCCGCAATTTTTTTATGTTTGTCCTTGCGCTTTTTGATTGTAAAACTATTGGCCAATTTGATTGGCTGTTCACTAGAGATCGTCGGTATGCTGAGGATAAATACTGTGACCTGTGTCTTTTCCAATCATAGGTTCGGCTATATTATTCGGAATTTTGTGAATAAATTAAATTATTATAATAAGATGAAATGCATCCCGCGTAAACAATGGTCGAGTTTATTCCATAGAAGGCCTATGTGCAGATATTTGTATTTTGAAGATAGAAATGGAAGCGAGGAGACCAACCTTTCTAAATTAGTTCCTTTTTCAAGCCGCTACTGGTAATTGGAAATGATACGGGTAGGTTTGTCCTCTTCCTACTCATTTTCTCCTCTATTGATAAGGCTCCACGTAACCTCAATTCCTCATTACAACCGTCAGTTCTCCAATAAGTAGCAATTAATGTTTAATAAGCAATTAACACTTTACATTCATATGGCTTCGACGATTGAAGTCCTCCCTTATAGGGGTATATGTTATATACCTTCAGATTTTTTATATGAGCAGAACATTGAGAGTTTGATTTCTTCATTAATTAGGATTCCAACGAATCCCAATTAATGATGATGGGTCCCAAGGAAGCTATGCTATGTAAACCCAGCGTATCCCACGACATATGCATGTCAGAGTCTGCTCCTAGAGAGAGCTTGTGCTGGGTCCTCCATGGCTGTCCTCGGCCCCTCTCCTTCGGCTTGTTCTTCTCACCACACCTCTATTTATTACCTTATCTTTATTATTATTTTATTTTGTTTTGTTTAACAACAACTAGAGATATTAGTATATAGAATACTCAATTGACTTAGCATACCATTTAAAAATACACACTTTCACGAATAATTTAGATTAGTAAATGGATATAATAATGGGTCCTGTGTTTATTTTCCTCTATGTCCGATAACACATACACGCATATATATATATATATATATATATATATATATATATATAAGTCAGCGGTTTCTCTGTCTGTTTGTTTTTGATGCCAAACTTGGCACAGAGGAAGATCTTGATCCGGAGAGTGTCGCAGGATACGTCAAAATCGTCTAGGGCTCACAGTTCGGAGGTCAAGGTTTCGAAACTGTGAACCCAAGAAGTTACAGAAGAGTAAATTGTCAGAAATCGCCACTTTTAAAAAATGGGATATTCGCCAAGACGAACCTTAACACGACCCTTCCTTAAGACGATCCTTCTGTCATCTGTGACATATTGTCAGTTGTTTGACAAGTAAAGTCAAAAGTTAAATATGCTATCCCCTAGACTGATGCTTTCTAATGTCTGGTTGCCAAACATTCAAAAGACTGTGTGCGTGAACGTGTATGTGTGTGTGTGTGGGGGGGGGGGGGGAGTTTGAAAATTAGGGAGGTAGCGAAGAAAACTCTTCTAGTACTTTTATAGTATAACATTGATTGAGTTTTCTTTATTTTTTAAAAATAATATGAAGTAGGTGTAGAATGGCAGGCCACGTAATAGCCAGTAAGGAACACTATCACTATGTTCTCAGGGAACGTATAAGTACATACTCGTAAGTCTACAATGTGATATTTTCCCGTAGGTAACTATTCTCCCTAAAAGAAGAAATAAGTGTAGGCTAGATACATTGTGTTTATGATAAATGATTCGCGTCGGATACTATTCAGGATTTGGTGAAAACATTTTTTTCAGAAAGGCCCCTTGGGAAGGGATGGTTCCGAAGATATAGCAATTCTATAAAGGGAATCATACATCAAATCCGAATCCTCATAAAACTTCCTTGACTTACTACCGACCCTTTCTTAGCAAACATCTCCAAGGTCACTGCATATTCTAACATTTATCTTATACTTGTGAGCTTCTTAATCCATATTAAGAGGTCTGTCCATTTCCTTTATTATCCCAGAGAAACATTCACTTATAATTTCCATCCCATGACGAAAAAACTGGTTAAACTCGTTGGGGGTACCGTAAGAATATAGTTAGATTTCAGTAAAATGAAAAAAAATTTTTTTTTAAGAAATGTGTTTAAATTAAAATATAAAACAATCAGTCAAAAGTATCGGAGAATCCCCTAACTTTTAAAGTGGCGATTTTCATTTTTTTTTACAACACATGTTCCATTGTTGCAACGTCGCTACCGAATTTCGTTGCAAGGGTATAAATTACGGCCGATAAGCAAAATTAATAATTTATTTCCGGAGTAAATCCCTCCGCCTAATGGTTCGTTTAATTCTACAAAATAAACGAACATTTCTTTAGATATTTATGGTATATACTGACTTCAACAATGTGACAGAAATTGTGGTCAACATGACCACAACATGGGTCTAACAAAATTTAAGTCCGAATTAAACCCCTCTCCGCTCTGCATGTACTGGTTTTGCTGGTTAGGGAACTCATTCAATCGTTTAATATGAGAATGATATTCATTAAGGTTCCAGCAAAAAAAAAAAGAAAAAAAAATGGCTGACACCAGATACACACATACAATACTCATCAATTTGGGATTCTGTGCACAAATTATAACAACGCTTCTGAACGATTATCGTTACAGAAACCGTACACGAACACTACATCATCGTCAAGACATTGAATTTTAGTAATTGTTATTACTATTTCCATTAAAAATGTAAATAAGTAAGTAAAAAAAATTAAAAATTGTCAAAAAAAAAAAAGCTAACACAATCAAATCTCTTGACTTTTTGCCTTAGTTTTTCGTTTCTTACATACGCTCCCTACATTTTGCCGTTTAAATTCCGGGCAGCCTTTATATATAGGTATATATATATATATATATATATATATATATATATATATATATATGTGTGTGTGTGAACGGGGGTTACTTTCGGTATTATTTAGTAGGTACGATCAAAGAAGTTTTGACGAAAATTTCTTTTATAAGTGGAACCCCAATAGCCATTGAATTCCTTGTGAAAGTGCTAAATGTGTCTTTGGTAAGGACAGTTGTCTTTTCTATATGACAAAATTCCCATCCTTCCCCATATTAAGGAATTTATGGCAAGAGTATAACTTGACTTGTGAAGTGCTAAAACTATTGCTAATTTAGAAATAGTTTTGAAGTCAGTAGAAGAGGTTCGTTTATTCTTGGCACTTTCACAAATAGCTCTCTTGTCGATCTCTTCATTCCACAAAATTCTGTCTTATTCGTGTAGTGACTACTTCTTCAACTTCATTTAGAAAAAAAGATTCCTTTTAACGTATTTTAAATCCGACTATCATGTAAACCGATAAGGGTATATTAGGACAATAGCATTAAAGCGATCCATAGCAATATTATTGATGAAAGACGCAAAACATGAGCTTCAACTTCACCCGATGATGGAAACATCAACTGAAATTTTCATAACCTAAACCAACTTTGTTAATTTATACATTAACGTCATTCCTCAATCTAAGGTCTTCTCATTACATTTTTTTAATAATAATAATCTTTCAATGATTGTTTTACGTGAAATTCAATGCTTATAGATATAAAAACTTAAGACATTTCTAGGTCTATATAAAAGAGAGAATTCTGTGGAAAAAAGAGATCGAAAAGAGAGTTTTTATGATACTGGCTGGAAAAGGCTGGCTAACTGCAAAAATATTTCAAACTTCTCATTACCAGTTCCCAAGTGGAGTTCTACCCTAGTCATATATTCGTTAATGTATGGGTAAGATGGATGGAAGTTTTTAACAAGGAAAAGGTACCTCTCCATGGCAAACACGGGGCAAACGTTTTTCCGTGGAAATTATGAATATTTACTGGCACTATTTATAGAAATGTATATGAAAATCATTTCTGAATTGAGTATTTTGGTCAAAATACATTTTTCACGCTTCTAGAAACTTAAAAGAATGACAAGGAAGTTAAAATTCTTCTCCGCCTACACTATTAATTACTATTAGTATTTTTCATGTTTATTTAATTAGACTAAAGCTTGAATTTAAATGTTTTAAATGGAGTGAATGTAAATATAGTCATTTTAGCACCTTTTACAGCCTTATTAGTTTCTTTTTCTCGATTAACATTGTGAGATTTCACTCATTTTTTATAACTACCTAAATGTTTACTTCTATTTATTATCATATAAAACGAATTATGGTCAATTGCTTGTGAGTACAATGTAAAACTTTTTAAATAGGGCCCGCATAAGCATGTAGATGTTTTTTAATGGGGTTACAACAACCTTAGTTTTTCCAAAAATATTTTTTAGCTAGAGAAATTGTTTAGACTTTAAAAAATATTTTGAACGTTGTTTCGTAAAGCAACAATAACATAAATATTTGTCATGTACGTATCCAAAGTAACAAAAAACAAGACGTTTTTAGAGCGATATCTTTCAGATGTTCGTATTTTGCTAAATTCCAATTTTTTTGTATTGACATATCAAGACTTTAATTGTCTTTATTTTATTCCTTGATGACAACAAATAAAATATTAATTTGTTAAAGGATTAATTTCTTAATTGGTGGGTTGCAACACTTAGGGATTTTCAATGCATTGATTTATTTATTTATTTTACCTAGACAACCTGTTTATAATTGTAAGTGATTTCAAGAAATAAGATTTCTTCATATTTTCGATTATAAAATCCTGCCAGCTGAATTATTTTTACATTTTCTCGGGTTCATTACTTTACAAAAAGAAGAATCTTGTTTTAAGCCGGAGATTAGAATTCGGGAAGAGGTTCTTTTATTTTTTCCTTCCCTTATTTTTAAACCCTTCCCGCTTATTTTCTTATATTGGTTCGTTTTTCTTGCAAATGCTTTTAATCAATTCGTTTAAAAATGTAGCGTACATGTTAATGGTAGAATTTGTTTTCATCTTTATAAAAGTAAAAACTCAGTATAGTATGAACTTTTTCGGTGCAACTAAGATAATTCGTCATGTTTCATCGCAATTTGTACTAATTAGCTAGATGATAAATGAAATCCACGAGCAATCAGGGAATACCTTTCTCTCAGTAAGATCAGTGTGTGGGGCGTGGCTATGGACGTTGCTGTACTAAGTTATTAATCTATTCCACTGATTTCCGCATTCGATAGGATTAGAATAAAATAAAGAATTCGTTCAAACCGTAAGTTCAAAGAGTTAGGTCTGGTCCCCTGGTTGTTCACAGATTTAGCCGTTTTCCCCGTTTCCTCACCATGACTCTTTCAGAAAGTCTGTCCTACCAAGAACTCCATCTGGACCCATTAGGTAGTGCAGCTAATACCTTAAGGCACACACAGGCGTGTCTGGAAACTCAGGGCATGCAAATTGCACAGTTATGTATATTCTCAGGAGCTGAAGGTAAAACAACGTTTAGAAAACAATTATACCTAAACCTCATAAGTAAATATACAAGAAACGAAATAACCAATATTTTTAGCGAGAATATTCGCTGAATTATCCCAAGAAGCTTGTTATTGGTTCTATAAAGGGATTGCTGGAGGGCAGCTGAAGAACGACTAGGACCTACAGATACCAATATCAGCTTCAACGACCTCAGCAACCTTGTTCTTCAGATTCTCTAATGCCTCATTCGTAACTAAATAAGTTGATAGTCTTTTCATCATACTGAAATCTCAACTTTTTCAGCCAGCAACAATTAATATCATACATTCCAAAACGTATTGTTGAAATTGAGTCCAACCGATCCAGTCCAATGCATTTCCTCCATAAAGCATCCAGGGCATTGGAAACTTTTGAAAACTACACCCAACACACGTGAAACTGAACCTTCCTTTTTTGCCTCTCCCACAATCTCTCCACAAAAAATAATCATTTATCTCTTCATGTCATATTCTCCAACCAAAAACGTAAAATGAACATTCACTACTATCAAGAAGGTAAACATATTTACAAACCTTCTAAAAAACTATAATTTCGATACATTTTTCTCCTTTTCTTATTTCTCTTTCATTCTTGTCTAATTATTTTTATAGAGTTGCTGAAATCTTAAGAATTTGGCCCTTACTTTGCCAAATGATAAAATTTCCTAAAAAATGTTTTGTATTCATCTTTTGGGAACTATAGATATCTTATTTTTGATGCATCTCTTTCAGGAAATTTGGAAGTTCGGATTCGTTAGTTTTAGTTATGTACTGCTTTTGCTAGCCAAAAATATAGTCAACTCAAACAACAGTTAATAATGTTGCAACGTCCGTTAATCGACATCACCAAAGGCGGTTCTTATCATTCATTATAAACTAAAATACCATATTTGTTTTAGTTTGTCTCTTAAGAGAGACCAACAACTCGTTCATTGGTACTCCAGTACTGCACATTTAGCACAAAATGATTTTTCCTTTTTGAATGGCTGTTATTAATAATCTCATTAATAATGTTTAGAGAATAATATTTCTCCTATTTTAGTCCAAAAATCAGTTCCTGCGGGACGTCCACTCCTCTAAATAACATAACAGGCAACAACCAACACTCAGCTGCAGGCAAGGAAACTTTATTTGTTTATTTGGCTATGAAAAACTGCGAGCTTTAGAATATTTTTTTTAAAATATATCAAGGCCATCCTTCTTTTTCTTAAATCAATTCAATAATGAACTAATCACAAATTCTAAATAATCACAAAACTCTACCAAAAAAATGTATGAATTAATTCAAAGAAAATGCTGATTAAACCAAGATTGATACAATATTGTTTATTTCTCGCATAGTTCGACGGAACAAATCATAAAAAAAGTCCGTCACGCAGGAGCTGCATAACTAAGCAGTTTCCTCAGAATTTGGGTAGTGTAGACTACTTTCCAGAACAATTTGCTTAAAATATCCTACATAAATAAAATAAAAACATGAATAGTTCTCTTTTAAATTTGTAATGAGTAACTGATCAATTATTAATTTGCTTCCAGAGTTATGTTTACACATGGTACATATTACACTACGTAATAAATACAAAAAACTTCATATTATCGTATTTTGATCTAACGCAGGAACAGGATACAGTGGCTCTAGTGGTAGAAAGCGCTCCTTGCGGCGGCTTTGTGAACCTACGTCTGGCGGGTTTTTCTATTGAAATATATCACAAATTAAACCCCCGCTTTCCGATTGACCAATTCAGCTAATTTTTACAAAACTTCTTTCTCATGAGTTACCCACGACGTATACCGCGTTTCGTTACAATGCAGCAGAAATTACGACCGGTATGAGTATATTAGGAATTTAAGTCCGGAGTAAACCCCCCCCCCCTTCTAATGAACCGATTTACTTTATTTTTACAACACATATTTACCTGTAGATTACCACTACGAATGCCGAGTTTCGTCGAAATATACCAAAAATCACGGCTGGTAGTGGCGAATTGGTATTGTGGGTCTGGAGTAAACCCCCCCCCCCTCCTAATGAACCGATTTAGTTTATTTTTACAACACATATTTACCTGTGGATTACCACTACGGATACCGAGTTTCGTCGAAATATACCAAAAATCACGGCTGCTAGTGGCGAATTGGTATTGTGGGTCCTGAGTAAACCCCCCCCCCCCCTTCTAATGAACCGATTTAGTTCATTTTTATATCTCACTTTTCTCTATATATTAACACTACGAATACCAAGTTTCGTTGAAATATAACAAATATTACGGCTGACATAGTCAAATTAGTGTTTTGGGTTCGGGGTAAACCCCCCTTCCGGTGGACCGACTTTGGTGGTTAACGAACTCGTTCAATCGTTTGCTAATTGAATGCTATATACCAAGTTTCGTGACGAAAAAACAAAAACTCTTGACGCTATCGTGTTAACAGACATATATATATATATATACATATATATATATATATATATATATATATATATATATATACATATATATATAAATATATATATATACATATATATATATATAAATATATATATATATATATATATATATATGCATATATATATATAAATTTTAACGGGGGTCATTTTCGGTGTCTACTAGGTAGGATCGATAAAGATTTGAAGAAATTTTTCAAAAATTCCGTCATGAGTCCAACCTCAATAGCTACTTTCCTTCGGAGGAAAGTGCTAAAAAATTATATTGATGATTAGAGTGGTTTTAAGATATATCTACATAGAGAGCTATCAAATTAACAGTTAAAACTAAAGCTTAAAATACTAATTTATAAAATTAAAATACACTTTCGCCTAAACGAAGGCTTAAAATTCAAGCCAAAACGTTGGCAATAATTTTTTACTTTTATTTGTAGTTTTATTAACGATTACGATCCTCGACTATATCCAGACTGCATATTATTCTATTTCAGCATTTTCAAAACACAGTAATCAGAAACAATCCCACAAAGACATGATATTTTGTAGAAGGATATCAAATTATACCGGTTATAATAATTATATATTTTCTTAAGGCATCTTAATAGCCAAGAGACATATATCTATTGTCTAATATATGGTTATTCGGAAGTTATGTACCTAAAACGTCAAGCATTCTGGACTCACGGACTTTATCATGAAGGCAGGCAGGCCATTTGATCAATATCTACCCAAGACCACATTTCCTAATTTTGGAGGAGCTCTGGCATCCGACAGCAATACCACACAGCGTTAAATTAATACTTTTTCTTCTGTTTTTTACGGTTTATTTTCTGCACGGTAACGCACTCTAATGTAGCTGTGGGAGCACCACACATTATTGAAGAATAATTTTTCGATTTAACACTTACATAATTGTAAAATAATTAAATAGATCTAATTCCACGTATTCATTACGTCGTAATGAATGACACCAGTTCAACTAGAAAAAAAAGAAATATTAGATGCCTATTACTTTCATTATTATATTAATTGTCACAAATGTTAATAGAAACCTTTCCATTTCTAGCATTATTTTACCTTTTCTTTCTCTAAACGTTCAACGTATGAACCTATCGAGAAAGACTCGGTGTTAATTTTTACAACTTTCATATAAAAAAAAAAACACAATGTATAATTTTAACACTTTACAACCACTATGTTAACAAAGTTCATTCCTCAGTAAGGTGTTTAATGTATACCGCATTCCTGAAGACTGAACGTGAAATAACCTGTATGAGTTGCATATGAGAAGAATAGAATATACCCTTCTTAAATTTAATAAAGCTCATAAAAAACTTGTGATACTTGTACTATTTATCAGATCTAACCGGTGAATAAATAGAACTGCACCGTGGTGGACTGCTGCAGAGTAATATTACACATAATAAAGCAGGCTACACACGATTCAGGCAGGCCTGTCACTTAGACCTGAACGTGTGTATATTCCGGCCACCTGAACAGTCTTAACTGACAGACCGGCCGGAATATATACACGTTCAGGAGGCCAGCTTTCAGCCGGACTGTTCAGGTCTAACGCCAGGCCTGCCTGACCGGGTGTAGGCTGCTTTATAATGCACCACTGAGGCAAGTGTTTACGTAAAGATGACCATAATGTCGGTGCCTCTTTTATTGTAATGGAAGACGGAACCGTCATCCATACTGGAAAATTCAAATTGGTCCCATACTGATCAAATAATCAAGCAGAAAAATTAGCGAATCTTTAGCATTAAAATACCACCTCAACTAGGAAAAAATAGATTATTAACAGTGACAATAAAATAACATTACAAAAAATAAATAACATATGCATTAACGACGAACTAACTGAAGACATTCGTCGAGAAATACACAAAACCAGGACACTAGACATGGCTATATCTTTCAAAAGGGTGAAGGGTCATTCAGGCATTATAGGTAATGAAATAGCGGATCAAGCCGCAAAACAAGCTGCTTTAGATAAAACATTACCTATTAGCTTCAATAACGCCCCCACCTTCCACCTATTAACTTCCACGGCAGGAATGAAGTACTCTGCGTACAACAGGAGGCAAAAGAAGCCTTGAATCTTCGGTGGAGAACATCATCCAATGGAAGACATGTGTATGAATACTTCCCGACATTGAACGACAGACCACTTATTAAGAAACTAACTCAAGAACTAAAAAGACAGGGTAGGGTAAAACAAATCTGTGGAGGTCAATTAAGACCTCCACAGTAAACGCAAATGTGTAGGACATACAATACACGAATATGACCATTTAATATAATGATATATCCAATTCCAGATGGTACAAGAATAAAATTAATTAGACATGTCATATGACCAGTTAATAAGAACAAATTGATCAAAACATATTTTCAGGACGTTTTCTTTTGTTTAATCATTTATTTATTTTATTTAAAAAAAACAATCATACAAAAAATTTTATTTGATTCTTTTATATTTACTCTTTTTTTATTTCCTTAATATTATTGTTTTAATACTCTTAAAATTAAAAAAACAAAAAAAACAATTGTAACAAAAAATGCAGGTTAATTCATTGTAATTCAGGTAGTATCAAAAGATGAAATCAGCAGAATCTAAATAACACTTAATAGGGAACACATGTTCATTATTAGTTTGGCATAACATCTCTGGAATGGCGTTGCAAGGGAGTTAAAATTGTGAGAAATACTGCAATAATCTTGTTATAAACTAAGCATCCATTTTTAATGGACAGCCTCCATTTAGTTATTTTTACAGCAAATCATAGCTCTTTATGAGCACCATGTTTGCCTGGATTCCTTTCAATGCAACAAAAATTGCAATCATCAGGCGCATATGATTAATTATATATATATATATATATGTGTGTGTGTGTGTGTGTGTGTGTGTGTGTGTGTGTGTGTGTGTGTGTGTGTGTGTGTGTGTGTGTGTGTGTGTGTGTGTGTGTGTGTGTGTGTGTGTGTGTGTGTGTGTGTGTGTGTGTGTGTGTGTACATATACACACATAGAGAGAAAGAAAAAAAAAGAAACAAAGACAATTAAACTGACAGGCAAAAAATAATTGTGACGATCCAACTACATCAATTAATACAGGAGCTCCGTTTGGATGTATCACATTCGTATCGGAAGCGAAAAAAAGTAAGTAAATGAATAATTGTTGAACATACCAGATTATTGGTACCCCTCCAAAAGAACTGAAAACACTATAAAAGAGCAACAACCTAATATTGTATTAAATATAAATTAAAAAAAAATGGCACTAGAAAATAAAATCATTAATATGGGTCCGAAATTTTTGAAACTTACTGGTTTTTGAAATATATATATATATATATATATATATATATATATATATATATATATATATATATATATGTGTGTGTGTGTGTGTGTGTGTGTGTGTGTTTTAAAAAGACTCCATTGGATGAAAAATAATCGTGGTTGTAGAAGAATTCATTTCCTTTTTCAAAGGAGATTCTCCAACGCTCAGTGAAATACTTTTCTCTGCTTTACCGTTTTTTCGCTCCCTCCATTATTCACAAAGGGTACTTTTTATGATCTCTCTCACTCTTCCCTTCCATCAAAGCTAGGTGGATTTTTTTCCTCTGACTTACAGGTATATACCGAGACTAGACCGAGAAATTACTATCAAAATGTCAGGAAACCAGACGGTATATATATATATATATATATATATATATATATATATATATATATATATATATATACTATACATTATGTAATCTAAATTGATTGCAATTAATCAACTCATATATATGGAGTCGGTCAGAACGTCAGAAAATAATCTATTGCAAGTATTCTATGTAATTGGAAACAAAATTAATAATTATTTTGTATTTTTTCAGAAGATTATTCCCATTTATTCAAAATAAAATGTAATATTTTAATTTTCGAATTAGATTTTAAACATTTGTAGCTTATGGTCAATTTTTTCTCATTTAAAATTTATAGTATTTTGGAACAACATATACTTTTAACGTTATTTATATATGACTCATAAAAGACTGCCTTTTCATAAATTATTTTAGTTTTAGCACGGTAACTCCCTACCTCCATAGGGAGAACCCGCTTATGAGGTTGACCTCACGACGCAATCCGGAAGTGCCGACTAGAAACTTTCACGTTTCAGACCCCATAGATCACGAAAATATAGGTGGTTCAAATTTTTATATATATATATATGCTTGTCTGTTCGCTCTCTAGCAAGCTCAAAAATGTTCCCATTTTGATGAAAATTTGGTACAAAAATCTGTCGTCTAATTTGAAAGGTCAAGTTCGTTAACCAGCTGAATCCGCCCACTGGAAAATAGTGTTTGGGGCGAAATTCGCGCAAAAAAATCGTAACGCTTACGTTTTTGAGTTCATATGCTTGCAGGTACTTGTTTTATAGGTTTCTTAACATATGAAAACCAATGAAACCATTTTTAAGGCGATATCTGTAACCCTTTCTAAGAAAAATGGAATCAATGTTTTTGTAAGTCATTATTTTTTTTGTGGGTACGTAGAATCGCGGGATTCAATTGAAATATTTTCTACATCTTAAAAATTAGTCCCAACTAAGATGTTTAAATGTTGGTTATATTTGGAGTTAAGGAAGTACGCGAAAAAAAATATTTTATTAATAGACATGAAAAGTATTCGAACATTCATTCATTTTTCGTAAATATCTCGAAAACGGTTGGGAAATCATGGTAAGTGAAAGGTAACCATTCGAATGCTTACTAAATTATCTACAAAAAAGGTTCTAAAGCAATATTCGATGGGGCAACGTCAATCAGAGATATAAGCGTTTAAAACTTAAAAAGTGTTTGTTTTGTTTTTTAAGGGGTTAATTGGCTGTTTTTTTTAAAAATTGCATTTATCAGTAAAATTAGTATTGTAGTAAAATAAGCTAAGAAACGGTGAAAGGTATTGGTAATAAGTTTGGAGTGGCTTTGGTAATCAAGATGGCTTTGGCTAATCATGATTGCGTATGCATAATTTGTTTTGAATTCTCCTATCTATATAACCTTCCTCATAGCCTCCAACTGAAGTTATCGTTATTTCTTATTTTATAGAAAGATTTAACTCACGACAGAATGAAATTTTATTCGCCACGAAGCACTGATTTACAGTTGATTATAACAGTAAAATGAATTCGCTAGTAAAACAAGATACTTAAAATGACAACGAATTTTTGGTTGCTTAGAATAGAGCCTTCTCAGCAGTAGTCGAAGAGTAAGTACGTTTTCAGTACATAATTGTATTGACTTATAAAGATTAAGAATTATCCGCTACTGTGTAAGTTGGCTACTGTCAGTTTCCTGTGATTTGTGATGCCTAATGTACTCCACTTCTTCGAGATATACGGAACCGCGCTAAGATGACACAGTTCCGACTCGCTTTTTTGCTTTTTTGTCGGAAACGAGATATATGCCAAAGGACTTTTTTCATTCCTTTTACCACTTTCCTCCGAAGGAAAGTAGCTATTGAGGTTGGACTCATTTTTGAAAAATTTCTTCAAATCTTTATCGATCCTACCTAGTAGACACCGGAAATGACCCCCGTTAAAATTTATATATATCTATATAAATATATGCATATATATATATATATATGCATATATATATATATATATATATATATATATATATATATATATATATATATATATATACGTCTGTTAACA